>VTGB01000040.1:0-466322 GCA_013403855.1 Calonectria honghensis | reverse complement strand
AAAAAAAAAAAAAAAAAAAAAAAAAAAAAAAAAAAAAAAAACAAGGTACCTAGAGCCGTGCTACCGTACTGTACTCAATGTACCTCCCTTGTTCCCCTGCACCCCAGCGGCGCTTGCCCGTCCCCTTGGTGCTGTCTCCTCTTGCCGGGACACCCTTCCACTGGGTACACCCTGGCCCTTCCACACCAAATCTGTCACTTTTTTCGTCCTCTGCTTTGTCCTTCTTGTTTCGTCTGCTGGTACCTGGTCCAGCTTGTCACGCCCATAGTGTCCTCCTTCGTCACCATCGTCGTCACTACTCCCTACCCTCACCGAGCCCATACCTCAGGTACCTGAGATCCGACTCCTTGGCCCTTGGTTGATTGCTCCTTCATATGCCTTCATGGGCGCACGCCAATCAATCTGCTCCATACACATCCACTTAGATCCCGTACCCGGCGCTTCCAAGTACATGCACGCCCGCGTATGCAACTTTTCTTTTTACATCGATCCCTCCTCCACCACCATGCAGGCTGTTTCCACCCAGTAGTCGATCTTTTTTTTTCTCGTTAGCCACCCTAAGGGGGAGAGAAAAAAAAACAAAATCCACTTCGTTCATGTCTCACTCCATCTCAATTACACATCGCCAAAATTCAAATTCAAGGGATCTCGCAGAGGTACGTGCAGCCCGGTATGCCCGGGTGAGAAGTGACAGATTGATGGTCCAGTCGGCCGCACTCAGACATCAATGATCAATGGGCGTCAATACGTGCGTGCCCCGTGCATCCAGCACCTTCCGCTTGGGCTTTGCAATATGCCTCCCTTTGCCGTCTCTTTTTTTAGACTCCACACAATGCGTTATTGCTGGCCATTACATGGCTTCTTGCTCTCTGTATGTTTGGCCCTGTGGCACAGTAAAAGTTTGCCCAGAGCCATTAGTCGCCTAATAGTGCCACAACCCCTTGCGCATTCCAGACCACTCGTTTCTTTTTCCTGTTTCCTCCTCTCTCATCATAATCTTTTCTGACAAAATGCAACGAGCGAAAAGAGACAAGAGGGAAAGGGAACAAAATATTTCGGCGTTTTCCAGGCCCCGTAACAATCACCAATATTTGCTTCGTTGCATGCACTTGTAAGCGCCTGCTTCTTGAACCAATGCATCTCTTTTTTCGGCCCTCATCTTGTCCGATGAACAGGACAATTATTGGCACGAGCACTTTTCGCCGAGCCTCTCTGCATTTACCCAAAATACCCTTCTCCGCATTTCTGATTCCTATTTGTCTGCTGCAGCCGCTGTTCACGATGGATACTGCCAATGCAATTATGCCGTGCTCCCAAACACCGCAGATCCCAGGTCATCCTTGGTTTGTACGGCATGATGGTTGGTTGAACCACGTTTTTCCCCAGAAATGGGGAAAATGGTGTGGTGCCGTTGGAGTTCGCAACTCTTACCCCAAGGTCGAGGCCTCCGGCTCAATTTGTCCAACCAGTCGCAACCCGGATGGACATTTTCGGATAACCAGATCGGATGGATTGTGGTGTCTAGCTTGTATTCGAAACATCTCGCCCCGTAGAGACGAAGATGTAGGCTGCAGTCATCCACTGGCTTCACTGGTAATTGTCAACGAGAGCCTGTCAGTGCAACATATCCATTCAGCTGCAGAATAGGCTGTCTCAAGATATTGATGGGTTATTCCCATCTTAGCCTATAAGACGACCAACTGCAAGTACAGGCCCCGAAGGGGAAATCTCCACGTCATGAATGCAACACTAGTACAGAACTAGTAACTCTTGAGCCGTGGGCCTTGTACCACTCCATGTTCCGAATCAGTCAAGCCGCTCTGCGTTTGCCAGCCCACAAAAGTCTTCTCGATTAACCGCTTACTTGAAGAGGTAGTCAAGTCGGCAGTTGCGCTTCACCTTGCGGATCGCCAACGAATCCCGCCAGCCGTGACGTGGGTCTGGCTCTCTGCCGGCTATCTCAGCCAGTCGCATTCTTCCTAGCGACCGCACGTTCCGACCCGTGGCAGGCTTTGCAGTCCTTGCATTGGTTATCCTGCTGCCTCGCGCTCCCAGACCCAATGCCATGTCGTCAGCGCCTATGAGAGCTGACTGATTCGTCGTTCAACTTGTTACCTGAGCGGCTAATACTCTCAATGACTCGAGCTGGGTGGGTCAACCTCACTGCAAGCACACGCTGCTTCCCAAAGAACCGCTGCTTGCGTCGCCTTGGTGGAACATTCCGTCGCATTTCTGGTTCCCAACAGATGAAAATAATGTCCCGGGTGACAGCCAGGGATCCCTCTACAACAGGGTAGGGAGACAGCACTGAACCTTGTCACGGGCCCGTCGCCGACTTCGCCTAATGTTGCTAGGATTTTCTGGCGGATTTTCAAGTGCATACAATTAGGTTATGCATCATTAAAAGACCTTCCTTCCCGACCGAAATCCAAAGCAAATGCTTGTTCTGGGCCCAGTTCTGTCTTTTAAGTTGTCAGCATTGATTCTCAATGGCGACTACTGCGTAGCGCTTTCCACAAGTTTGACAGGGAATTTGAGCCGCAATCTTTTGTACGACATGCATCGGGCCAGAGCTTGACAGATCCGGCCACACAGCCAAGGCTGCCCGGCGACCCGTTCTTTTGATCTAGTGCTCCATTCTCACGACGACTCCAGCCTTGCGCCGAGCTATTCGGACCCTGCAGTCTCGGTCTGTCATGGACTTTTGTTCGGTGAGGGCCCCGGTGGGTCAACGGGACCGGGCAGAAACCTTCCAGAAGGCTCTCAAATTGGGTCCCCCCAGACGCGAGGCTACATTGTACGCTGCTAGGCGATGATCGGTCCATGTGCGCACTGTACTCATGACGGGACACATCCGATACAGGGATTTGCCCCAGGCCAGAGCGTCCCCGGTCCCTGGGTGCCAGTTACGTAGCCGGTCGGATGCCTTCTTCGTTTGCGTTTCGTACCCAGGCACCCGGCAAAAATTTGTCGTGGCCCTGATCCCGTGGAGCTGGTCTGTGGACGAGAAGCCGCCAGGAACTCCCGCTCCCCCCACCCCTCCTCAAAGGGGGGGTTCGAAAATGCACTACTGCCTTAGCGCACACGTTGCGACTTGCGTAGTGCCTAATCAAAACTCGTACCGGCGCTGTTCCTGCATTAGCCAATTTCCAATGACCAAATCAGTGCTTGAAACAGGGGAGCATTTTGCCACCTTGACTGGAAGAGGATTGTCAACACCGCTGGTAGTTCTGTTGACCTGTCAAATGCCAAAAAGTCATGTCCTCTGTTAGCCCGTGGTAGCCTCGTTTGGCTTCTGCGACATCAGGCCATGGCAGCAGTTGGTGCGACCGTGCCTCTCGATCCAGCCTCAATTGAATCACTTTTGAGTCGTCGCCACGTCGTGTGACGGCTTCAGATCCAGCGGTCCAATCGTCTGCAGGTCCTGCCAAGACCGGCCTGCCCCCGCTCGCCATGTGTGACCGCGCGGACAGGCCTACTCCGGCCTTGTTTGACGTCTGCCTCTCTGTCAACGTCAGGATTTTCGGATTTGTTGGAGCCATGGACGATTCTGGGTTCCGGCACAGTCCTGTTCGACACCTTCTGAGCCTCTACTGCAAGGATGGCACTCTCTAGTTCGGGCGTTGACACTAAGATCCTAAAGTCCACGGCCCCGTAAACCCTGGCTCCGGAGCATGTCCCGGGGAGTCTTTTCGTGGAGGTCGCTTGGATGTAGCCTCAGTTGGGTTGGGTCCAATCTGGCGTCACCGGGCGCCAGGACTACCAAGAGGTCCTCATCGCAAACCGGTCAACGAACAAATTTAAAGCTTCGTTATTCTATGTTTAGAACTCAATCCTCGCACAGAGCTATAGGGCGTGCAGCCACTGGCTAGTGAGCGCGTTGCGAGGCTGCCTCAAGCACCGTTCATCTGTGACAGCAAGCCGTCTCAGTCGACAAGGCCGAGGGCCAGTTGAGATGAAAACCCTTCTTGGCATCAGAAAGGGTGGGCCAGGACCCAAATCCACCTATCGGATTCGCAGCAGAGATGGGCTGGAGCTAGTTCCCAATCGAGAGGTTCAGTCGGTGGGACGCCTCCTGTCACCATGGCGTTCCAGAAGCCTCTTGGAAAGCGGCTACTCCAGATCGCAATCAAGACCCAGGCAAACAACAATCACGCTTGGATCTCCCTGGCTGAGGGCCCGATCAATACAGGGTTTGATTTGATATTATAGCCGAGATTTTGTTCTTTGGGCTTCCAGCCTAGTGGACCGAAGAGCTCCCGTGTCTTTGGAAGCGAGCGCCGTTCCCAGCTCCACGTCAATCTTCATTCCGCTTTGTCAAGCAACCCCAGAGATAGTGTGTGCTGTGCTGGCAGGTCCCAGGTTAGCCGTTGAAACGAATTAGGAACCGGGATGTTTGAGGTGGTTGGGATGGGCCTCGTGGCACCGGGGAACTGCTTCCGCATTGCAGGGCACCCGTGTTGAAAACGCTTGGTAATTTAATTTTTTCTTCGTCCAAAGGGACGGACGTAATTATCCCCACGGTTCTTGGGCCACCATGTGGGGGCAGGACCTGGTACCAAATGAAGAAACTGGTCTTCTGGAAGGACGATCTGCGTTGCCAGCTGTTGACTCCAGAAACCCACCCACCCGTCATTCGAGCGGGTTGTGCTCCCGGGATGTGGCACGAGTCGGGGGCCACGGGGCAACGGGCTCAGTCGCCGGCGGCCTGCACCGTTCGAGCCATGAGCGTTGGTTTGATCTGGACGCGCCGCCATGGGAAGCCCAAATGTTGCGCCCGGGCTACATTAGGTTGGCAGGGTATGGAAGTTTAGTTGTTGACTGGAGATGAGCGCTCGGTTTCCCGCCGCGCTTGGAATTGTCTGAATAGTCTGACTCGCTCAGGACATCCCCTATGGCGCTTCCATAGGCAAACAGAAGAGGAGTCCTCTCTGTCTGGGGAAGCCAGGTGGCACGGCGTCTTCCGCCCAACCACCCGCAGCCGTCGCGTTTCCGCAAAAAAAGACAAATCCAGTTAAGAATCCGGACGTGCAGCTGCTTCTAGGTGCGGCTCAGGCGTTAATTGGTGCCCTGCTCCGTCACAGTAGACGCCGCACTCGCGCGAAATATGGGGTACAGGTGCATAACCACGCCGCCGGTGATGACGTGAGAACATGCAGGAATTTGAACGATGCCTATCTCAGGATATCACATTGTGTGTGCTTGTTGACGGGCAACGTCGGTAGGCCTGGTGTGTGTGTGGGAGCTACGGTCTTGTTGCTAGTTTTGGAACCCGAATTCGAGTTCGGTTTTGAACGCCGGTCCAGGGTAAGCTATCCGAGATAAACCGTGCGGTCTTCGGTTGACAAGCCCTGCGGGAGTAATAACCATGAGAACATTCTATGTGCCCATGATTACCGGTGAGAATAGGCTGATGTCTGTGTGTTGCATAGTGACTATCGGATGTGTGTAAATTGGGAAGTAGTGTGGTTGGATCAATGTGACACTGTTTTCAAACAGCTTCCGTCATTGTTGACTCATATCTGCCTTGTCGATAATATTACACCTATCGATTATTTGTAGTTACCAGGGTTGGAGGGACAAGAGGACATGTGAATGAGCCTAAAATGAATCGCATTCAAGGGCGGAACAAAACATTGAAATTCAGATGTTGACTGGTGACACTCCGAATAGTCATCTGAGATGGGTTGGTATAGGTTAAGCAAGCAGAGGTCTGTTAAGCATATACAAGGCCCTCATCTCGGTATAGCGGTGCTATTGCCCCAAGTGGCCACCGAAAACCTCACTAGGTCACCTGAAGCTAGGCGACCACTGGGGTGCGACCCGTACCGCACTAACTGAGCGCTCAACTGGCCAGGCCCTCTTCCTCATCGAGAGAGCTCCGTTTTGCCCCACAAAGTAGCTACTGTGCCACCTGTTCAGCCTCATCCCCACCCCGCCATCGCCGTCGCTGACGCAGTTGCATTGAGAGACCAACGTCAACTAAGCTCCTTGTCTGTCTTGCGGAGTCTCATATCACCGCCACCGCACCAAGCATCCCCTCGAACCACGCCGAGCCCATCATAGAAATTACACAATGTCTATTATCCAGCAACACACCAGCGCCACGCTGAGTGACGCCTGGCGCACCATCAACATCGATGCCTTGACCGAAGACTCCAGCCTCAACTTCGACACCTCGACTCTCCACCCCCCACAGCCCGAGATCAGCGAGGCCGAAGTCCGACAGCTTGCTGGTCAGGTCCGACAGCTTCTTCGAGGAGGTGATTCCGAGGGTGCCCTGAGGGGGTGTCTGGAGACTCCAGTCTACAACGGAGATGATGCGGCCAAGGTATGCTCCGCCCTGGGAGACGTTGAACACGGAGTCGATGGGCCAAACGAGAGGCGGAGAGGACTAACGGTTTCTAATCCAATTAGGATGCGCACCTGCAGACCATCCTCGAGGTCCTCCAGTCGATCAAGGCGAGCGACATGAGCCCACTCCTGAAGAGCATCTACGGATCCGAGGGCGGCAACGAGTGCCTGGATGTGCTGATGAAATACATGTACGTCCTGAAACTCGGGAGATCTGAACCAAGTCTAACGGTCATGTTATAGTTACAAGGGTATGGCTACAGGAAGCTCCTCGAAATCGGCCAGCAAGGAGCCAAGCCAGGGGGGGTTCAGCCAGATTGGAGGACGTCCCGGCGCAAACGATTCTGCCATGGCAGCCATGAGCGTGCTGCTGAGCTGGCACGAAAAGGTGGTCGAGGTTGCTGGACTGGGTTGTGTTGGACGTGTCATGACCGACTGGCGCAGGGTGTAGATATTGAGGCATGGGAGCTGGGTTGGAACAAGACAACATAGACCTGATGAATCTTTTGACGATCACCGACTACCGGTATTATTTTCGCGCGCATGAGCTACCGGCTCGAGGTTTGTCAAGCAAACCTAACAGAATCCTTTTCAACATGAAATATTACAAACCCACCTACAACCGAGTTCATCCCCGAAGACCATTTCAAGTGGCGGTAAACCAAGGCGGTCTTACAATGAATTGGCAACTCACATCCATCCGAACGAGGAGAGTTCGAGTCGGCGACAGTGGGTTGCTTGGCACGACCGCATGCTGGACTATGAGCATAACACAAAAAAAAAGCACATGAATATAATGAACCAAATTCAATGTCATGATTGTTTCATTTCTACGTTGGTGATACAGGTTTTTACATCCGAGAGATCCGAGCGGGTTACTTTTGCTCCAAAACATCCTTCAGGTTCACCTGGCCGCTTCCTCTCTTGAGCGGTTCCGGCTGGTTTTCACCTTCACGCCATCCAATCATGTAGATTATTCGGAATGTGGCCGGAATGGTGCCGTCGGGGTTGCCATGAAGCTCTCGATAAATGGCATCGCCTGCCAGAAGCACATCCCGTTGAATGGGTCCCATCTCACGACCTAGGACAGCATTTCCCTCGCCCATGGCTTGTAGATCCTGCATAAGGGCAAAAGTGTCTGGGTAGTCAACAATGATGTCGTCAATGTCCACAGTGAGCATTTTGAACCCGGCCTTTTGAAGCAGGCCACCGACATCCTTCACATCAGCCAGCGGAGACACATGCGGAGACATGCCGCCGCGTCGGTCTTGTTCTGCAAGCTGCAAAGAGGTTCGGAGCTCAAATAATGTGTCACCACCCAGCATGGCACCGATAAACGGGCAATCGGGCTTCAAGACGTTGTTGATCTGGGTGAGAATGCCGGGCAGATCGTTGATCCAATGCAAACTCAGAGAGCTCATGACCAGATCAAACGACTCAGGCTCGAAGGGGATTGATTCTTGGTCATCAAGAACCTGCCGAGTCAATTTGAGTTGCTTGTTGAATTCCTCGTCAACATCTCGATACAGCAGTGACTGGGATGAGTCGACAGCAACCAATTCGTCGATTCGAGTGGACAGTGGCTCGGAGACGGGCATTGCGGGATCGGCATCGGGGTTTTCGCGAATCATAGCTCGTGCAATATTGCAGGAGTTGGCGCCCAAGTCGAGGACTCGAGGGAAGCGGCGGTTGATGTCCTGGTCATGTTAGACGGGGTGTGTGGTGGGCTGAACGGAGGGGAATGGGTTACAAGAAGCCGTTCGGTGAGTCGCGATGCCACCTCGTCTTTGAGATAGTCGGCCTGGCGACCCTCCTCAGGATTGGCGGCAGCGCGCTCCTTCTGAAGCCATTTTGTGCGTGGGTTGAAGACCTGGAAGCGGGGAGCTCCCGCGGCCTGGACAGCATAGAAGCGGCGGTTTGCGACAAGAGAAGGTGTCGGTGCGAGGCGTGGGATGGCGCGCAAGCTAAGGCGCAATGGCGAAAAGGGACGCATGCATGGCTTCATGCTACAGCGGGCCTGTAGAGGTTGTCTACAGACGGCAGCGTCGGGGTGTGAGGGGCAATGGGAAAAAGCAACTGCAGCGAGAAGCGCTGGTGGGCATGGAAGTCATGATGAGATATTGAGCTCTTCAGTGGGATGTGGACTGGAGGGCGCACGGGCCACATACAGGCCAGCGCGCACACCGAACTGGTTGACTGGCTGCTTGTGGACGCAGAGGAGAGCGCTGGAGATGATTATGATTCCCGCCCCGGGCATGCGCCTACGCCTAATAGAGTAGTACGTCGGTCAACGCCAACTCCAACCCCAACCCAAAGACAGGGCACACGTCTGTCCCTATCCGCTCCGCCTCTTCCCACGTCTTTCCACGACACGTTTGTGACCTGTCCGCTGCATCCGCCCGCCATCTTCGCAGCTCGATCCTCCCCCTTTCCCGCCTCTTCGGCCTTCCCCTGACGCTGACGGCACTGACGTATCCGCCTCTTGTCAGCCCACGACAACCGCACGCGCCTCCCGCATCTCCCGGCTCGTCGCCCCTCCATCCATGTGCGCCGCATTCTAGGCCACCTGGACATCCCGAGTCGACTATGCAATCGATGCGACCGTCGTCTATACTGTGATTGGGACGTTCGTTGGCATTCTCTTATAACTCAGCCGTCCGCGCCTCACGCCGCTGGCCCTGAGTTCTGCTCACTCGAGCCCACGACCAACTGTGTAATCAGGGGCCGTTGGCAAATTACCTGCGCGGGGCCCTAGACATCAACCCCAAGCGTCCACTCCGATACCTGGCCCATCATGTCGTCCGGCGGTGGCGGCTTCCTCGGCCGCTCGAGCAGCAGCAACTCGAACATGCGAGGTTTGGTCCAGTTCATTGCTGACTTGAGAAACGCTCGCGCGCGAGAGCTTGAAGAAAAGCGAATCAACAAGGAGCTTGCCAATATCCGACAAAAGTTTAAGGACGGCAGCCTCAGCGGCTACCACAAGAAGAAATATGTTTGCAAACTGTTGTACATTTATATTTTGGGATGGAACGTTGACTTCGGCCACCTCGAAGCTGTCAACCTAATCTCTGCCAACAAATATTCGGAGAAGCAGATTGGTTACCTCGCCATGACCCTCTTTCTCCACGAGAAGCACGAGCTGCTGCACTTGGTTGTCAACAGCATCCGAAAGGATCTCCTAGACCACAATGAGCTTTTCAATTGCCTTGCCCTCCATGCAATTGCCAATGTTGGAAGTCGAGAGATGGGAGAAGCACTCAGTGGAGAGGTCCATAGACTGTTGATTTCGCCGTAAGCTTTGATTGATTCTTGATGTCTTTGGATGTATACTAACCGCCGTACCGCAGCACCTCCAAGTCATTTGTTAAGAAGAAGGCTGCTTTGACTTTGTTGCGCTTGTATCGTAAGCACCCGGACATTGTGTCCCCTCAATGGGCCGAGCGTATTATCCATTTGATGGATGATGAAGACCTCGGAGTTGCACTCTCCGTCACATCGCTAGTCATGACGCTAGCCCAGGACAACCTGGAGCAGTACAAGGGCGCATATCCCAAGGCAGCTGCCCGTATGAAGCGCATCCTCATTGACGGGGAGTACACTACAGACTACCTTTACTACAAGGTGCCTTGTCCTTGGCTCCAGGTCAAGCTACTTCGCCTGCTCCAATACTTCCCACCTGCTGGTACGTTTGATGCCATCACCGGTTCTGTGCGATTCACTAACTGATTTAAACAGAGGATACTCACGTCAGAGACATGATCCGCGAGTCCCTGCAGAAAATTCTGAACCTGGCCATGGAGACGAGCAAGAACGTTCAGCAAAACAACGCACAGAACGCAGTTTTGTTCGAGGCCATCAACCTCATCATTCACCTGGACACTGAACATGGCTTGATGAAACAGATTTCCTCAAGGCTTGGCCGATTTATTCAGAGCCGGGAGACTAATGTCAGGTATCTGGGTTTGGAAGCGATGACCCATCTTGCTGCTCGTGCCGAAACCTTGGACCCCATCAAGCAGCACCAGGAGATCATTCTCGGCTCTCTGAAGGATCGAGATATCAGTGTGCGTCGGAAGGGTCTTGACCTGCTGTACAGCATGTGTGATGCATCCAATGCCCAGACCATTGTTGGTGAGCTTTTGCATTACCTCCAAAATGCCGATTTTGCGATCCGTGAAGAAATGGTCCTTAAGATTGCTATCCTTACGGAAAAGTACGCCACTGATGTTCAGTGGTACGTTGATATCTCGCTTCGCCTCATTGCCATGGCTGGAGACCACGTCAGTGATGAAGTGTGGCAACGAGTTATCCAGATTGTGACGAACAACGAGGAGCTTCAAGTCTACGCTGCCCAGAACGCCCTCCAATACGTCAAGTCAGACCACTGTCACGAGACCTTGGTAAAGATTGGCGCGTATATTCTGGGTGAATTTGGCCATCTTATTGCCGATCAGCCTCGTTGCAGTCCCATCGAGCAGTTCATGGCCCTACAGTCAAAGCTCAGTGCTTGTTCGTCGAGTACTCGGGCCATGATTTTATCCTGCTTTATCAAATACGTCAACTTGTTCCCGGAAATCAAGCCTCGACTACTACATGTCTTCGAGTTCCATAGCCACAACTTGGATTCGGAGCTGCAGCAGAGAGCCTGCGAATATCTGACGCTAGCACAAATGAGCACAGATGATCTCCTGCGGACAGTTTGTGACGAGATGCCTCCGTTCCCCGAGAGACAGTCGGCTCTCCTTTCCCGACTTCACCAGAAACACGCCAACACTAGCGACCGAAGGACTTGGGTGGTTGGTGGCAAGGACGCCAACACGGATGCTACTGAGTTGAACATGACCAAGACTGCGGCTTTGAAGAGGACTTTTAGTTCTGCTGGCCCCCTGAACGGCAATGCTAATAGCACCAACGGCTCTAACGGTCATGCCAACGGCGCTTCTGACTTGGCTGGACTGGATATGAACGCTCCTGGCCCATCTGAGCCAAAGATGCTCAAGGCACCTAATTTGGCAAGCGCAGCCCATCTTTCTCCCGGTTGGGAGCATGGTTACAATAGGCTACTGGTCAGGGCCGATGGTGTTCTTTACGAGGATGGCCAGCTTCAAATTGGTGTCCGATCCGAGTACCGTGGCCAAATGGCTTGTCTTATTATGTACTTTAAGAACAAGACTCCTGCTTCGATGGGCTCATTTACGACCACTCTTGACCTGGACGAGAGCGAGAAGAGTAACCTGACCTGGGATGTGAAAAACCTCCCAGATAGTCTCATTATGCAAGGTGGTCAATCTCAGCAGGTGGTGATGTTTGAGTCGAAGAAGGTCTTCGAGAAGAGCCCGACTGTTCGAATTAGCTACCTAGCTGGTGCTCTGCAGGCGTTGACTTTGAAGCTTCCCGTGACAATCCACAAGTTCATGGACCCTGCAGAACTGACGGCTGAGGACTTTTTCAAGAGGTGGAAGCAAATTGGCGGTGCCCCTCGGGAAGCGCAAGGCGTCTTTGGATTATCCGGCAAGGGAACGGACATCAACGAGAGCTTCATCTCCAAGACCGTTGAGGGTTTCAGATGGCGACTACTTGACATGGTTGATCCCAACCCCAAGAACCTTGTCGGTGCTAGTGTTTTGCACACCTCTGAAGGCGGCAAGTTTGGCTGTCTGATGAGACTTGAGCCAAACTACAGCACAAAGGTAAGCTACGCAACCTCACATCAAGACTAGGATAGTGCTAACATTATATTTCAGATGATTCGGTTGACCATTCGTGCAACGGATGATTCCGTTCCCACACTGCTCCTGAAACTCATGCAGGACCGACTCGCTGCCGGCATCCCGAACGGACCAGATAGATTCGAGGCTCCCACACGAGATGAAATCTCGGACTCGTTTCGCAACGTGATGGTTCAGTAATCGGCACGTTCGACTTCTTGTCTTGTCTTTTATTCATGTGAATGGCGTTGTCTTAATATCGCACACACAAGCATACGCGGCGTTTGAGATTTAGCATGAGGAACCGACTTTTTGATTAGTCTTCAATCATTGCTGAAAAGTACTTTGTGCTGTCTAGTCCATCACCGGTATAGCCTGTCGGCCAAGAACCCCAGCTCGCCACATATAGAGCGATTATGGACAGGGAGGATATAGTTTCTAGTTGATACCATGAATCTATCGGTTGGATTGAAGCATTTCCAGCGCGAGATGTAGCAAGTTTGTTTAGCTTTACTGAGGAAGGTCGGCTGTTAGTGAAAATTTCTCACCAGCATTACTTAGGATAGTCTTGTAAGAACACGAGTTGATATCATTTTACTGGCTACTCCTTGTATTGTGATTTGCTTAATCCTTAATCTTCGCATCTGCCTTGGCTGGTCTTGTACCAAAGATGGTGCTTCCAACACGCACTTCCCCACTCCCGAGCCGGATCGCGCCCTCAAAGTCCTCACTCATACCCATGCTCAGTTCGAGGCTCTCCGGGCTCAAGCCTAGCTCCTTGGCCACGAGGTCTCGCTGCTGCGTCAGCGTCACAAAGTCCTCATTCTCAGTCTCCGGGGTGGTGGCCTTGCTGCGAGCAATGGCGCCAATGGTCATGAGGCCGATAAGCTGAAGGTTGGGGCAGGTCTCGACAATCTCGCGGCACAGGGCCACTGTTTCATCGCCGGGTTCGCATCCCGACTTGGCGTCTTCGCCAGAAGTGTTGACCTGGACGTGCACCGAGAGCTTGGGTGCGTCAGGCTGGGAGGCAATGAGAGTGCCGCGGGTGGAGTTGAGGAGTTGAGCCTTCTTGGATGTGTCGACACTCGACACACAAAACAGATTGGGAATCTTGGCAATGGTCTTGCAGTGGCCTGTTTTATACGGATTAATCGGGGTGTGCCGAATACAATCGTTTGTGGAGCTACATACCGGACTGTAAGCCGCCGATAAAGTGCCACTGAATGGCGCTGGGGAGCAGAGCGGCCTTTTGAATCAGCTCTTGGGCGTAGTTTTCGCCAAAGTGAAGATGCGAGGTAGGGGCCTGGTGGAGGGCCAGGATGTCATTGGCCGGCTTCAGCTTGGAGACGGCAACGAGGCGGACCTGCTATAGGGTTAGGATATACTCTAGAAGAGAAAAAAAAAGCCCGAGGAGAGTCAAGGGTGAGCGTTGCGAGGCTTGTACACACATTTCGACCGCTGGCCACAGCAACGAGCCGCTCCTTCACGGAGCCAAGCTGGGAGATAAGAGCCTGGGCTCTTAATGGGTCAATCTTCATTTCTTCCTGCGTATCGGACATTTCTTGGATTTAACTGATACAAAACCAAATTCACTACGAGAGACCAAGTGGTGATGGGTGAGGTTGTAAGTGGAGAGTTACCAACTTACGCATCGGGTTATCATCGGCTCTGGTGGCGGCAACACGCCCTGGGCACTGCAGCCACCAGCATACGGTGGCCTTCCCACTGCACGAATCCCATGATACCGCCGCACCAAAGACGCTCCACGCGCCCTTTGTAAATACCGTTTCTTTTTTAATCATCGAGGGCTATACGGGTCCCTTAAGGGTTGCAGGCTCCGGGGTTCGTGATTACAATGGCATCGGACCTAAAACAGAGGCGGCGGGCGGCAAGCAGCGCCAGCCAGACTTTTAGAAGTGGACACTCGCGCCGCAAGTCAAGAGTCGTGATCCAGCCCAAATCAACACACACTTCGGATGAGTTTCTTCAAGACTTTCTAGACCCCAACTTTGACCCCGCCTCATTCCTCAACTCCACCCTGCCGCCGTTGCAGCAGCGCTCTGCCCCAGGCCGCTCCGGTCCCGGGTCCGGGTCCGGGTCCGATGTTGCTGAGCTGTCCACCCAGGCTCAGACCCTTGTCTCCCAGCTCAACTCCCAGACTTCCCGTCTATCAAACACGCTCACACAACTGACCGATGATATCTTAAGGAGCGGAAGCCGCCTCGCCTATGAGGTGGAGTTGCTGCGGGGCGAGACGCTGAGTCTCACAGAAACAATGAATGAGACCCTCCAGGATGACATTGAGAAGTTTGTCCCCGGAGGACTGCAGGAATCAGTCGAGGCCAGAAGCACCTTGCTAGCAGGGACAACGGCAGCTACACCAAAGGAAGACAAGGGGACGGCGCCCCCAACCCCGGCGCTGGCAACTGACAGCGCCCCGGCAACTGCATCAGATGACCCGGAGTATATTAAACAATTGCAAACCCTTACCTTGGTTCGAGCTAGACTCGACTCAGTTATAAAGACGTTTGGAGATGCCATGGAGTTCGTTTTCCCACCTTCAGAGGTTTCCGTCAGTTCATCTTTCCTGTCTGTCTCGGCACCCGAACCGGGATCAGCTCAGCAGAGCTCGGAGGAAAAGGGCCAGGAAGTGCTGAAGCAACTGAGAGAAGAGATTTCGGGGCTCTTGACCAAATCAGAGGATCCCGTCCAAGGAATCGAAAAGGCGGCGCAGCGCATCGAGCAGCTCAAGGAGCTGACGCAGGTGTGGAAGGAGACGGCGGAAGAAAAGGGTAGGACTAAGTTTATAGAGAGCTTGGCCAAGATGGTTGAGGACCGCCACCGGGACCTGATGAAGGAGATGGAGCTGGCCGGCAAGAACGAGGGCAAATCGGAGCCGTCACGCCCGCGTAAGGCGAGCGTTTCGAGAGACGCGGTGGTTGTGGAAGACACAAAAGCTGGGCTGGGTGGATTTGGGTTGATCAACCAACTGCAGAAGCTCCGGAGCGGGCTATGAGATTAATGACTGCAAATGTAGAATCATGGCATGGCATGGATAGTTGTTTACCCCAATGCGGGCAATCTGAGACGTTTCACAATACCCCAATCAATGTTGCAAAAGAGGATCATTGTGACGTTTGACTTTGGGCTCAAAGGCAAAAGAAATTCACCGGTTAATTTATGAAGATGAACTACTTTCTATTTTTGCTTTCTTTCTTCGTTTGCGTGACATGTGTATCGACTGCGGATGAAAATATCTTTCTTCTGCCGTCTGCTCTAGTATGTAAACTCATCATTTGCGGGCAAGCGAACGTGCTTTGTATTGGAAGAAGAATCATAATAAGAGAGTTAAAGACTTTTGGACTACGTGGAGCGCGACACATTAAATGAGTTTACTGACACATTAATCTGGATATTAAATGGAAGGAGATGTATGTTTATGCATGAGAAATGGTTGTTCCCATGCGGCTTGCTGAAGTGAGGTGAAATTGATAATTTGATTTCCTATTTTAACACCACAAATGCCGTGATCACCTGACGATAAGCCTGAGCAGCTCGGTTTTTTTTCCAGAGGAACTAATACGACCAGAACCCTGATAGCTAGGCAGTATTGATCCCCGAAAAAAAAAACAATTAACTGAATTTTCTGTAACCGTAGATGATAAAACTCAGAGATGTACTTGGTGGAACCTTGTCCAATCCGAGATGGTTAACTGGCCTAAGATCAATTTGTTTCAGCACGCACGCGACCCCAATATGGCGGATAGCAAATATTGTGTCATCTACAGAGGAGATACACCTCTCCCCGAAAAAAGCTCAAACGGGTCACCAAATAAAGTATTTAAGACAAGATAAAAGTACCGAGGGCAATTAGTATTAGCTGCGGTTGGGTCTTTTGGTGGATCTGATGAGAGCCCACCTGACAGGCCGTGTTGGAAGTGAGGCAGAATTCAAGCTCAGAGAATGATCCAACAAGAAAACTGAAGACGACCACAATGATCCTGAGCTTTAAAAAGAACCATCTTGAGCCAATCACGCCCTCAATAATTCCTCTTAATCACTTGGGCGTCTTACGACTCTCTCGGGAGTAAATCGGGTTCATATGCTGGGGCCCACCAATACCATTCTTGGAAGGCGGTGAAGGTACTCGGACGCCCCCCCGAAGATGTGCTGTAGCCGCTCCCGCCGGCAGAAGGCTGAACAACACACAACTCACTTTGTGCTTGTACATCGTTTGATTCTTGCGCCGTTGACCAATACTGCTTTGCCCACGAGGCGAGCATCTTTTGCGCGTCCTTTCCCCAGTGTCTGGCTCGTTTCAGATTTGTCCCTCGTCCGTTTTGTTTTATTTGTTTTACACGCTGCCTTTCTCCGTTCGCCCTGGCAAAAGCCTGACTTCGGCTAGCCGACGAGACTGGACCAACACGGACGAGGAAACCACCACTTCTTCAACCCTCCCTTAACACTCACACACGCATTTTCCTAGTTCTTCGCCAATCCCACACTATCCCTGCGAGCACCCTCATTGCTTTGGTAAAATTTCTCTGGCAATTCGTCATGGCTGCAAGTGACGCAGCCGTCCCTACAGCTGTGGGTGGTCGCGCACCCGAGCGCCGCGGATCCCCTCAGCCATCTTCTCAATCAAAGCGAGATCGCAAGCGACAGGCCCTCATGGAGCGCTTGGCTACTATGAATGAAAAGTTCCAACGCGACAGAGATTTGACGTACCGCGACCAGCTCCAGAAGATCCAGTTCGACACTACACTTGTTCAGCGCTTCGACCCTTACGATCCTGATGTCCTCGAGACCATTGCCGATTTGCAGAAGGAGCACCGCCAGACTCAGGGACCCCCCGTCAACGCTGAAGATGCCCGTAGTCTTCTTGACATGGCTGGCATTCGCTTTCCGGACTTTATCGAGGAGGTCGAGGATCTCGTCGAAATCCGCGATTTCCAATTAGCCCAATCTAAGGTAAGGAGACCAACACCAGTGGGGATTGGTTACATCGCGAAGCTAACACTTTCTGCAACCAGAATGATTATGAGCGACGTCTTCAGGAATACAAGAATACATATGCCTTCAAGGTCGAGACGGCAAAACGCGAACATCGAGCTTTGACAAGCACCCTCCGCGACCGTCTGATTAACACCTTGACCCAGAAGAAGAACCGCCTCAACCGAGAGAAGGAGGTCCTGGAGATCAACGACTCTAACGCTCTGCTCCTCAACCCGAACCAGTTCAGCCTCGCCAACCCTTCTAGCCCTGGCGGCACCCACAGCAAGAGGGCGACCCGATTGCGCAAAGACGCCGATGAGCTGCAGATGTACACTGACAAGAAACGGAAGCGAAACCCAGGCGATGACGACGGCTCGCCTGCTCCCATGCGTCGCGCGCTCGATCCGAACAACACGACTGCCCTGTGGCAGTCAGAAAAGGCTCGCGCCGCCGCCAAGCAGAACGGCCCTGTCTACAGCATCGACAAACTCTTTACAGACAAGGAGCTTTCTCTCAACTACAACACCGCTGCTCTCGCTGCCCACCAGTACATCTTGCGCAACCGTGCCAATGGCAACGGGTCCTCTCCCGAGGATACTGACTCTGGCAACGGCAATGGTGACGGTGATGACGGCGACTCGCAACCCTCGGCTCCTATGATGGAACGGTCCGTCTCACACGCTACTAGAAGTACTCGCGGCGGCGCCAACCACAACTTCATGGACGACAAGATCTTGGGTATTGAGGGAATTGCCAATTTTGAAATTCCTGGTAACTTGGACCTCATTCACGCCCAGGAGCCCCCTAAGATGCCACCTCCTGTGCCCCAGCAGTATCTCAAGCCCTACCCTCGCTCTGCAGACCAGAACTTCCCCACACCCCTGTCCAACGACGACATCATGTCCGACTTGACTGTCATGGGATACTTTAAACAATACGACCAGTCCCACGCGCCCGGCGCTCACTTGGACGCACAAAGCGGACTGCGCAAGGTCCTCGAAGCTGTTGCGGTCCCATACCAGGAGGCTCGATACGTCGCTTTTACCGGCGCGGGCCGCGATGACCCGGACAGCGTCCGGGACGGCCTTGGCCTCCCGGCCGTGAGCAGCTTACGCGACCAGCCCAGCCCAGCCAATGCGCCTACGGCTGCCGCTCATTCTAGTGCTGCGGCTCCCATGAGCCGCCAGAGCAGCCAGGGTGGCGTCGCCATGAGCAGACAGGGCACCAACGGCAGCACCCGCGGCAAGGGCCGCAGGAATTGAGTGCGTGGCCTGCGAGGCCTCTCGGCTCTTTTTCACGGCATTGCGAGCGCGGCGTAAGGGTGTGTTGATTTATTATTATTATTGGACTGGTGGTATTTGTTTGCATTAGGTGGTTTGAACCAAATGGGTTGCATATGTACTTGATTGATGCTGCTTTTGGTTTGGTTTATCGCAGTGGGATGGGATTTCGGAAGAGAGGACGGGGTTCTGCAGCAACAATAGGTCCCCGTGGTGCAGCCAAAAGGTTCCGGTTTCCGCTCTGGTTTCTTAGATATTGCGTGTTGTTATGTAGAGACGTCGAAATACGTAACACTGGTTATTCATACATGCAACAGAACGTGTGCTATGTGATTGTGTAATAGTAGTCAATTTCAATTGTCGTTTCATCATTACGGTTTCCAGCCTATCTGCTTCTGGGACTAAACTAGACTCGCACAACACTCAAGCTTTGCGTGCGGTCGGACAAGGTTGCCTACCTACGGGCCAAACACCAGAGCTCGCACCTCGATGCTCTGCCGGCCTTCAGCATCCGCGCGGGTTCGGGGATCCTCAAAGGCAGTGTGCGGCACACGTCCCTTGATCTTGGAGCCGGGCTTCAGTCCCTCGCTGTCGAAGCACTCGAGCAGGAGGCGCTCGCTCCCAGTCATGCCACTGAGGTAGTACCACTTCTGGCCTGCGTTCTGGCGGATGGCTGCGGTGTAGCCGAGGTACCCGTCTGGGTAGCGGTGCTCAACAGGGATGACATCGCTGTCCTCGACAGAGGCGGATGAGGCCACGGCGAGGGGCGAGGCCTCGATTGGGTTCTCGTTGAGGGGCCTCCAGACGTTGACAATACGGTAGCGGCCCTGGAGCAGCTTGTCTGCCTCGTCTGGGAAGTAACGGCGGACACGCTGGGCGGCGGCGGCGGCAGTCTGATCAATGTGGACGCGGGTTACAGGTGTGCGGTTGGTGTCTGGGCGACGGATGGTGTGGTCAAAGATGTAGATGCGATTGGATCCGGAGATGTTATCCAACAGCAGCTGCTCCACCTCGGGATAGTACTTCTCTTGGATGGAGTTGCTGTCCAGGAACTCAGTCTCCCTGGACGGGGCAACATTCTGGATGACCTGGAAGGCATCCTTGTCGAGGGTAAATTCGGCCTCGTGACCACGGATGTCATGAATTACAGTGTCGTGAGTGTGGTCGCCAAAGTTGCGCTGGGGCTGGCCCTTGGGAGGGGCATCGACAAAGTTGAACGGCTTGGCACCATCCGCCGGAGGCTGGAAGAAGTGGAGGGTTGCGGTAACATCACCACGGGGAAGAGCAGACGCAATGGCCATTTCTAAATCGGAATGTAGGAGCGATTGAAACGTAAAGTGAGTCCGTGGTCTATATTCAAGTCGAAAGGTGTAAGACGGTCTGCGCGAAGGAAACCAGCAACGTCTCGGCTATACGCGTGTACGAATATAGTTGCCGAGGCTAATAGTTTGTACTTTTTTCCCAGTGCAACTGAAAACTAGGATAATCAGACTAATTGGTTCGTTGTCTTGTACAGCAAAGAGATCAGATGGAACAAAGTAGATTTGCAGATGGGATGAACGGAGATGAGGTGCTAGTCGAATGCCTCAGATTGATTAGCTGCTTTCCATCCCTGGTTTATATACTCTTGCTGCGAGGCCCGATGAGCAGGCGGATTTCAAATCAAACTGCACTGAAAGTAACCATGGTCGCAATGCAGCTTGCGTGCGATGAGCACGTCATTAAATCGGGCAAAGGTAGTTGGCTGGTCGTCATTCCTAAGGCGTTGCAGGATTACTAAAGGGGCTCTTGATTAGTGTACATGTGTGCGGGTGTGGGTGCGGTTACGGGTGCTTGGACCGGGTGAAGCCAAGGGAGTAAGCAGATGCGGGCGGGTTTTACAATGGTGTCACCGGGCCAGGTGCTTCATTAAACGGCACGGTGTCGGCGACGGGGGACTATTGCAAGGGAGGGCACATAGGGAAGATGAAAAAAAAAATGATTGGTCACGGGATGGGTGTCGTGTGTCGGGGGAGGGCAAGCAAGTTATTGGGCATTGTTTTGCGGAGATGAAGCCCGGTGTGCGTTTTTCTTTTTCGTCGCATTCTGACACTGGCGCTGTGAAGTTTTGTGACGTGGATGTGGTGGCATGCGGTGGTGCACCTGAAGTTGAACCATCCACCCGCCGTCTTAGTGAACGGTGAGAGAGATAAAAGGGCGACCATTCAAACCACAAAAATAGACAGCACCCTGGACGTTTCACAGTGAGCCACGCGCAATGCACTGTGCCGGCCCGCCTGGAAATGACCGCTGCGCTATACGAGACCCGTAGGAACCCACAGTGCCTGTTTCTGGGGCTGGCACATGACAGGGGTGGGCTAAATTTAGCCCAGTTTCTCCATCGCAGCGACCTAATTTGCATCCCGCGTTTCCCTTCTCTCCTTACTTCCTTTATTCCAACAAATTGTCCCAGTGAGCAGGTATGTTAAGTACATCGCCACGCATCTCGTCCCTCTCGTGCACATCAGATGATTGTGCCAGGGGTCTTTTGCGCTGCACTTCTCCTGCGTCTGCTGCCCGCCTGACGCCGTTGCTCGTTTCGTCATAAAGCGGGCACTTGAATACTGCCAAAGCTCTTTCCCACTTTCCGCGCCCAGCAACACTTGGCCGTCCTTCCTCCCTCACAGCCTCTCTTTTATTTTTCTTTCTTTCTCTGCGCTGCCCCCCTAAATGCCAATGTCTCGGTTCCCCTTCATCATCAAAATCGCCTTTTTCGCTCTCACATAAGATTGCCACACCTCCCGGCCCGATCGCGTAATTCTGCCGGTCCAGAGACATGAGGCCGTGTTGCTCGCCATGCAGTCCCCTAATCATCCCCCACCACAGTCGCATTCACAGCCGCACCCGTACCCGCAACCCGGTCTCGGAGCCCCAGAGCCAACCTCCGCTCCGGGAGGGCCCGCCGTGTCGTCACTCCCACCTCCGCCTCCGCAAGCTTCGCCTTCGCCCCAGCCCGAGTTCACCATCAGGCCTACGCTGCCGGATCGTGACGTCACTGCCGACACCATCGAGGATGCTTACGTGCGCTTCATCTTCTACTGTAACCCGGCATTGCCCCTCAACTCTGAAACGACTAGTCTCCGTGAAGCATTTCGCAACCCCCCTCGCAGCGGAGGCAAGAGCTTCAATACTTTTACGGTATTTGAGCTTGTCTGCAAGTTTTACGACAAGGAGATTCGAACTTGGACGGAACTAACCACAAAACTGGGTGTTGAGCCTCCGGATCCATCCAAGGATGAAAGCGCTCAAAAGATTGCCCAATATGGCGTGCGCCTAAAGGTATGTTGCCACCAACATAAAAAGAATTAAATATAAAAAAATGGTTTAGAACCTATGCTAAGTATATCAACAGAAATGGATGAATTCTATGCATGTCAAAGCATTCTTTGAGTATCTAATGAACATACCAAATGATTACTGGACCAAGATTCCCACTGATCCAAGTCCCATTGCTCAACCCATCCGTGATGGTGTCGCCATTGAAGATGACATGGCACTGCGGGCACTGCTGCCACATATCCGTCCCAAACGAGGTCGAAAACGACCCACAGATGATGACGGCATAAACTCTCCCGCTCAGCGTACTCATCTTTCGCCTTCGGCCGGCATCGAAGAGCCCAAGAATGGTTCTCAACTCCAAGTACCACAGGATCCCAGGGCGCCACCTACACCGTGGACACCTAGCGACGCAGTCCAACAAGTGCCTCTCACTCGGTGGCCCCAATCCGCCATTACACCGACTTCCAGAAATTCCTTTTGGGACGACGCTCTTGAGCCCCGGTCCGCCGTAACTCCATCGAAGCCTCGCTTGAGCGCTCAGCGCCGAGGCCCCAAGAATGTGTCGTCAGCTTGGCGGCCAGGGGTACCCGATGGTGGCATCAAGATGAGAGGCCGCCCCCCGATCAATCGGACACCAGTGGATACTGTGCTACCTCCGTTCCCTTCCGGGACTCCGATTGTGGGTCCCGGCGAAGCTCCCACTCCGATATTTCCCACGCCACTCACACCCACACCAGTCGAGAGAGAGGCTCATCCCTTACCCCGACCACTCCCGGCGCCGAGCCCAGTGTCCTCCTCGCCTGCACGTTCAACACCACACGATGGTGCCCGCCCACCTCGACCGAGCATATCTCTCCAGGTTCCGGAGCGTCCTACGGGTAGTGTCAGACTTGCAACCCCTCCACCCCCTCCCCCACCTGTCGTCGTCATCAATGGGGATAACAATAACCCACCCATTGCCCCGTATTCGAGGTTAGAGCATACCAATGGCAGAATGGATTTTGCCCAGGTGGCAAAAGAAGTTGCAACACCAGGACAAGATAAATCTTACCGACAGAAAGATATTCCAGCATTCCACTTCGAAAGAGTCGAAGACCGTACAAATATCGACATCGTTCTGGGATCTCTCACCCGAGCGACTCTAGAAGCGGACTGGCGCGATGTTAACGGGAACCCCGCTGACCCGCCGTCAATGGATGAGGCCATGGCACTAGTCAATGCTACCATTGAAGACATGTATAAAACCGCGTCGTCACCACAAGCTTTTCTCATCCCCCTAGCTGCCATTTCAGGAGGTGGGATGCTTCAGAAATCTCCCCCGCGCATCACTCGGCTCCCCATTCAAGGGGCGTCAGCCGCGTACCGATGCGACTGGGAATACGCATTTGGCAGTATTCGGGGCTCGTACACGATAGAGCATCTGGTTCCTCTATCAATGTTCCGGGAACCATCGCCTGTGCACAATCAGAAAGCCCAGTTGGCCGGTAGTGGCGAACACGAAAAACTATCGACCGGGGAGTGGCAAGAGAAGTATCGTCATTTGTTAGAGGATGTACAAAAGAAAGACCAGGAGTTATCGGACCTGCGGAGCCAGGTGATGAAGTCCCTCAAGGGTGACTTTTCCAAGAAATGATACCACAGCAGCGTTTTTTATTTGTCCTGTTGATTCTGCCGTCCATGACAGAGGGCGATTTCTGAGCGTTTCTGTTGCAATGTTTAATACGTACCGCCACGTATTTGGTTTTGGTATAATATTATCCCACCCCATCGCAGGTTAGACGGGACTTGCTATAGATATGAATGAGAACTCGAAGTCATGTATGTGAGCGCAGCGGGTTTAGCCAGCAGGGGCAAAGGCGAGTGGAGTTGAATTTATTTGTATTTCGATCAACTTAGGCTAGTAATCAAAGCGCTTAACGCGAGATATCTTATCGGTATGCAATGTGATGTATCTGCATCTTTGACTCAGTGCAACAGGTAAGGAGAAAGCATAGGCGACAGCACGAGTCAGGCCTCAAAAATTCCAGCATCTGGCATGAGCTCACAGCCCGGGCCTCTCATGATCCGGACATGAATTTGGATGGTTTGGTTGGTCTGACCGGTGTCTCCGGAGTGGTGGTAAGCATGGGAACACACCATGTCTCGGTAGGTAGCCAGGGATGTAAGCACCCGTTCGTAACTTGCCTCGCTGGGAACCAAAACGACTAGGGCCAGAGAGCAAATACGACGGATGCGAGAAAGTGCGTCATCACCTGAGTGTGTCAAATTGGGGGAGCCCCGGGCGGCCGACATGACGATTGCGCGCGGCGAGAACATGGCTTCTTCAGCCAACCCTCCACGCTATGGTTGACCGCTAGATGCCGTGTTGAAATTTCATGCGGCATCTGCAGGATATTACGGCTTAGATCCCAAAGTGCTGCATTTTGCGCAAAGACTTTCCATGTACATAAGGACCAGTCTGCGTTAGCTCCGCTTACATGTCCAGCGCTGGGTGGAGAGGAGGGAAGGGGCCAAATGCTTCTCGAAGCATTCACCAAGCTTTTTAAGGGAGGGGGTTGCAGCGCGGAGGGCGCCGGGTCCGGTGGGTCTACAGCTTATCCTCTCCATTCGGCAAAAGAATAAGGCAGTGTGATGTGATTGTGATTTGTGGGGGACAGGTTTATGGTTAGACATGTTGGGCGAGGCGTCTGGGGAAGCTACTCTGTGCTAGGAGGCTGTGGGGGGTAGATGGGGTAGCTACTTTGCGGAGGCACCCACTCAACGAGAAAAGAATTCTGTTGCCTATGCTAATGCCATAGTGCCAATACGACAATGCGTGCCCGACGGAAGCTCGGCTTGCAACCAAGCCCATGCCAGTGCCTTTTTTTGTGTGTCTTTCCTGTCACCCTTTAAACGGATAGTGTCGGTCGTGGAACTTCTTGGGAGGAAAAGAGTGACAATTGATTCAACCGGCAGTTGTCACTCGAGTCGCCAGAGCCGCTTGCATAGAAAGCTGACAAGCTGATGGCCAATCCCAATGGCCAGGATCACGTGGCTCAATCACATGCCTCGTCTGATGAAATGGCATCATGGCCATCGGGGAAGAGGTCTCATGAGACTGGATGGCCAAGACCGCTATTCCAGAACGAGGCGAAATACCCAAGTTGCAACTCAGCGCCGCACAGGCTGACCAGCATGTGTGCTCGGGTGTGACACGAGAATTGGTACGGAAAAAAAGTCGAGTCACCAGTTTTTTCGCAAGCCACCAGGTGAGCGTGGGACGGGCCTCGCAGACGTGTTCTCTCCGCATTGCTTGTCTTTGCTTGCTGGTGCGTCGGCGCCTCACTTCTCACACACGGCACGGCACGTACACACATGGGAGTTTCCTGTTTACGGCTCCCGACGTGGTGCTAGTGCGAGTGAGATGGTTTCCATGCAATGATGCATGCTGAGCGATATTGAAGGGGGTTCCTGCTGGTCCCGAAAAGGATTAGAAGGAGGCCGAAGGATCTAGTTACGTGACGTGGATATTGGTGGAATCAGCGACGCCCTGCAATGGAGATCGACACCAGCCAAGGCTGTTTTTTGGAAATTGAGCGTTGCAAGCTCCTGTCGATTGATTAGCAAGCTTGCAGGCCACCCCAGTGCCCGTAATCTGAACTCTGCACCTGTGCAGCCAGCCCCGGATCTCGCGTGACCCGAGCAATGCCAGCATTGAACCACATCACTAAATTGTCCCAGTCACACCAGCCGCACTCACGCCACCGAGGTTCCTCTAACCGTGAATCCTCCGTCAGTGGCGCAGATCAACTGGAATACAATAGCAAGACGAGTAAAAACCATCCACAGCAAAAGGCGAGAGGCGTCGACTGGATGAAGGTTGCCGGTCGGATTACGCCATTGAGAAGGAAAATCGGGCCTCGCTCTCGCTCCCTGCACAGGTCCAGTCCGTCGCTGACGCCTCTGCAACGGGCATTGGTGCTGCTGCACACGAACAATGAACGTTGTCTCGCGAGTCCTGAGACAGGATGCCGAAGTGTACTCCAGCTTCTCAAAGAATCTCAGCTGCAGCCATGTCAAAATTGCAAATTAGCGAGCCGATGTTCCAGCTCCCCAAGTCATCCCCTCCAAAACCAGCACTTCGGTGGTGTCGGGAAGGGACACACACTCTCGGTCCCGACCCTCCTGACGCGGGATAACTGAGATGATGGGCAGCTTGAGCCCGTAATTGGCCCAAGGCCGAGACTTGATTGAGAGCAAGGCGCATCAGAGAGGTGTTCTACAGAGATTGCCTCGACCTTAATTGCCATGAGTGAATCACCCCCAGCACGCTGTGTCACTTGCCAAGAGCCAAGTCAAGTCCAAGCCGATTCAGGAGATTCAGAGAGAGCTTTCGTAGTAGAGGTGGCTACAGCATATCAGGAAAGGCATGGAAGTGCAAAAGATAGTGTGTCCGAAATAATGGCCTGGCCCACTGGCATTGCAAGGGCCGTGGGATCCGGAGGGCCATCAGCCATCCAACATCAAAGCTGTACTTTTCTGAGAATTGATTGTCTTGGATCCCGGGGCTGAAAACACATAAGAGAGAAACAAAACGGGTGAAACGGGTGGTTAAGCAGAGACAAAACGAGAGACAGGATGGATTCCAGGTGGAGTCCTTGGATGTGACCCGTCGATCGTGGACAGGGGAGGAAGGACTTGCATTGATGTCTTTATCTTGTTCTTTTGGTGGAAATAATTGGCCAAACGTCAAATAAGTTGTTGACCGGAGTGCAGATGAACTCAGATAGCCTTGCCCTAGCCGCGCGGCGTCTGGGATGACAAGAATGCGCTCAGTCGGCTCCCATCGTCGATGCGGATGCGGGATAAGTTACTGTGGAGATGGCTCTTTTCTCAGACGGGGATCCCATGGATTGACGCCAGTCGAGGCCTGGGGTACATGGCGTGCATTACCCATTTTGACGGTGGGCCGGGGAAGGACTGACGGCAGCAAACCTGCAGCTGGTACTTGGTAGCGCAACCTAATTGTCTGATGCCACCCAAAGCCACAGAGCCGGGCGCACCCCCCAGGCTTTCCTGCCCAAGTTCGCTGGTCTCCTCCTCTGGCGAGCGTTTTATCCTGTCTTGTTCTTGTTTTTTTTTGGGTTTGTTCACTTGGCCCTTCTACACTTTTGCCCCCCCCCTGTGTTGCGTGTACTCTACCCGCTTGCTTCCATACAATCCACCAACCCCCATGTTCACCAAAACCACAAGCCAGCCAGGGCTCCAGGCCACACGCGCACACACACTCGCGCTTCTTTCTCCATGCAACTGTACAAGCGGCCGTGCCACAGCCACGGTCATCGTCTGGCTTGCTCGCTCCTTTTCTCTCCCCACGAGCTAGTACAAATACCTCGAGAGCCCACCCCCGGCCCCCGACTTCCTTCCCATGTTCGTTTCGGCTCTGGTTCCCACGGTTTAGCGGCATCTCCTTGCTAGATAGCTTTAGCGCCTGTCCCCGCTACCGGCCTTGGCCTCCACCCCCAGTCTTCAACCCCGAACTCGACTGCGACTGTAACTTCCACTTCCACTTTGTTTCTCTTGACATCACTCCAACCCGCGACGAACCGAATCTTTCAGTTTGCCGCCACGAAAGCCCCTGTCCAAATTGCAATAGCCCATTGCTATTGAAAATAACCGACATCGTTACACATCTGGATCGCAACCTTTTTTTCCCCATCGGCGCATGGGAGCTTTGCGCTTGTCATTCTCGTTCCCGCTTACGCCTTCCGTCGCTCCCATCAACCTTGGATTCCCCACCTCAGCAGACGACCGACCCGCCTCCGGCTTTAACCGTTGATGTCTTACCACAACCGAGAAGCAAAACAATACAACGAGAAATCAATCACGTCTGAGAGCTTCAATTAGTGGCCTTCTTGGGCCAAGGCCCCTCCACCTGTTGAGGCATCCTCGGCCCTTCTCCTCTCAGGTGGCGACCTCCGATCACCGCCTTCATGACGCCCAACCCATATCCTCATCGAGGGGACGATGAGGTCGAAACGTACGTCGCCCATACCCTTGTCCAGCCTTGTCGAATGTAAGGCATGGTAAGCATTAAACTAACTTTTCTTTTTGATCCAGCGCTTCTGCCACCCCGTACAGCTACCCCGTTGAACATGCCCGACGCACTTCTGACGCATATGTCAACCTTAGCGCCAATGTCGAAGCCAAGTAAGGACTTTCCAGTCATTTCTCTATGATTTTTCTGCCTCGGACTCCGTTAACAAGTTATCAAAGGATCAAGAACCCTCTGTTGGGTATTCCCAGAGGAACTTTGATGTCCCAGGTCGACGACTTTTGTGAGCAAAAAGGTCTTCAAGAGTACCGTAGCGTCATCAGAAAAGGCGCCTTGATTGCTCAAGACCCAACTGGCTATGAGGATATCATAGGGGATGAGGCGCTTGACGACGAGGAGATTGAGGCCCTTCGTGACGAAGTGCTTC
The DNA here is from genome assembly GCA_013403855.1 of Calonectria honghensis. Taxonomy (NCBI): domain Eukaryota; kingdom Fungi; phylum Ascomycota; class Sordariomycetes; order Hypocreales; family Nectriaceae; genus Calonectria; species Calonectria honghensis. Next base: position 438,206 of record VTGB01000040.1, on the reverse strand, counting down.
ATAAATGGCGGGTCCCCATGGTTCTCTACCTTACCATCGCGACATGCTCTATAGGCGCTGCCGTCCAAGGATGGGATCAAACCGGTTCCAACGGTGCCAATCTCGACTTCCCGAAAGCCTACGGTATTGATAGCAAAAGCATACACGACAAACTTCTCGTTGGACTTGTCAATGCTGCTCCGTATATTGGCACTGCCTTCTTCGGCTGCTGGCTATCCGATCCTCTAAATCATCATTTTGGCCGTCGTGGTACTATTTTCTTTTCCGCAAACTTTTGCCTCTGGCCCGTGATTGGAAGTGCCTTTTGCGACAACTGGATGCAGCTTCTCATGTGTCGGCTACTCCTAGGAATTGGGATGGGTACCAAGGCATCCACGGGTAGGTGGTTTTCATCATTTATACGCCATCACGAAAGAAACTTGAACTAATCTTTTTTGGAAACAGTCCCAATCTTCGCTGCCGAAAACTCGCCGGCCCCAATTCGAGGTGCTCTTGTTATGAGTTGGCAAATGTGGACCGCTTTTGGTATCTTCTTGGGCACCTGTGCCAATTTAGTTGTGACGAAAATCGGACACGAGGCTTGGAGATACCAACTTGGCTCAGCATTCATCCCAGCTGTGCCATTGGTAATCTTGATTTACTTTTGCCCGGAGTCTCCCCGTTGGTACATGAAGAAAAATCGGTACATTGATGCCATGAAGTCACTCTTGCGCCTGCGTAACCACCCTGTGCAGGCAGGCCGTGATCTCTACTATATCCACGCACAGCTGGAGCTGGAATACGAGTTTGTTGATTTTTTTGGTAAGGGGAGCTACCTTAGCCGATTCATCGAGCTCTTTACGATTCCCCGAGTTCGCCGCGCTACTCTTGCCTCCTTTATCGTCATGATCGCACAGCAGATGTGCGGTATCAATATTATCGCCTTCTATTCCACAACGGTGTTCGTGGACTCTGGTGCCAATGCTCACCAAGCTCTGTTGGCATCACTGGGTTTCGGCCTGGTCAACTTCATATTTGCATGGCCCGCCATCTGGACCATTGACACGTTTGGGCGACGGTCTCTCCTCCTTTTCACATTCCCTCAGATGGCATGGACGCTACTGGCAGCGGGACTCTGCACCCTCATCAAAGGCAATGGAGGCGCACACCTGGGCCTGGTGGCCTTTTTTGTGTACTTGTTTGCAGCATTCTATTCACCTGGCGAGGGCCCTGTGCCATTCACCTATTCAGCCGAGGTCTTTCCTCTCTCGCATCGTGAAGTCGGCATGGCCTTCGCGGTAGCCACTTGTATGTTCTGGGCTGCTGTGCTTTCCATTACATTCCCTCTCATGCTGGCTCGCGTGGGCGTGTTGGGCTCCTTCATACTATATGCAGGCTTCAATGTCATCGCTTTCGTCATGATATTCTTGTGTCTTCCTGAGACAAAGCAACGTACACTAGAAGAGCTGGATTATATCTTTGCTGTTCCAACACGTGTTTTTGTGAAGTATCAGTTGACCAAGGCTTTGCCTTGGTGGATCAAGAGGTGGGTGCTTTTCCAACGTGATGCTGCGTTGGAACCCTTATATCAACTCGATATCGGGGATCATGACGACAACCACAGCAGCGATGCAGGTTACGAGAATGACAAGGTAAAAGTCGAGCTGAAAGATATGATGGGGTTCTCCTCGGGTGTTGATGGGGTTGAAGCTCCCGCTCGGGTAGCTCGCTCGGCGATTTGAGGTTGTTTTTTTCCGCTTGACATATGGGAGCGATTGATTTGGTCATGTTTGTGTTTTTATGATACCCAGAAATGAACAGGCGAAAAGGGTTAGGTTAGGCTTTGGGCTTTGATCTTACAGCAGATATTATGCACTTCCTGAATCAATAACCAGGAATGGACTTGGAATTGACGTCATTGGACATCTGTATGCTGTAGGACATTAATTCCCGCCTGTGGAAATAATCCCCCACTGACATTTGATGTAATTTAAGGATGTTGACTTGGGCTAGACCCACGGAACTACGGAACGGCAAGATCTTGGAATGACGTCGTTTGGGTGGAGCTACCGCCAGCGGGATACATTAGCCGCCGTGCCAGACGGCAAACTCGTCGTTTAATGAACGGTGAAGGCTTGAGTTGGCAATGAGGCCGGCCCGAGTAAAGACGCCAGAGGTCTGAATCGATGATGTATATGTACAGCCTGGTCCACTTGGGGTTGGTACCGGTGTGGTTTCGGCAAAGAAGTGATTCAATGACAGGAGGGGGGTACAACAATTGAAGTGAGGCGTCATTGACTTTCGGCTACCCTGGAGCAGCCAAAACTCTGCTGCCGGCGGCTACGCGCGCCCACGGAGACCCAGGCCAATAGTGGCACACAGCCTTTCAATGGGTGGGATAAAAAAATACGAGAAGATGGTCATTGCATGACAGGACCTTGGCGATCGATCGTCAAAATTATCGACTGTAACCCCCTCCCGCTTCCAGCGGAGCCTGCACATAGCTGCGGAGTCGGGCGTGATCGATCAGCATTGATGAAAGCAGTTGTCGATCGACACGTCAGTGCGACCGGCAAACGAAGCTGGGGAAAAAAAGAAAGACGTGCATGAGATGACCATTCGAGGAGGGGGATCTACGAGTAGCGATAATGAGAGACTGAAAAAAAAAACCCAAACCTTTCAAGATGATACATTCACACAGAGAGTATTGACTCCGGGAGGATTCTAGAATGTGGCGCTGCAAGGAAGGGTAGGGTGAATAGACTTCGGCTCAAACGCGGCAAACGGGACGAAACGACATGACATGTGGGAAGTTTCTGGGAGTCGGGGAATTCCATCGCAAAGTCCCAGGCCTCGTCTGTCGTCCTACCACCATAGACTGGCCCAGGCTTCCCGGGTTTCCCCAGGACTGCATCTCGTCGGCCAAAGGTGGGTTCTGGGGCCAGACGGACTTGCTTCTCTCTCCATTGTCCACGCACACACATTGCGCACGTCCATACAGGATGGATGGAGGGTCCAACTTGGTCACGGGAATACCTGCTATAAACGCACAGGGGCCAGAAGGAGGCGCCGCCATCAGAAAAGAGGGAGAAAGCCCCGGGGCCGGTCCTGGGAGCGTTCCACGGTTTCACGCCAACGGGGCTGCTGTGTTTCTGGGGCCTGCAATCAACCCATTGACGAGAGCGAGATTGGCTCACCACCTTATTCCTGATGAACGGTGCTTGGGAGCCCCCTTGCGTTCCCAGCCTATTCTCTTGGCATCGGCACCGTGGCATGGCGGTGCCGACTGCGACGGGGCCACCGTGAAAGGGAGAGGCCTGCAGGCGGAGGATCCTTGCGTCTGCTAGTGACCAGAATTGTCATATGTCTGCGACACCCTCTCCCACATAGCGGGAGAAAGTCCAGATGATTGAATTTTAACGGAGTCGCAATATACAAAAATGCAGCTGCAGGGGCTCTGCATGGCGTCTGTTTTCTTTTCTTTGCTGCCGGTCCTCGCCGTTCCAGTGGCAACGTCGGGTTCGGCTTGGCCAAGTGCTACTGTTCCATCGAGCTGGAAGGGAAGACCATGCGTGCATACATGTAGGATTCATTCATGGCATACGCGGCCAACATAAAAAAAAATAACAACAACACGGCCAAAAGATAGCAGACCCATAGCATGACGGGCTAGTTGACCGTCTAGGGAATGGAGGCATGTGGACCGGAACGACGGCCAAGTGATTTACGGCGTTGGCGAACCCGAGCAACGTCATTGGAACGGAGACGGAGGGGCTCGACGACGGCGGCAGCGGTTTTTTTTTGTCTTTGTTTGCTTCAAGAGGCGTCAACGTGCAGAGAGGCGTCAGATCAAGAGGGACGAACGGGGGCTTGGCAGTTGCGCGGCAAACGAGTAAGCTTGTCGTGGCGTTGACGCTAGGGCCGAACATTTTGTAAGGTGGGAGTTCCCTTGACGAAAGAGAAGAGAGGATGGCCTTGTCGGAAGAATGCTCTACGCTAAAAAAGACGAAACAGCCGAGGCTTGCAACATATCGTATCGGTAAAAGCAAGAAAATTACAGACATGCCCAACTGTCTCGCTGATTTGTTGGTATGCCTTTAGTTGTTGTGTTGCAGTGCTTCTTTAGACATCACGAAGAGGATCAGGAGCGCACGCCATGGTCGCACCCAGGAGCACCAACAACGACAGGGGGGAGAAAATGAGTCGGTGCTGCACTTGATATCTTGGGAGCAATGCGGAAGGATATTTCGCTTGGCGCGTTGGACGACCCCAAGTTTAGATGTGCGGAACCGTGGCAGGCAACGCAAGGCGGAGAGAGGCCATCACTCGGCCCATGGGCTCTGGATGGACAGATGTCCAAGCGAGATGGGGACCCCTCGAGATCGAAAAGCGCCAATCCTTTCCATGATTGGAACCTGCACGATGTTCAAGATGGGCCAAAAAGCGGAAGAAGAAGGGAGATCGTTGTGTCTGTTTCTTAGCTGGTGCGAGGCGTGGAGATGGGATGCGGACCAGGGGGGTTAGAGGGAGGCCCATGAGGCCCTAATGATGAACAACCGGGATGGGAGCGATGGATCTCGTGTTGCGAGATCCAATTTTTTCCTTTTCGTGAGCCCGCTTTGCCTTTTTTCGCGTGGAGCATGGTTTGTATTCGCATGGCCGACCCTATTTTTTTCTTGCTTCCCCCCCTGCGCTCCGCTGTGGTGGTGTAGCCGGAGCGAGCAAGGTGCACTCGGTGCGCTCGACCGTGCTAGTAAAATAAACCACTGTATAATTTGCATTAGAGCGTGAGATGGTGTCCATGCTACGGCAATCTCCTTGAATGAGCTCGACATGCGCGCAAGTTTGGAGCTCCTTCCATTGTCCAACGGCACCTCGCCCGTACCTGCGTGGCTAGCCCGGTTTGCGTGAGTTGCCCCGAGGGAGGGATCCATGGTCCTGTCATCCATCCAGCGTCTGTCCACTTGCAAACAGCAATGGGGAGATGGGCGTCGTAGGCAGAGAACGGCTACCGGCCGGATCGGGCGACGTGAAACACAGCAGAGGCACCCGGGCCAGAGAGGGTTTAATACCGGGGCACGAGCCCCGGCGTCTTGGAGGATAATCCGGCACTGTCAGTGGCTGTCACACGGGCTCGGCGGCGGCGCCTCCCCCTGGTGGCGTACTGCAGGGCTACGGGCTCTGGGAGGAGCACGCCAAACAGATGAAAAAAAACATAACGCAGCGTCCAAGTGCGAGTGTGTGTGGGTAGCTTTGTTTTTCGGGGGGTTGCGTGCGGTGGGTACCCCTTGGCATGGCCTTGTCGCGGATCCCTCCCTCAGCTGCAGGCGGGCCCCTGAAAGGAAAAAAAGGTAGAGTAAAAAAAGGAAACAGACCAGATGGTGATGCCAGGCTGTGACTGGCTGCGCTGACGTTATTGCGAATGACGGCCCAGTGAGAAAGGCTGACAGTGAACCAGAGCTCCTTGCCTCTGCCCCACGTCGCGCCCCACGCAGCACGCAGGGGACCCGCTTGGGGTGACTTTTGGGGGGGGGAGCCCTGTGAGGTCGGGTCCCTTGGACTCGCGACGGCGCTGGTGCAGCCTGTACGTACCCCGACAATCGCTGCCCCTTTCCACTGCTTCTAGCGTCAATGGTACCTGCGAGGCTTGGCGCTGCCGGCATCCTGTCCCGCTGTTCGCACCGCTGGAGCTCGTACCTGTACCTGTGCCGTACCGCGCCGGCCGCCTGCTCCGTACAGCCCCCATACCCATCAACAACACGACTCACCAACCTCACCTTGCTTCATACACACCCAGCAAGCACATCTTTCCCCCGGAAATCTCTGTTGCGTTTCCTTCACTCTTTTCTGGCCTTTTTCTTCCTTTTCTCTCCATCTTCCCCACCACTGTCGTTCTGGTCTTCTATAACCACTTCCCTCCCCTCTTTTTTCATCGGGATTCCTGTCCTCCTCCCCTTTTCTTAATCACTTCCCGTTAGCCTGGGAGACTCTATTTTTTTTTTGACTTCCAACGTCCCTGTCGTTCCCCCGGAGCTTTTTCCCGAGTTTCATTTGGAGAGAGGCTGTTGGAAATCTCCCGCCCTCGTTCTTTGTCCTTTTTGGGGGGAATCTAGAAAGCTCTTGATATCCCCGCGTCTGCGTTTCCTATATTTTCATTTGAACGTCAATCTGTCTGTCACGCATTGGGTTTGACAAACCCACACCCGCCTGGTGCGAGCCTATTGCTGCGAAACCTCCCAACCAACCTCTCACCCAGCTCTCCCCAAGGACGGATTTGACATCCGCCTGAACACTGCCGTGCCCCTAGTTCATTGCCCTCCGACGTTGTGGGTTTCGTTATCCACACCAGGACCCCAAGTCTGCAGCTCAATTCCTAATTCCTCACGTCTCCACGCTGGCACAGCACGCAGCGACCGTGCCTGATCTGCGATACCTCTGACACCTAGCCTTCCGCCACCGGCCCTCCTGTGCCCGACCTACCTGCATCTGATACCCCTGGTGGAGGTCGGATAAAATCACTATATCATCATGGTGAACCGCCACCCTCCCTTGTCCCCACGCAACTCTGGCTTTATTCCTTTGGGTACTGGTAACTCAAACGACATGGACGGCGGAATCCCTCTCAGCACCGTCCGGAGCAATGTCTCTGTCAAATCGACTGGCCACCGCAAGCCTCTTGCCGGCACCGATTCATTCGACTCCAACGACAACAATGACGACGAAAAGGAACTCCGCCGTGGTCGCCGTCGCAAGCTTGAGACCACCCTCTCCCGCTCCGACACGGGCGAGGAGTCTTCCCTGAACGCTATGGGTAGGCTGTACAACAAGATTATCGGCTTCTCTATCATCACTCGTTACCTCGTCTACGTTGTCCCCGTCGGTCTTATGCTCGCCATCCCCCTCATTGTTCTACCTGCCACCGGCCACAAGCATGATATTAGAGTTGGAGCATCTGTGGGTGGAACTAAGGCCCCTGCTTTGTTCAAGCTCTTCCTTTGGATTGAGATCATGTGGCTTTCCCTCTGGGTTGCAAAGGTCGTCGCTTGGTTCCTCCCCACCGTCTTCATCTTCTTCTGTGGTGTTGTTAGTGTGGGCACTCGAAAGTATGCACAGGTTCTCCGCAACCTCATCCTCCCCATCTCCTTCTTCTTCTGGGCCCTGGCATCGTATGTCACATACCAAAACTTGTACCGCACGGAAAAGAATGACATCGTCTGGTGTATCAACATGAGCCGCATTCTCGGAGCTCTGTTTGTCTCATCGGCCGTCTTTCTTGCTGAGAAGGCCATTGTCCAGCTCATCGGTATCACATACCATCAGCGATCGTTTGCCAACCGAATCAAGGCCTCGAAGCGCGAAATTCATCTTCTCGGTCTCCTCTATGATGCTTCTCGCACGCTATTCCCCATGTATTGCCCTGAGTTCGCCGAGGAAGATCACATTATCAACGATAGCATTGAGATGATGCTGCGAGGCAAGAAGGGCCACAAGAGGTTGGGTTCTAATGCTCCCATGAAGATCATTGGTGACGTCACACGTATTGGAGACAAGCTTACTTCCGTTGTCGGAAACGTCGCCTCTGAGATTACTGGCAAGCAGGTCTTCAACCCCAACTCTGCGCACTCCATTGTCCTCGAAGCCCTTGAGAAGACCAAGTCGTCGGACGCCCTGGCCCGCCGAATCTGGATGTCATTCGTTGTTGAAGGCAGCAATGCGCTTGTTGTTGATGACTTTCGTGAGGTACTTGGTGAGGCCTACAAGGAGGAGGCTGAGGAAGCTTTCAACGCCATTGACAACGACGAGAACGGTGACATCAGCTTGGAGGAAATGATTCTGAAGGTTGTCGATATGGGCAATGAGCGAAAGGCCATCTCTGAAGGCATGAAGGATATTGGCCAAGCTCTGCGTGTGTTTGACAAGATTCTCTTGTTCTTCGTCCTGTTGCTTGTCATCTTCATTTTCCGTAAGTCGCTCTCCGATATGTTTGCTTGCTATCGCTAACTGGCCCAGTCATCTTTTTCCAGAGTAGCTTCGTCAAGACCCTTACTACGGCTGGTACCACCCTCCTCTCTCTGTCTTTCGTCTTCGCCGTCACCTGTCAGGAGTTCCTTGGTTCTTGCATCTTCCTCTTTGTCAAGCACCCCTATGACGTCGGTGACCGAGTTGAAATCACCAGCACCGTCATGGTCGTCAACAAGATCTCTCTTCTCTACACCGTCTTTCACCGTGGTAACAACCAGGTCGTTCAGGTTAGTAAACGAAACCCATATGCTCTTGCTGAGCATGTTAACTAACGGCTGCAGATTCCCAACATTCAACTCAACACACTCTGGATCGAGAACATTTCCCGCAGCAAGGCCATGAGTGAAACCGTCGAGGTCAACGTCTCCTTTGATACTACTTTCGAGGACATTGAACTTCTTCGCGCCGAGATGGAGAAATTCGTTACCCACCCTGATAACGCTCGTGACTTTCAGCCTACGTTCAACATTGATGTTGGTGGTGTCGGCGACCTTGACAAGATGCTGCTCAAGATCGAGATCAAGCACAAGTCCAACTGGCACAACGCCGCAGTCCGAGCTAACCGTCGATCCAAGTTCATGTGCGCCCTGGCATCCTCTCTCAAGAAGGTCCCTATATATGGCCCTGGCGGTGGTGCTGAGCCTCTTGGAGGCCCTACCAACCCTTCGTACTCTGTTACTGTTAGCGATGACTTTGCTAGCAAGGCTCGCGATGATAGTGACAAGTCCAAGGATGAAGCTCGCTTGGTTCCCACTGCTAGCAAGAAGGACAAGAAGGACAGCGAGAAGGCAGCGATTGATGAGCTCAACTCCCGCCCCCTTGTGGATACCGATCTGGGTCTAGGATTAGATGAACATGGCGGACTGAAGCGAGATGCTACCACTCACGGTCGTCGCAAGGCTGGTGAAACCCTTCCTGTGCTTACCTTGGAGACTGCCCCTAGGTCCAGTTTGTCTGTGAGATCTGCTCGCCGTCCCAGCCCGAGCCCGAGTGCCAGGAGCCCACGAGTAGGTCCCTTTGACGAAGAAGCCGAGACAGGAATGAGCTCCTCAGCCTACACTGGTGCCGCAGGTTTCCAAACCTACAACATGCCCGGCTCTGGATTCCCGCAACGCACACCTTCTCAGCGAGGACCGCCCAAGGGACCGTCATCTGGCCAGCACTAATCACCCACAGTCTGGGATGAATGAGAAGCATAACGACTGAGTGTAGAAATACTGGGCGAGACGAATCCCAGGAACTTTGTTTTCAATTTGTCATTCGGTGTATATGGGATTTTTTTTTTTTTTTTTGAGTGAGAAGCAGGTATGCTTCTCCGTTTGGAAATAGAAAAGGAGACCCGTGAAAAAGACGGGCGGATGTATTGGGGTTCATGAAATTGGCTGGTTTTCCTATTGTAACTTGGAAGTGTGTCGGGATATCCCGCCGATTCTTACGATATCAAGAAATTTAGAACATACATTATTCACTCCATACAAATTGGTCTGTGATTGACTCTTTTAAAGTTGGTGACATTTTCAACTAGCAGATATGCTCAGGTGGGGGAACTGCGCCGTCCTTGGCTCCAAGATCAGTCTTGAGCACGCGACCGAAGAGCTCTATAAGGACCTCGAAGCAAATTTTGGTGATGGCTGGGTCATATCGACCCTTGCTGAGTTCGTCACGGATGAAGGCGTGCTGAGCCCAGGCAAACTCGTAGAAGCTGGTGACGACACCGGCCTCACGCAGCTTGGCGCGGATGAGGTCTCGACCAGCATCAGGGACGTGAGTGTCCTTGATACCAAAGATCATGGCGACCTCACCCTTGAAGTTGTTGAAGAGATCCATGGTGTGGTTGCTGTTGGGTGGAGGGGTTGCCGAGGAGTTGGCGGCTGTGTATGGGCCAAGAGTTCGGGAGTGAATGTCCGTGGCGAAGTATGAGACGCAGGCGGTTATGCGAGGGTCAAGCTACAGACTGCTGGTTAATTTAGGAACTATTTAAGGGGGGCGGTTTGACGAGCGTATCATTGCAAGCTGGGGGTTGTGTGTGTGAAGGGAAATAACGTACAGCGGCACGGACTGCGAGATGGCCGCCGAGACACATGCCTGTGGCGCCGATGAGACCGGTGCAGGTGGGGAGAGTAAGCAAGTAGTCCACAGTGGCATAGGAGTCAGCATCATAGGACTCGAGAGTCTGAAACAGTCATGCGTTAGTGTGGGCTGAGACAAAAAAAACAAATGCTGGGGAATGAAATGCACCTTTTCAATCTTGAATCGGTTGCCCCGGTCAGTGTCCTCGACGTCATATTTGAGAGGCTCTGGTCCAGTGAAGTCGTGATAAGATGAGGGAGCAGCAACAATGTAGCCCTGACCAGCAATTTGGCGGGCAAAACGGGCAACAGGACCGGTCACTACAAGATAGAGTTAGGAGAAGAGGTCATCAATTGGAATTGTTTATGAAATTCAACGCACCTTGGTAAATTTCACTGAAGAGACAGACTCCCGGGAAGCGTCTGTCGCATGGTGATGAGAAATATTAGCGTGGTTTTGCTAATGAATTGACAACAGAGTGACAAACGCATTGGGGTAACCGGGGATAGTGGGGTGAAAGAGGAAAATGCCTGTTGGCTAACTGTAAGCTTCACATGCCACACAAGTTATAGGCTTGCTGAAAGAGAACAATGGAAGACGTACGCATAGAACCATCCTTGCCATTGGCAGAGGTGGGGACGTCGACGTGGGATTCCTTAATCAACATGGTGGTTGCTATGGATGTCGAGTTTCTTGTGATGGAGGGGTTTTTGCTGGAGGTGAGGGGAGTTTAGAGCTATCGGATGCATTTGATAGGTGCTGGGATCACGTGGATACCACCCTCTCTGCCTGACGCGCAGTATTTGCAGTTGCGACTGTGTTCGACCACCACCATGTACTTGTTTCCCTGAGTATTTGCTTCGATCCGAAGTACCTTCATTTGAAACCCTGGTCATCGCTCAAGGCTGGTGAGCCAGGGGTCACACATGCTTTGGGCAACTGGATCAGCGCTGCGTTCCGGAAAACCCGCATACAAACCAACGAGGTTCATAAGTTTAGTGAAATATTTTCCTTGACTAGTAATCCTTTCATTAAACATTTTTTCCTACGTGAAACCTTCAAGTTGAGTATAAAAATCACACAGTATTCTCCATCTTTGACAACAATTGTTCCGGCTGTGGCTTGGCTCGTGCTTCGTGAATTGCCCGCTGGACTCAGATTGCTAAAGAATGACTGGGTACGAACATGGCTGGACTCATGGGCTATGGCCAATGGCATTGGTCAAAAATGGGGCTTCTTATTCCCCGATTTGTCTGAAGTCGTTGAATGCGTGGCCACCGATTTGTAGGTCAGCAGCGACCACACCGAATAGACTGTGATTTGATCCAGTCACAAACCATCTGGCTACGCACCCGGCCAGCAATCCTCATCATAAGAAAACCTTAGTGTCATAATAAGGTTGGGCTTTTTGTCCTTATTGCTTTTTTGTTTGGTTTGGCGGGAGGAGGCCCTGAGTGCTTGGAAGCTACGAGTATATAGAGTGGTTCCTCCTATCACAATTGAGTGATGGTTTTTATGACAAGCCAAGCAATAATAGGTATTGGTATTTGGCGACGATTTATTGTACACTCATCACAGACGATCCATGATGGCGCCTGAAATCACCGCTGTTTGTGAGCCTCAGCTGTGCAGAAAGCGAACCAAGAGTGCGAGTTTCGGATGGGAAGAGGGCGATTGGTGAGCTATTTTCATATTAATCTGACGTTGTTAGAGCATAAATCTGGACATGTGATTCGGGTTTTGGCTGCAGCCACTTATTAAAGCGTCAAGATGCATGTAAGGTGGCAACGGTGCCTCCACTATCAGCCTGAATCTAGCAGCGAGCCAATCGCCGATGCGTTGGGAATTTCCCATACACGACGCGCATTCTCCTGTAATTCCTTCCGATGCCCTTTTAGAGTTTTGTCTGAAAGTAGTAGAAGCCTCTCTTTTTTTCTTGCCCCTCCTTGGTTATTTGCCAGCTGCAATGCAATGGGACCAACATGATCCCAGCCCGGCGGTTCACGACACTCGAGGCAGTGGTTTAATCACATATCAATATGGTATTTCCAAGGATTAAAGGACAACCAAAGACATATGATGCTGGATCCCTATGTACCGCAATTTTAAATGGCACGTGAATGAGCATAACCAACATCTGGTAAGTAGCCGATCTCTTCAGCCACTGGCGGTAGAATTGGGTGAATTGGATATTGCGAAGTATCTTCTTGAGGCTGGGGCGAAGTTTCTGAACCTTATGCGTTTGAAAGTGATGGAATTGCATTGCAGTTACAGCCACCGCCAGTCACTTGGGTTTGATCAAGCGTATACTTGACCTTAGCGCACAAGTTAATGCTCTAGCAGCCCTAGCATTCGGTCAGACGGCTCTTGAAAGAGCAGAAGAGCATGGAAGATTGGCCATGACTTATTGCGCTCTGGAGCCCTGACTTTAGAAGCTGGAAGGCATCCGCATGTTAGGGTTGTGAGATTGGCTTTGAGACAGGGGCATTATGCCGGCGCGGAGCTTCTACAGGAAACCGGGGATGGGCAAGAAGAGGATGAAATAAATTTCACCGAAGAAAGCTTACTCGATGAGCAAGGCATTTCAGACGATATGAGCTGGACAGGGAGTGAGGAGTGTGGGGAGGAATCAATGGGACATATGGAAATACATCCATGGATGTAGTCAAGGAAATCGATACGTCTGGGGGATTTTTTTTTCAATTATATACAAAGGATTGGTTCTCACGAACCTGTAACAAATATTGCGCATGCTAGGATGTGGTTTGTTCCAATGCTTCGCAGGCCCGTTATCTATTTGGATCATCTGTTGTGCAATAAATGAATGACAGGACTAAATCACACACCTTCGCTTAACCCTCGATCTTGCAAAGCTTTCAATGAGGCCGAGAGCCATAAATAGTATTTTTTTGTGAAGTTACTCTGATAACCGACAGTGAATATTGCCGTGAGTTTCTGATTGAGTTGACTCTCACCTGTGCTACTGCAGACCGTGTTTATGACCTGAATGCCGTGCGCTTCTTCACATATTGGAATCTGGTCAGATTTCAGAGACCACAGACTTAAAGGGGGTCGAGCCCACATCGTTTGACCCGGGTGCTCTCTTGACTGGACTCAACATCAAGTCATTTGCAAATATATCATCAAGGCACCAATCATGGCGCGACTACTGATTACCATCGTTCTATTCATTTTCGTCCAGGCTGCACTCGGCTGGAAAGTCAAGATTTACCAGGAACATGACTGCAGTTTCAATAAAGACAACTCCGAATACGTATGTGTGGGTGGAAGCAAGCGCAAAACATCAACGCTAACAATTGGCTACAGTACCTTTTCGAGGGCAGAGGAGACCTGGATTACTGTGTGAGCCCAGCAGCCCTCGAGTTTCCTGAGGGAGTTAGTTGCTTGTATTTTGGCGGCAAGCATGGAAACGAAACCGAACCCTGCCATGGACAGTTCCAGACGTTTCTGTCGTGGACCCAATCCGAGGCCAAGATGCGTGTATGGAGACGATATGATTCTAACAAACCAATGCGCAAAAGATGCAGCAAGTCGACCAGATGGTATAGCGAGGATATGCAGGGGAATTGTTATAATTCAAGGCACATGAGTTTTCGGCCAAAGCAATTGGCAGGCTTCCAGGTTCAACTTCCCGCGCGCAGCCGTCGTTATGATGATTAGTGGTGGATGGCCATTTTCATTGGCTGGGTGCAACTCTAGTTTGCCGTGGCAACAACGTCTCACAGGAAGAAATGCCAACGAAATATATTGATACAGTTTTGTTGCCAACTTGGTCTTACATTGCCACGTCTTCCATGCGATGATCTGAATCCCACGTGACGTTTTGGACTTTGAGGCCATGCTTTCTCCGCGCCGAGCCACGGCGGGCCAACCGGAGCCGGTGATACTCGAGGCTCCGATGAGGGTCTCCTCAACCATTTTGTCCCCAAAACGCAAAAGGTGTGAGACTGAACGGAAACAAGGTACGTACCTGGCCCCTCCCCCCCTTTATTCCTCATTCTTGGCTTTCTATTGCGCACCACCACCCATCGAGGCTGCAATGCAACAAACGCATGCAAGACAAGAGAGGGCGACGGGACTCGGGCCTGTGCGGAGTGGGTAAAACGGACTCGGCGTTGTACAAAGGGAAATAGGCCTGCGGGCCACGACGGTTAGGGAGCCAGGTAGCCAGGGAGCCAGGGAGCCAGGTAGCCGCCGAAGCGATAGGATAGGTTGATGATCAGACACAGTGACATGTGTCATGAGGCTAGGCTAATGTAGGTACCGCACACACGGATTCGAGTGCACATGTATGTTTTCATCCCGGCCTCGGCCTTGGGGCTGGTGCTGGTGGCGATTGTTCACTGTTTGCAGCCCTCTGACGTTCTGTTTCTGGCTGGAGTTGTGGCCGTGCATCCCGTGTGAACACGCCCCTACACGCCCCGTGCCCGTGGGCGTAGGCTGGTCCCGCGGGCCTGGGGTACGTACCTGGTTGGCCAGATGCACAGTGCACTACATCACAAGGGTCTAGCATCTTTGTCCAGGTGGTCACTTCACAACATTTTGGCATCGCCCGTCCGTCGTCCCACGCACAACTTCCTTCCACACCAGATTAGCAAAAATAAACCAATTCCCGACGGCCACCTTTCAGCTCATTCTCTCAACTTCCTGCTGCCTCTGCCAGCCTTTTCTCGCCTCATGCTTCTCCCAACTTGCTGAAGCTTGCCCGAATAGCTCCTCCACCGCTCCGTTGCCCCCTCCGTCGCCCACCAACTGATACTCCGCCATCGCAACAATGAACGGCCACTTCTCTGCCGTCGGCGACAAGCCGACCGCCGGCAGCTACGAACATGGCGTTCAAGTAATTGACGGAGACAAGGAATTCAAGTATGTTTGTGCATCTTCCCTTTCCTCTCTATATGCCGCCCACTTCTCCTATCGCTGGTTGGCGTCCCATGATATCATCCGCTATCAACAACCACCAACATGACAACATTGCCACTTTGCTAACATCGGATTTCAATATGCAGCCCCAACATCAACGAATATCTCCAACTCACCAAGGTCGCCGATTCCGGGTTCGACTACCACCTCATCTCCGTCTTCGGTTCCCAGTCCACTGGTAAATCCACGCTGCTCAACAACCTCTTTGGAACCGACTTCTCCGTCATGTCCGAGACTGAGCGTCGCCAGACCACCAAGGGCATTTGGATGTCCAAGAATAAGCGCGAGGAGAGCGCCGGCACCAAAATGGCCAACAACATCCTTGTTATGGATGTGGAAGGTACTGATGGTCGCGAGCGCGGCGAGGACCAGGACTTTGAGCGCAAGAGCGCCCTCTTTGCCTTGGCCACCAGCGAGGTGTTGATTGTCAACATCTGGGAGCACCAGGTTGGTCTGTACCAGGGCGCCAACATGGGCCTGCTCAAAACCGTTTTCGAGGTCAACCTGCAGCTTTTCCTCAAGGACAAGCAGTGCGTTTCCTCCCCTTGCCATTGACCCTTGCTAGCTGCATGTTGCTTACATGTCCTCTTCTAGGTCTACACCACGATCACGCCTTTTCTTCGTTATTCGTGATCATCTTGGAACCACTCCTCTCGCCAACCTCCGCACTACCCTTACCCAGGATCTGACCAAGATCTGGTCCTCTATTTCGAAGCCCCAAGGCCTGGAGAACTCGCGCATCGAGGACTACTTTGATTTTGGATTCGCCGCGCTCCCCCACAAGATTCTGCAGGCTGAAAAATTCGTTGAGGAAGTTGGTAAGCTGGGATCGAGGTTCACCGCGGCCAACCGCAATGGCCAGGGTGACCAGGAGCTCGAGGGTGGAGTCTTCCTCCCTGAATACCACCGAAGGATCCCTGCCGATGGTCTGTCCGTATACACGGAAGGCATCTGGGACCAGATTGTCAATAACAAAGACCTCGATCTCCCCACCCAGCAAGAGCTCCTGGCTCAATTCCGTTGCGATGAAATCTCCCGGGAAGTTTTGGTCAACTTTGACCTGATCATCACCCCCTTGGAGGATAAGCAAGCCGAAGCCGGCAGGCTAGGAATCCCGACTGTGCTGCCCGACTTGGGTGCTACTGGAAAGGATGCCCGCGAAAAGTGTATTAAAGCTTTCGAGGCGCAAGCCAGTCGATACCACAAGGGTGTGTACGGCCGCAAGCACCATGAGCTGGAAGGAAAAGTCGATAGTCGCCTCAAGGCTCTCTATCAAGGGCAGCTTGCTGCTGCGCACAAAGCCGGTGTTGCCGCCTTTAGCGAAGCCGTCTCAAACAAGGTCAAGGCTGGACAAAAGGCTGGTGGCAGTTACGACTTTGCTGAGATTGTCTCCAATGAGACACGCAAGACTCTAGAAATCTTCAAGGTGGAATTGCAGACGCTGCTCATCGAAGGCCTGCTGTGGACCAACTTCGAGTCTCAGCTCTCCCTCTTCGAAAAGGAGCTTGATGAGGTTAGTGGCAAGTTGCGCAAAGAAGAGATGCGCCGCCTTGCAACCCGCGTGGAGCGATGGGTCAAATCGCGACTCGGCGACGCCATTGGCCTCGAGTTCAACAAGCTTGGCTCTGGCCGAGGCGGCTCAGGAGCCCCTGAGACTGGGGAGAAGCCACTTTCCGAGAAGGACCTCTGGGACAGAATCTGGAATGCCTTCACCGGAATCGTCAAGGAGGCCGAGGTTCGCTTCGTGGACCGCGCTAAGAGCTTTGATGCAAGCGACGAAGAGGTCCTCGTGGGCACCTGGCGCCTTCGACGCAAGAGCTGGAGTGCCTTGCGCGAGAAGATCGAGGAAGAGGTCATGGAAGGCAACATTCTCATGAAGCTCCGAGAAAACTTCGAAGACAAGTTCCGCTATGATGAGGCCGGTGTGCCACGCATTTGGCGGCCAACTGACGATATCGAAGGCATCTACACCAAGGCTAGGGAATCGACACTCACACTTATTCCCATCCTGTCAAGATTCCGTCTCTCTGAGACAGATGCACTTCCTGACCTTCTCGGCTTCATTGGCCACCAGCCCGCCGGTGTCGAAGCTGGTGACGAGGAGGATCTGGCCCCTATCGGAGGTATTGACGAGGAGGATGGGAAGAGCTTGGAAGAGGAAATGACGGTTCTTGCCGAGAGCAAGCGACAAGATCTTGTTGTACGATTTAAGAAGACTGCCGATGGCGTCTATGTGGAGGCCAAGCGAAGCGCCATTGGTGGCATTGCCCAGATTCCTTGGTACTTCTATGGACTGCTCCTGGCTCTGGGTTGGAACGAAATCTTCATGGGTAAGTGGATGACTCGGATGGCTACTGAGAACGATTTGCTAATGCATGTTATGTTTTAGTATTGCGCAACCCCTTCCTATTCATCATGATCCTCATGATTGCAGGCGGCACCTATGTCGCATACACGCTCAACCTCCTCGGCCCCATGCTTCAGATGACCAACGCCGCCATGAACCAGGGCGTAGATATCGCCAAGCAGCAGCTGCGTGACTTCATTGCCAACTCAGACACGGCACGCCAAGCTCTGTCCATGCCAGCCCGTGACAGCGACATTAGCCTGGACACGCTGGACAGCCGAGGGAAGAAGACCAACTCAACGGCAAACGACGACATTGATGACATCTGATGACAGTGTCTTGGGTATATATATGTGTATTTTTCAACGGCTGTAGCGAAAACAAACAGGATATAATGTTTACTGAACCAAGCATGATTGTACATCCAAAGCGCCGTATAGATGAACCCTTCCCTGATAGACCTTTAAACTTGTATCAAAATGCTAGAAAGTAACGCCTAGAATGCCTCCAACCCCGTTGATGTACCATACCAAGTCCCAAGCTCAGAGGAATCTTTGTCCACCTCTCCCGCGGAAAAGAAATCAGTTAACCTTGCAGTCTCGCCGTCGTCATCGGCCGGCCACTCCACTTTAACGCCATTCTTGGTCTCCAGCATATCCTTCGCCGTTCCCCAACTGAACCGACATTCCGGGCCCCAGCCAAACAAAGGGTGCATGTTGCCCTTGAGCCAGCCAACACACCGCCCATCAGAAGGGTATCCAGATCCCCAAGCCATGCCCTCCTCGCCCTCTGCACCCTCGCCTGCTCGTGTCTCGTACAGCACCTCGAGGGCAGCATCGCGAGTCACCTTGGCGCAAACAGAGGCGGCACTGACGCAGGGATAGAGGCTATCGGCCTTTTTGGCGACGGTGATCTTGGTCGTGGGAAAGATGCGCTGCAGCTTGGCCTGGTAGGCGGCGGGCTGGCCGATGGTGTCGACGTAAATCTCCTGGATGTTGACGCCCCTGGCGAACACGCCCTTGATCAGGTCGACAGTGGCGTCCATGGCCTGCGCGTTGAGGTTGTACACGGCGGGGCGGTACATGTTTGCGGAAATGTCTCGAGCGGACAGGGAGCAGGTGGCCCAGCCGCACGAGTCGTAGAGATCTGTGTTTTCGGTGCACAGGGTACGCATCAGGTCGGACCGGACGGCGGGGGTGAGGACCTTGGAATCGTCAAAGTGGTGCTCCTCGCGGAGGAGAGGGTCGGAGAGCGGCAGCGGCAGGTAGAAGACGCCGTAGACCATGGGGCCCAGCACAGGGCCGCGACCGGCCTCGTCAACGCCGAGGCAGCATGCCGGCGCCGAGGAAGCATCAGAAGGGTCGGTAGGCTTGAGGGAATCCGGGACGGCAGAGAAATGAGAGAATGAGGCGCCGGAGAGAAGTTCGGGGCGGTGGATCGAGGGGGGGACGAAGGTTGGAGCCGGGGGTTGTGCGGCGACCATTGTGAAGGCGGTGATGGCGATTGCTGGAGGTTGCTGTGGATGAGAGAGAGTATGGTGTAATGCGATGTAACCCAATACTATGTTATGAAGATGCCATTGACGATTAGAACGAAGGGCGGGGGTCCCAATTACACTGCTTTCGGAAAGAAGTCGTTATCGCGGATCGGAATTGTTTGTTTGTTTGTTTGTTGTTATATTGGTGGCATTAATTCTTGGATGATGGAGATGCTGGACTTGGGAGAATTAGATGGACGGGGACCCCTCGACGCGTCTGACCAGAACAAAGACGCGTTGAGCTCAATTGATTTCTTGGCGCTAGACAGGTGCGAGGGGCCTTGTTTAGTCTCTGTTTTTAGACGCACCTAGGTGCTGGCGCAAACATGTCTAGGCGGTAAACACCCCTGCAGACCCTATGAGAGACCCCCAAACAAGACAATTTGTGGGCCTGCGAGGGTCTTCAACAAGCTTCCAGTGCACCCGGTCGCAGCTTCTACAAACACGCACCGCGTCGGCATCTGAGCCCTCATCGCGTCCCATTTTCCATTGTCGCATCCCAACCTGCGATTCTGCGCAACACCGGCAAAACACCGACTCCCTCTGTGCATACGAAGCCCTTCCAGCTCCGCTCTAGTCTTGTATAACGAGCAAGAGAATATCCACCAACAGCCATGGCGCCTCGCGGCAAGCGTGGAGCCACTGATGACGGTGATGGGCCTCAGGCCTTTCACGAACTTGGTGTTCGTGGTCGGTACGTTTGACAACAACCTCGCCCAGGGCCCCACGAATGCGTCTCCCCGACGTCAAATTCTGACAGAAAATCGCCAGAAAAACTGGCCTTGTATTGCGCGACACTGGCGAGCGCGATGAGTATGGAATGCAACCGCTCGAAGACCTTCTCTCGTCCCCAGAGCCAGCTCCCCCCAATGGCAGAGACCCGAGCACCGATGACAACGACTCCGGCAGTGATGACATGGACCTCGAGACTAGTGCGCATCTTCCTTATCCGAGCCCGAGTTGTCTGGTGAAGCTAACGCAGCTGCAGGTATCGGGCCCGGTCCCAGAACGGTGCTTAAGGAGCGCCAGAGCTTCCAGATGCCCATTCCACGCAGTAGGTCGCCCATAAAAACCAATTTGAAATCACCCGCACGTAAAAATCCATACCTCGAACGTGTTTCGTCTCCCACACGCGGTTCGACAACGGAGGAAGTTGAACCGACGGTAACACGGAAACTAGACTTTGGTAACTCACAGGGACGTGGCAAAGGCAAGGCCAATGGCATCTCCAGGTCCCACCGCGAGGAAGACGAAGAAGAGGATGAAGCCGACAATACCCAGGACACCGTTGTGCGCCACCCTGAAGAAGAAGACGACGACGACAACGAAGATCTCTTGAATGAGTCGCTACAGATGGTTGCAGATATGGGAGGAGATACCCCAGAACCGGAGCCTGAGGCCCCGCCAGCCGAGGAGGAGGAAGAGGAAGAGCCAACCCCTGTGATCCAGAAGGCCGCTGCAAAGAAGAAGGGTGGACGTGGAAGGCCAGCCAAGGCTGCGCCAAAATCAGTACCTGAAGATCCGCCAGAGGAACCCTCAACAATAGAAAAACCTGCCCCGTCTAAGGGACCCGGGCGACGAGGTCGACCAGCAAAGAAGGACACTAAACAGAAGGAGTCGGAGCCAGAACCAGAACCACCCAAGGCCTCAAGGAAGCGACCATCTGAGGATATATCTCTAGCCGAACACTCAATGGGAAGCGAGGAAGAGGACAACAACGAGCCAGAAGAACCAGCGCCAAAATCCAAGAAGCAAAAGATGGTGCAAAAGAAATCGCCAAAAGCTGCGCCGGCCAAGGCACCACCTGGTCCAAAAGTTACCGCGAAGTCTGCGACGAAGTCTGCGACGAAGGCTGTCGCGAAGACTACTGCACCGAAAGCCG
This sequence comes from Calonectria honghensis, assembly GCA_013403855.1. Lineage (NCBI taxonomy): Eukaryota > Fungi > Ascomycota > Sordariomycetes > Hypocreales > Nectriaceae > Calonectria > Calonectria honghensis. Next base: position 417,425 of record VTGB01000040.1, on the reverse strand, counting down.
CAGCTCCGAAGGCCACAACCCCGAAACCCGAGCCTAAGCCCCGGGGGAGGCCAGGTCGAAAGCCAAAAGCTGCAGAGACGGAAGCTGATGATGTTGGAGACACATCTATGGCTGCTGTACAGCGAGGCCCGCCTATGCCCAAGGCCCGTGGCCTTGTGTCTGTGCGCCGAGACGACGATGTGATGAAAATGACAAGATCAGGTCGGCAATCCTTCAAGCCACTGGACTGGTGGAGAGGTGAAGAGGCCGTTCGTGAGGATGAAGAGATGCAAGACATGTTTGGCAAAGAGCGTTTCAACCTCCCATCTATCAAGGAGGTCAAACGTGTTCCGCAAGAACTTCCACCATCAAAACGAGCGCCTCGATCCAAGGGTCGTCCCAAGGGTACCCCCCAGAAAGCTCAACATGTCCAAGAAGACTTGGAGGACTGGGAAGTTGATCCTGGCACCATGACGGGCGAAGTGATACTGTGGGAGCCCGAGCACGAGCATCAGCCACCCGCCGATGACGAACCTGTCGAGGTCATGGAAGAACGTGTCGCCGTCTCCTCTGAAGCCATCAAGACGCGCGATACTCGTGATGCGACGTTTCGCTTTGCAAAGACGCTTACAACGCCGTTTATGGGTGCCGGTATCGTTGACCTTCCCCCTGGTGCAGAGAAGAGACCAAAGAATTCGCGTAAGATGCACATGGTTTTCTTTGTTCACTATGGAAAGGTCCTTGTCACTGTAAACGACACTCAGTTCCGCATCACAGCAGGAGGCATGTGGTTTGTTCCAAGAGGTTTGTGATTGTCCAATCTTGAGATTTGAGATGAGCTATGACTAACCCTCTCGATAGGAAACTACTATAGCATTACCAACGACTACGATAACCCCTGTCGCATATTTTTCTCCCAGGCGTGCGAAATGTCAGCAGGTCAAGGTTTTGACCCAGATATGTCACAAAACTCGACTCTGGCCCTCGGCTGATGAAATTCCCCTATGAAGAGAATTAGCTTTAGCAACTTTAACCCCACTCACCTGTCGCACAGACGAGTGGTGCACTTCCTGTACATATTCCTTCCAACTCCTAATTAGTTCATTCACGTAGCGAGCGATGCTGGGTGGAGGGAGTCGTGGGGTCCAGTCCCGTTTTCTTTTTTCGATTCATTTGAGGCGGAGTTTCTGGGCTAGTATTCCTTTACCAGTCTAGCTCTTCGACATGGCAAAAGCAGCGGTTCGATATCTGACTGAACATAGGCTCGTTTGGCAGATTCGATTATGATTTACGTTAAGTTACGCGTGGGGGAGATTGCATTTTTCGTTGTATACCATCATGGGAAAAAAGAGTTGATAATGATAGGTTGCCTTTGCCGTATTGATTTTGATTACTTGCGAAAATGGCCAAAGTTGGGACGATGAAAGCCAAAAAATACAATCAAAATATTGAGCTGGGTATCTATCCCTATTCAACGTTTGGCGTGTGATCCATAAGATCCTCAGAAAACCAAAGCAGTGGCACTGGACACAGACTGGGAACTGCATCAATCTAGTACTCCTCGCTCAAAACCTTCTTAAGCTGAGTGATCTCCTTGTCCCACTTGGAAATCTTGGACTGGCTGGTCTCGAGCTTGCCAAGGAGGAAGGTAATTCGGCTGGCTGTCTCGCCCGTCTGGCGAGGCAGCGTACCCAGTACCGACAACTCCGTCTCGACCTTGTCAATCGAACGAACCTCGGTCTTGGTCATTTCCGTGAGAATATCGAGGTCCATCTTGGCTTGCAAAACACGATCTCGCAGCAATACCGTAAATGCAGCCTGGTGCAGTGGTTTGCCGGCAGTAATAGTGTGAGGGCGGCCTTGATATGTCTTGACAGTAATCAGCTCGGCATCGGCGAGCCTGTCGAGAGCTGTTTCAGCATCAATCGCAGATGACGCGAATGGAGGGGATAGCACGATGTGATTGTAGCGAAGGGATGGGTTCTCAGCAAGCGATTTGATAATGTGCCATGCTTGTTGAGATGTGTACTTTTTGTTTTCCGAGTCTGAGGTCTTGCCGAGGAGGAATACTCGAACAATGTCAGTCGCAGTCTCATCGACAATATCATCAACAGCCTGCTTCGGTGTCTGTCCAGTTCGCAGGCGTCGTGCGAGAAACTCGAGATCAGTGAGTCGGCCACCGATTGTGGAAATGCACTCATCCAGCTCTACAAGATCAGGGCGCCGCACCACTGGCTGCTTTGTGTCTTCCTCTTCGGCTTTGATCGCTTCATCAGCAAGCCGGTCCCTAAGGCGGCTCAGTACAAACTTCTTGGCCACATGAGGGGCAAGGTCGCCCAGGGATACTGTGCGGAAGAGACGGTCCGGAAGAGCCTTGGAGAGCGGCTTTGAGTAGGCCGAGTCGGTAGTTAGGAAAATCACATGAGCAATGTTGTTCTGCACAACAGACGCTGCCCATTCAGCGATCTTTTCATACACGAGACTATTTTCTTCATGCTTGTGAAGGAAATTATCGATCACGATGACCGGTCTGCGTTCGGGATGGGCCTCAAGATAAGCATCATCCATTATGTTAGCATCACTGTCCTTGCTGGTTCGGTCAGAGATCGCCGCGCGTTGCAGAGCTGAAGATGTGGTGTGCAAGATTTTGGTAAGTTGAGATTCGAGGGTTTCCGAAAAGCTAGCTTTGACACCTGTAGTACTCTGAACGGCGAGATCAACCATGCTGCTTATGCTGTTCGCCCACGAGAATACAGGACGGTACCCAACAGCACCGGCCAGTTTATTGATGGTGGCGGTCTCCCCTCTAGCTTCAACAATCGGTCGACAGTCCAGCTTGAGGATGTTTTTTCGCCCCTCCAGCGACTGGTTCATGATCATTTCGATTTTTCCTGATCCTTTAGGACCAGTAACAACGATAAAGGTATCAGACATCTCATCTAACCAAGAGTGAATCTGGTCAATGACTTCACGTCGGTGTTGCCACACAGTACCCAAATCGTCCACTTCCTTCTTTCTAGTTCCAAGAGAGAAGTTTCCGGATTGTTTCTTGAACCATTTGTATAGCCTAGAATCTGTGATGTCGAGGGAGCGTCGGATGTGAAGCTCAACAAAGAACTCGCGAATTGGGTCAAAAATAATGACAGAGAAACCAGCCAACAAAGCAGCCAGAATGGGTAAGACAACCCGAGGGTGGTTGCTCATCCAATCCCAAGCACTCTGCCCTTTGGCACGTTGTTCGTAGGAGAGACGAAGTTTGGTTCCATTCTTCCCACCACCCAAAACTTCTGAAACAATAAAGCCATGCATACAGTTACGGGCCATGATAGCGTCCCTTAGTAGCGGGAATCCGAGATGTGCGTATCGTGGGACGACTTTGGAGTCGGTTGGTTGTGGGACGATATCGGAAATCTTGCCGTACTTGCGGAACAGAGTATAAACCATTTCTTCAGAGAGTTCTTCGGGCGTAATTCCAGGGCTGGGGGGAACAAACTCGACCCTGAGAGAACTAGTGGGATAACGGTGCAGATCTTCGAGCCATGGAGTCCCCTGAACGAGACGTGCAGACACACCACGCCAGAGGCTGAACCATGGCTTTATGGGGGATTCTTTTAATTGCTTAATGACACTTTCTGAATGACGCATTAGCAATTTGGATTGGGATAATAAGAAAAAGCACCAGTCATAGAGACTTACCCTCGATTTCAGCAGGATCGATATTGGCAGCATGTTTGAATTTAACGTAGGCACCACCATCCTTGAGGCGAGGAAGGATCTCAGTGACTTTAATTGGCAAGTTGTCTGGAATTGCTGTTTTAACGAGCCGGACTGGGTCCAAAATACCCAGTGAGGAGCTCTCGAATCGTTTCAACAAGTCAGAAACATCGTGGTCTGTATTCCAAGGTCGAAAGAGAACCGAGTTGAGTTTGAGAGGGAAGATGTCTTGGGTAAAGTCAGCAAACCTAAATCGCATACTCTTAGCTGTTTAACAGCAACTAACTGTCAAAGAACAGGATCGACTCATTAGTGGATACAGCAATGTGCCCACTCTTGTCGCCGTCGGGCTCGGATGAGGGTGGGGGAGGAATCGAAGATGATGTTGGATGATTCAATGTTGCGGTACTCTCCCAGGCGCGTGAAGCTGCCTCAAGCCGAGAAATTGCTAGGAAGTCATTGCGGCAGCGGAGGAGAGAATTTGCTGATAGAGCCAGAGATGAGTGAGCAGATGGTGAAGCTCTCAGCGACGGCGAAAGGGAACGCCGCGCTGCCAAGAGCGCTAGGCCTCGTCTAGGAATCATGATGAAGGCGGCACTACTGTGCACATTCTAAAAACAGGAGGGCGACCAGGACTTTGCTGATTGAAAGCCCAAAGAGAAGGAGCTCGCGGTTTTAAGTTCAGGAGCTAGCTAGAGCTTAGGTACCTAGCTGCCTCAGCTGAGGGGATGAGGTCATCCATCCCGTACCAATCGTATGAAATCGGGCAACGACCCCACCACGCTGGACAGCAATGCGGCACACATCCTAAACTTCCCATGATACATTATAGAAATTCCTATGATTTTAATATACAATAATCCGATCAGGACAAAATCCTACTCCGTCTTATAATTATATGAAAGGCTCCTTCTCTTCTATTTATTTTTCACTCTGTTATAACATGTTTTGGCCCCCCCGTTATCGTACGGTATGCTGCCCCGGTTAAAGTGGCTGCAAGCAGGCACGCAAAATTTGGGCCGCAATAAGAATTAAATGATATATCAAGTCCAACATTTAAAAACTCATCATTGCCAACCCCAGCCAACAGGGAGCCAGCGGGGAGCCAGCGGGGGCAAAGAAAAAGCCGCGGTTCCATCAAACAGCTGGTTTGGTACCTTGGGAGTCAAGAGACAAACGCCATTCTAGTGCATGAATACAAGAATTCTAGGCCATAATAAGACACAAGAAATTTAAGTTAGCTCTTCGGAGAGAACGGGTGACTTGTAGACGTTAATCTTGATAAGTTTAGGAGGGAATATGAATATCAAGTAGCTACTATCTGCTGTCCAAAGCGTCCCGATTGTTTGACTCGAATGAGATGTTCATACTAAAAACTACCGTGATATGAATTAGATTATCTACTAATAAAAATCGTTGAACATCTAAGTTCGTCATTCCTAGCAATGATGGTACCTACGCCTTCGTCATCGAAACCTTTGATCACAGCAGCTAGTCCCGGATTCTTTTACCATCAATCAACCCTAAGTCTCAATATTTCTTTCCTTTTATCCCGTTAATCTTTCGGCTTAAATATCTAGTTTCTTTCCCTTCAATATTCTCCTGATCATGCATTATCAATGCTGACACCCAGTTGCTCTCTACAATCTCTCTTATCATCGTGAAGCTAATTGAAGGGATAATATGCAAAATACCATGCGGCTTTCGGCTTTCTATTTTGCATTTAAGCTGTTTCACAGCCGCTAAAATAATTTCTATTTAGCAATCACATCAACTTATCGAGACCGTTTCTTAATTGGCGGGCTAAAATGCGGCGACATCAATACCGTTTCTGATGTTGAACTTGCAAGGTAACAACAGCCTACAATTTCTCGAAACAATAGGGAAACTAATCTCAAAGTTTCCCCCTATACAGCTGGAAAAAATCTGCAGGTTCTATTTCTTTATTCTTTTTTTTATCGTTGGTTTTCAACGGAATATGGATTTCCACGTTCCAGCATCTCTTACTCGTTCCTTCCCTGAGGCTTCACATCCGCTAGCACAACCCCGCCAATCTCAACACCCAGCGCCCGGGAACCCGGGAGGCTTTTTTTCCGAACACCACCCAGCGACCAATACCTCGTCGCGCGCCGCTTCCATCGAGACGGCTACGCCCAAGAATACCCTCAAGCGCGGAAAAGGGAAAAGGATACCGCCTTTATCGAGTCGCGGGTCGTGCTCAATCCGACGTTCGACTTCGTGCCTGCATCGAGTTTCTGCTCTACGAACTAACTTTCGCCCTCGCCATTTTTACTGCGACCCAACGAAGCCACCAGTCAAGGGACGGCGATTTTCCATTGCTAGCCGAAACCCGCCTCGTCGAATTGCGAAAGACAGCTTCTGTACATTCTTACAATGGGTTGGCTCTGGGGTTCTTCATCGTCCGAAAAGGCGCCCGCGCCGCAAGCCGACAAAGAGACGGCCCCTCCTCCCACTTCAACCTCAAGTTCCGCGACATCCAACCCATCCTCCGATCCCGAACTTGAAAAGTTCCTTGAGCTCCTAAACGCAAAGTCTGAACCCTCCGAATCATCAACCTCGTCTTCGTCACAAAAATCCTTCGATCAGTCGTCATTATCGTCATGGCTTTCCATGGGCACCTCGAGCACTGCCAGCAAGCCCACCATCGAAGCTCCCATTGGCAACGACATGTCCGAGTCAATGCTACCCTCTGATATGAGCTGTCGCCAGGCATTTGACCAGGCATGGGCGTGCAACTCAATGGGCGGTCAGTGGAACGCCGTCTACCGCTACGGCGAGATGCGCTCCTGCAGCGAGCACTGGGATGACTTTTGGTTCTGCATGCGCACGAGGAGCCACGGGCCTGAGATGCGTGAGAAGCTCATCCGCGCCCACTATCGCAATAAGGAATACGCAAAGTACGGGCCCGGCAAGCCCAATAGCGAGGACATTTGGCAAAGTCGGGATGAAAAGGTCGAACCCGGAACCGTATTCACTGAGCCCATTGAATGATTTGAGAAATGAACCTTGTTTTTGGCAGAGCGAATTCAGCTATTGTAACTATATTTAAACGCATTGACGAAAGGGTGGCAATTGTGTTTGTTGTACACTAGAACAGGAGGGAGGAAAAGAATACTTGGACCATTGCATACAGACCAATAAAAAGCTTGTAGAACAGAAAGAGAAACATGTCAGTTGAATGCGCGCCCGCATAGATGTTAAGTCTATATCAGAGGTGGGTTAGCAAAACTGTACAAGGTGCTCAAGTAAATTAATCATGGAGTAGCTCGGGCTCTGAAAGGAAAACCTTGGCGGGTGGGTATTATTCGTCGCACGAAGATCAGGAGTGCCCGTTCTTTCGTCCTCAGCTTCCGCCCTGCGACGGAAACGCCACCTGATTCAGCTCCTGTCTTGGATCAAACACTCAATCAAGTTGATTCATCCCCCCCACACAAGCATTTCAGCTTCTATGATGACCAGCAGGAATCTCTATGTCTCCGCGCACTAGCTGAATCATTTGATCGTCGCCACGAAGGATTGTGGCGTTCGTATTGCACTGATCACTCTGCCCTTTCTTTTTCTTCCTTTCCCCCCTCTTACCCCTAGTCCTGTGCCCCCGATACGGAAATGAATCCCAGTCAGCAGATATAGCAGACGAGATAATTGAGATGGAAGCAGGGTTGTGTACGGGAGCAATGTGGAGTGGAGTGGTGTGTAGAAGTGTGGCGTTGAACTATTTTTATAATTTGGGAGATGGAAAAACAACCAGTGTCACATCCTATCACGAATTTTCTAAGAAAGGTATCATGTGAGTATACTTAATATTCAATTTAGTACAGCATACCCTTAAACTCGGCCACGAGAGTATTCAATCGTGAAAACTAGACCAATATGGGTAAATGATAGGATTAGAATGGAAACATTGGTCAAAGAGTGTCCCAGTATTCCGTCACAGTTTGTATCCTCACGACAACATGATTCCAAGGTCACTGGCAACTCCGAGCCAAAAAGGAAGCTGTGTGATGAACTTAGATGTCACAGCAGTAGCTCTTGCACTTCTTCTTCCCATAGCACTCAATGTGAAGCTTGGCGTAGTTGACGACATCAGAGGGGGGAGCAGGCTTCTTTTTGTCGTTATATCCGTGCGAGGGGTAGCTGGGCTTGCAGCGGCCACCATCGTAGCCAACCCAAAAGTCCTTGTCGCAGAGACCAGGGTAGCCAGGGAGCTTTTCGATGGGGATGGAGCAGACGTTGCCGGTGCAGTAAGAGCTGTAGTTGAGGTCGGCAACCTTCTTGGGGCCGTACCACTTGTTTTGGTAAAGACCAACGTAGGAGACCTCGTGGCCTTGAGGCCAGTAGCCGCCGTCGTAGGTGACAACGAGGCAGTCTCCGTATCCCCCCTTGCAAGAGCCGATCTTGCCGGAGACTGTGTAGTCGTTACCCTTCCTGCAGTCAACGGAGGCGCTGAAGCCACCCTTGTACTTGGGGTAGCCTTTGGCCCAGCTGTACTTGGTGCACTTGAGGTTGTGCTTGGGGCACTTCTTCTTGCAGACGTTAGGAGGGTAGCCACGCTCCCCAAGGCCCTCGTCACGCTCACCAAGGTCTTCTACGTCACGCTCATCGAGTTCAATGTCGCGGTCGTCGAGTTCGATGTCACGTCCGTCAAGCTCAAAATCGCGAGGATACCAAGCCTTACAACGTCCTGGCTCGTAATCCACCTTTTGACAGTGGGTGCTGGGTTTGTCGCCAGCAATGACGCCAGTGATAGCAAAAGTGAGAAGGGCAATGGCAGTGGCCTTCATTTTAAAGCTTATTTGGTCCTTTGAGGAACGAGAGTTATGAAGGAGTGAGAAGAGTATCAGGTGTTGGTCGGTATGCTTTTCTGGTGCTTTGTATTGAAAGATTGGCGAAGATGGTGGTGATTTCCAAATTTCAAATGAGGATATCAGGCGATTTTATATTCCTCTGATTAAGATCCGTGGCTCTTGAGCAAACAGCGAGAGCCTAGCGAGCATCACTAGCTCTCCCCCATCATTATTCCTTCTCTCAAACATCTCCCTATCTTGTCTGATTTCCTTCCTGAGACATAAAGATGGCGTCAAATAACCATAAATGGCTAGTTGAGCTATGAGAAGCCATCTCCAACTGTGAGCGCATGGGCGTGGTGGTGTATGCGGAAGCGTTGCGGCCAGCGAATCGGCGTCTTTCCCCATACGCGTAGTAGTCAACCCCCATGCCTGCTGGCCTCACCGTCTGCCCATGTCTCGCTTTTGACTTTTCCCCAGCTCGTATAGCCCCAAGCCATTTAGCAGTTCTCTGCATATGGCTTGGGTGCTGACCCCGATGCAGCCGCATTTGTCCCCATGCGGTAACAACTATAACATGTCACCTATCGATAAGTTGGTGATCTTCACGTAGCTCCGTACCGGTGTAACACATATGAACAAGTTGGATGCACGGGGATACAGGATCACTGCCTCTCTTCGACCCGATGAGTAAGACGAATATAACATGGAGGGGCATGGTTGTTGTCTTCCCCGCTCACAAGACGGGCAGCGCCAAGTAGAAGCAGACGGCAATTGTTGCATCAGCCAAAAAGCGCCATGGTCTCGCTGGGGCTGACAAGAAGAATAAAAAAAGCAACGCCATTTGTTGTCACGGTGTCCCTAGCAGTCTATCATTTCAAGTAAATTGGCCATCAAGCGACGAGGGCCGGAGCTGATATTATTAGGCAAGCGAGGGGTGGCTTGCATCTGATAAGTTCAAGTATATACGTAGCTGTTCTGTCCACGGTACCAGCTGTTAGCAAGTAGTTGAGAATAAGCATTAATCCATCGGCAGGAACAATCAACGTCCCGGCGCTCCGGGAAGGTCAATGCCTGCTCGCAAGTAACATTCCGTGCTTTCTTATGCCGACCAAGGTTGGCCTACTCGCTCGTATATGCAGATCTCGCTCGCCATCCAGTGAGCGCCTCGCGACGCTTCTTGTCGAGTTATTTATGGGCGCATGTTGCGCCCAGTAGCACTTAGCAGCAAGATAGGAGGGTCGCGTCCGCGTGCAAGTGCTACTACCGTTGCTTCTGCTAGCCACTTGTCCAGGACAGCTCAACGATAACTGGCGAGGTCATGTAGCCCCGAATGCAAGTTTCAGGCAATCCTAACATTGAAGGGGGCCCGGAAGACTTCATCGCCGCAGTTGTGATAATATCGGTACTTGGGCCCGCCATCAAATTGAGACGTTGCTGTCTGACATCGGACCCCCCTCCCCGGATCATCGTGGCCGACGCCCAATACGTCATAGCACAGTTACTCGCAATAAGAAACACTCCCAAGACATTTAAACGGGCTAATTAAGCTTCAATGAACTTTATTTTAGGTAATGGACTAGCTGATGCCTGCATCACCGTATATCTGGTACTCATAGCACCCATGCCAGGAGCAACCGAACAGGCGGGGCATATGGAACAAGGCCTTGTAAACGAAGAGGTCCAGCTTCACATTGTATTGTTTTATTTTGAACTCATTTACGTAGATTTTTTATTCATTTCCTCCATTCTGCCGTCCGTGGCTGCCGTCATGGCTGCTACCACTTGCTGATGGCACCATCTAGTTCCTTTTGCCATCCTCTCCAATTCAAGGAGGGGGATCTAACAGCATTATTCGCTCAGCTACAACGCCTCAATCAGGCCATCTATTCTTGACAACAACCAACAACCCGGAGACACATACGTCTTGTTTTCTCCGCACAGACTAGGTTTTGGTGGCCAGTTTCCACCCCCCAAGTCTCACACGGAGCCATCCAATTCCGATACCTGCAATGAGGAAGTTGACGCCAGCAAACACGGCCGCGAACCTATAACTTCCCCCGTCATCTGCGACAATCGCTCCGGCTATTGGGGGGCTGGTCAACGTGCCAATCGCCGCCAGGGACATGATGGTGCCCATCCGGAAGCCAAGCTCCTCGGGAGGTGAGATGTTGGACACCAGGACCGGGCCCAGGCCAATTCCAGCGCCAGAGCTGATTCCAAACAAAACTGCGAAGCTGATGAAAGCGCCATCGCCGCGCCCGGGAAGCCAAAGAGCTAAAACCACAATGGCTGAGAGAAGTACCATGACGATCATGACGTTGAATCGACCGACCTTGTCCGCCACAACGTTCGGCACAGTTCGCCCAAAGAAGCTTCTCACGTTAGCCGATGTAGCATCGCCGGAGTGAAAGGGGGGAAGAGGTTACCTTGCTCCATTCATGATGGAAACGAGCGAGAGGGCCAAAGTCTCCTTCATCCCGTAGTGGATGGCCTCGGTGACAATGTAGTTGAACGGGACAAACATGCCCCCTGTTTTACAGTCAGTTATTTTGGTTCTTCCGGTGTTCAGACACCCCTCACTCACAGTACAGAAAAAAGCAAGATGCAGCCATGATACAAAAGTTCAGCTCGCTAACCGGTCGCAGATAAGTCTTGATGTCAAATGGTTGGGGTCGGTGCTCCCAGTTGGAAGTGACTGTCAGGTTGGCAAAAATTAACATGCCGAGTATCAGAAAGGCGCAGGTCCGGACTGTCCAGCTGAAGCCGATGTCTGGGATCAGGTGTTGAGCCATTTGTGGGAACACAACGCCTCCAACGGATGATCCTGCCACTACGAGACCCAGGGCGATGGCTCGCTTCCGATCAAAATAGGTTTGGGCCTTCCGGCGGTCAGCGGGGAACTTGACTGTGTGGCATGTCTTGGTGTGCCAGGTGTACTCACAGCGGTTATGGCAGGTGAAAAAATCAGTGATGATCCAATCCCTGAACAAATTGACTGGCTGAGCATGATTTGATAATACTTGTGAGAGATGCTCAGCATCATCAGCCCGAGGACGTGCATGACAGTTCCAACAAGCATGGGGACTCGAGGGCCATAATTGTCAAACAACCTCCCCCCCACTGGAGAAAAGAATAACATGCAAAAGACTAGCCATGAGATGTTAATGTGACCTTTGTCGGTTTACTCGACTCACAATTCTTTTACTCACATTCTACCGATGTAATCCAGGAAATGGTTGAGCTTGAATAGTCCTTCAACTGATCCAGCTCGTATACTGCTTGAAACAATCCAATACAATTGACCCAACCGAAGGTGACAAACAAAGCAGCGGAAGCACCAGCTACCGTCAACCATGCTTTTACACCGCCCTCTGGTGCTTTTTTATGCTTCTCATCGGGCCCAGGAGTTTCTAAATGCCCATTCTCCAAGGTAGCACCATCAAGTGTTGTCGCAGAGCCGGACATGATTTTAGCAGGGTTGGACTCGGTGTGACGGTAATAGATGTGGGAAATGAATAATATGATTCACCCTATTCCTTCTTTTTACCAAAAGCCCAAATTGATATATATTAGTTCGCTCCAAGCTTCATCTAGCTATACAAACATGTTTTCGTGTTCAAGGCCGAACTTCGGCATCGGGAATAATAGCTCGGCATTTGTATTTTGGCTGACATTAAAATTCCGACACCACGCGCCCCTCGCTACTATAACTTATGCAGCATAGGTTTGTCATCCAAAAAACTCGGTCGTAAACTTCAAAGTTCGGACATAAAGCTCGGTGCTATCATTCCCACTTATACCCACCACCACCTTCCTTCATGGCCCTCGGGCCTTCACCCTCAAGTCCGTCGAGCACACATACAAACCTCGGCCATGTCATCAGCCATCAGTCCACCTCCCAAGCGCCGACGCCGACGCCCAGCCCGGTCCTGCGAGCAATGTCGGCGTCGGAAGATTCGCTGCGACCAAGACCAGCCCTGCGGTGGATGCGTTCGAGCCCGGGCCTCGATGCAGTGCACCTATCGAGATGAAGGCACGGAAGATACCACCGATGTATCAGAACAATCTCCAACATTGGCCTCGTCGAATCCTCGGCCTACTATCAACGATGAGGCTCCTCATTCGGTCGCTCGCACTGTGAACAATACCAATGCCAATTATCCCCGAGATCAGCATCCACCCCTGGCACAGAGATGGGCACCAGAACAAGAGACCAACAGTCCCCCAAGACCCCCGCGTCCCTCATCACCATCTGCATATCCCTCTTCTTCTGCTTCTTCGATACCCCCCGTCACGCCTCGCCTTCGCAATGTCCCAGAAAAGACAAAGATATTCGGCCAGACCCATTGGCTACACACTGCAGAAAAGGTTCGCCATCACCATTCGGGGAATAAACCAATTTATGCATGTTATTGATTACCCACGTATCAACAGTTTCCGGTTTCTGGGACCATCCACCCCATAGAGGTGGAGCCAAGCTTCATTGATGCCAAAGCCGAACTACTCGAGGCCCTCGGTGAGGCCCGAAATCTCCGATTCGCTATGAAGGCACGGAACAAGGTCAGGCTTGAGGAGCCGATACGAGACATTATGAGTACCCTTCCGTCAAAGGACACATGTGACACACTTACACACAGCTACTTTCGCACTCTGGAGCCCCTGTACCGAATCATTCATATCCCGTCCTTCTGGAGGGACTATGATCGTATCTGGGAACCGCAACCTACGGCACCCGTACCTATGGTCTTCATGATTAAGCTCAGCCTAATCCTTTCCATGGGTACCACATTCTACAGTACGGGGGACGATGACAAGATGAAGCAACTTCAACAACTTTCCCAAACTTGGATCCAAAATGCTCAGTGGTGGTTTACCGGCCCGTCAGAAAAGACTACCTACACCCATGAAGGGCTACAGGCGTGCTGTCTACTCCTTCTCGCACGCCAAACTACTTTTAACTGCTTCGGAGCAACATCATGGCTCTCTGCTGGGTCTCTGTTACGAATGGCAATCACCATGGGCCTGCATAGGAACTCGACTCTATTTCCCATACTGACCCCCTTCCATCGAGAGCTTCGTGCACGGCTGTGGGCCACCGTTTTGGAACTCTGCGTTCAGTCATGTATTGACCTGGCCCTTCCGCTCAATTTCAATCCTGAAGATTACGATTCCAACTTGCTGTCCAATTACAATGACTCAGATCTCGACTCCAACTCTCAAAACCCGCCCGCCCCTGGCGACAAGTTTACGGATTCTTCGCTTCAAATTCTCTTGGCAAAGTCATTACCTTTACGTATGAAAATTGTGCACCTCCTCAATGACTTTCGGAGAGAGCAATCATACGAGAGAGCATTGGCTCTAGGGGCCGAAATACGCGCCGCATGTCGCGAGGCCGCAGCGTTTTTCCACACTTACGGCAAAACAGATCATAACTCAGATGACGGCTCGGTATTGAAGCCGACAGAATTTCATAGAAAGTTGCTAGACATACACCTGCGGCGCTTCACCATGTTCCTTCACCGCGACTTCATGCTTCAGGCCAGGACGGACCCACGATTCTACCTATCGCGCAAGTCTTGCGTCGAGGCTGCCATGGTCATTGCGTCCTCCACCAAAGGTGCTGATCTCACCCAACAGCTCAAAGACTGGGATGACATTTCTCGCTTATCACTCGTTGGTAGAGGTCTTTTCAAGTGCGCCTTGAGCTTTGATGCCACTCTGATCCTCGCCCTTGAAGTCGTGACCCAGCTTGATGACGAATCCGCGCCGTATAGCGAGGCCGATGCCCTAGACGAGATCGCCAAAGCAGCACGTGTTCCCTTGATACAAGTTCTTGAGGGAACCCGTGACCAGCTGGCACAGCAAATCGTACAGGGTAATACCAGCCTGAAGCGTTATCTCTTCGTGGAGGCGCACCTAGCCCAGATCCGAGCCATGGAGTCTAGCCAGCCCATCAAAAATGCTGTATACGAAACAGCTAACAAGACTCTTCGCAAATGCATATCGGTTATGAGGGAACACTGGGATGCATCGACACCACGGGAGCCCGTCGAAATGATAGACCCCATGACGACAGACTTTTTTCCCACGGACATGCTTCCTGATGTGAGCGGCTTTCTACTCTCAAAATCGCTTCGACTTTTTTTCTCTTTTTTGGCTAACTCGACTTTTGCAGGACACCGAAATGAACTGGGACATATCAAACCTGCTCTGTTTTTCCACAGTCAACGAACTTGGACAGATACAGTGGCCAGCTTGAGGAATCTACCCCGTAACAATTGCTTCCTCTAGAGACATCTCGGTAAAATATGACCAAAGATATCAATTACCTTAGATTACATAGTGGCCTGCTTTGGTAACCTCGGCCTACGAAATTTACGAGGTTTAGACATATTCTACGGAGTAAACCAGCATGGAGAGAAGGGTATCATTAAATTCTATCTAGTCATCGTAGTATCCATCATAAGTACCCTGCATGGCCTGGGTGCTCACAAATTCCTCCGTGGCCAGACCCCTCATGAACCTCTTTTCTAAATCTTCGATGTCTTTATGCCAGTCGCAAGCAAAATCGCAGCTGGGCGTGGTCTCTTCACCAAAATACTTGCATATGGTGGCGTGCCGACACGATTCTATGTTCTCGCAGTACAGTGCCAATGCTTGGAGGCTTTTCAGGCGGGCAATTTGGTTTGCCTCCTCTTTGGAATCAGTCCGTATCAAACGCATCACACGCTCCAGGTCCTCTCGGCTATAATATAGGAAACAGTAGCTGGCATTTCCGTCTCGGCCAGCGCGCCCAGCTTCCTGATAGTAGCCTTCAAATGACTTGGGGATGCGCCAGTGCACCACGAATCGCACATTATTTTTGTCAATGCCCATTCCAAATGCAGTCGTCGCGACAATGATATCATAACCAGGTTCGTTGTTTATCCACCGATTTAGGGTGTCCTCTTTGACCGATTTAGGGAGTTTGGCATGGAATGGCTTCGCCCCGATGCCTTCATCTCGAAGAGCTGCAGACAGGGACTCGCACTCATCCCGGGATATCGTGTAGATAATTCCCGGGACACTCTCTATCCTCTCATCGACCGCAGCCAGCTCCTCCTTTCTCTCATCAGCCCTTCGACGCTTATAGACACCACGTATCCAGCGTAAGAAATCAGATAAACGATTGTCATCCTCATCCTTGGTGTACCTGATCTCCAAGTGGAGGTTGGTGCGCTGGGGGCTCATGAGAAACGTCTTGGTTCGTTCGGGTGTAGCGTCCAGCCCGAGGATAGACAACACGTCCTGGCGGACCCGCGGGTTAGCAGTGGCAGTGAGGCACATTATGGGGACGTCTGGGAATGTCTCCCGGAACCAGGACAGCCGCTTGAAATCCTTTCGAAAGTCATGGCCCCATTCTGATATGCAATGCGCCTCATCAATTGCAATTCTAGCCAGTTTTCTCTGCTTATAGACCACCTTTAGGCGTTCTCGAAATCGAGTGCCAGCGCACAGTTCAGGAGTAACATATAGTAGTCTGGTTTTGGGGTGGCCAGTTTCCAGATCGCGTTCGATACGAACCCGCTCGGGGTATGGCGTGTTGCTGTTGAGGGAGCTAGCATCAATCCCGGACGCCTTCAACGCATCCACTTGGTTGATCTGGTTATAGTGTCAGATCTGTAGAAAGGTCCGAAATCAGTGGCGCCTCACCATGAGACTTAGCAGCGGGGATACAACTATCGTGACTAAGAGCAGGGTCAGATGGATGGAACGGTAACACAAAGGCCCCACGACATGACCAGGATACTAACCGCCATGATCAACAACGGCTGGCAGCTGAAAGCAAAGACTTTTTCCAAATGACGTGGCAGCTTGTACGTATACATCGTTGCCGTCAAGCGCGGCTTGAATTATTTCGCGTTGGTAGGGCCTTGTTGCACAAGTCAGAAGCTTGTTGTACAAGAATTGGCTATTGAGGGGGAGATGTTGGCCAACCTGAAATCATCCTTGTGGAACTGATGCCTGAGCGTCGAGCGGATGTCCGTGCAGGAGCTGGTTCCCATGGTGAGGCTGCATGGGACGACAAGTCAGGGATTGCAGAGCTGGATGGGATTGCAAGGTTTCTAGGTGCAGAAAAAATTGTTTTGAACGGTAAAAGACTAGATCGAGTGACGTTTGTTTTGATTGTGAACATCGGTGGTGGTTGGAGTAAGTGAAGTCAAGGGCGAATCATGGGAGCTCAATCCGTCGCAGATTAAACGAATTCGAAAACCTCACACAGAGTTGCAGTGTGGCTTGCTTCTGTGCTTTTGGTTGGCGGGGGTGATGTATGCCTAATTGCGGCTGCTATACACCACAAAGCGCATCAGATTGGAGACGTTCCACTCACTCCGGCTCGGCGTGTTGGCGGCTGCAATTATGCTTGCCAGCACACAATTGTTGAATACGAGGCTTGTGCAGTTAACGATGCTCGCGGATCCGCCAGCTGGGGCAAAGCGAAGAGGCGGCAAGAGGAGTGGCCCATCCAACGCTAGTTGAAGCTGTTGCTGATCGATTATCGCTTAAGCGTGGTGGGTTTCAAAATCGGCGACGGTGTTTAGTCGTGCCAGACCAGGGTTTAGACTCACTCTAAAACTGAACATGGATGTGAGGTACCTTCCAACCTGGATAGGCGAGTGACGAGGCACCTTCGCCGCTTGGAGAATTTGCATCACGTGCTGTTTACTAACGGTTTCCAAGTTTGATCGGCAGTCCTATTTTGGGCGCGCAGTTCATCGGTTTATCCACATACTTGAACAGGGTTGTAAATATATCACCATATCTAATGTATTATTCATCATGACGAAGCGGTACTGGTATGCATGCAGCTGGCGCCGAGACGGAATTCGTCATTTGGGAATCGAGAAACCCCGTCTCACCTGCAGGAGCCGGTTGCGAGACACTCGACAGCAGCTACCACCTCCAAGAGCATCCATCATGTTACGTGCCCAGGGATTGAACATAGTATTGCGGCTACCCTGCAGCTCCACGCCCGCACTCACGAGGCCAGGGCACGCGATGAGGCGATTGGGGCCTGGTCGAACAGCCCAAATGGCCTAAAGTTCAATACCCAGAGCCGCCAACAAACGAAGTTTGGGTAGGTGGGTGCCTTGCAGCTCTGGGGTCTCCCTCCAGACAAGGGGGGTGAAGCAGCAACACCGTGTCATACAGCGGTATGCTGGCTTCTTCAGCAGCGAGAAACAGACACAAGGAAGTGTAGGGGTGGATTTGGCTGGCGGGTTTCGGTGGATGGCGGCCCATTGTTCCTGGCGGCCCCGGCCAAAGATGGCGCTGACGGGTTTGCCCATAGAGACGTGCGCGACTACTTCATAGGCCAGCTCTGGCCAACTCTGCCTCCTTTCCAGCGAGGAACCGAGCGTACCGTATCATGAGTTGCCCGCCCAGAGCAAGACCTGGATGCGAGAACATGCGTGTGCATCCCATGGTGGGAGCCATGCACCCACTCAACTCACATTGGACACACCAAAATAACCCACCGGTTCTTGCTGCCCTTCGCTAAACGGGCTTGACTCGTAATGTTTCGTATACGCCGGGCACAAAGCCAATTGTCGCCTCTGGACTGGTCCGTATTCAGACACTGTGTGCCAGTCAGTGGCTGGCGTTGTGCACTGGCATCCGGACTGCCTGGGCACCCGCTTGTCGCGCTCGTCACGGCCTGTCGTTCCGTTCTTGTCAGGTCAGTGGTTTGCCGCAACTCAACTCAGCGCAGGGCCTGTGTCCAGGGCTCTTCACAGGGCCTCCACGCCACGGGACCATTGCCCCGAGATGCCCACATGTCTGTCCGGTAGCCTCCGCTCATGGCCATTCAGTGGCTCAAGATGCGGACGGGGGTGACGGCCCCGCACTGTACATGCGTGCTATGGTAGCATCAGAGCACGGGATTGTCTCAGTCCCTGAAGGAGATGCAAGGTTCTTGGCTCTGAGACCCGGCCCAGGGCTCCTCCTAGGCCTGCAAGGCGTGCCAGACTTGCCCAAGTGCGTCCCGAAAGACACCTGGAGCCCCACGTACCATGCTTCCAGGTTGCTTTGCGACCTGAAGTGAGGTGCGCCGCCGCGCCAGCCCCCGGGCCAGTGCCCCAGTCGGCCAGGGCATCATTGCCACAGGGGTCACCTTACCCCTATATCCTGACGTCCCCCCTATCTCTTAAGGTCTGGGTGTTTAGATGGCGTCAGGGGTGGTTCGCCCTGGCGAAGAAGCAAGAAGCGAAAGAGAAAAAAAAAGAAACAAAACTACAAATCAATACTTGAAAATCAAAATGGGAAAAAGTGACTCGGAAGAAAAAGAAACTAAAGCGATCTTCAGGACGCAGTCTCGGAGCGGGGAAACAGAGCTTCTGCAGTCTGTATCTTGTCTCGTATCCCCTCTCGTCAACTAAATTGTCCTCAAGGTAAAAAAAGGGTCCTAACTTTGTTTGGCTGGGGCTGTCCTTACCTATCGATGTAAATACCCTTTAGGGGATGAGATGGGGAACCAAATCCACATTGGCAAGCCATCCTCTGTGTGCTAGCCTCTAGTCCCCGTGCTGGTGCTCTCGTCTGCTCCATCGCAAATCTTGACTCCTCCTCAAACCTGCCACTTTGACTTGACGACCAAAAGCAACGAAAGCAAAACAAAAGAAAAGAAGAGAAGGCAAAAAAAGCCCGAGACGGGGGATCCCAGTGGCGGCCAGTCCAATAATCGTCCCCTCTGTGCTGCATCAGCTCATAGCGGTCGTTCCCGCACCGTCCCCTCTTCCTTGGTCTTCATTTCCATCCTTCGTCCTTCTTACTCACATATTCCTAATCTTTGACTACTCCATCACCTTCGCCAGGCCGATTCTGTGAGAATTCACACAAGACACGCTCTTTCCCCCCCAAATCATCCAGACTCTTGGCCTCGGCATCTCCCCCTCGACCAACACGCGCCGCCGGCTGGCCTTTCCTCTTACAACCATGACCTTGTC
The DNA here is from genome assembly GCA_013403855.1 of Calonectria honghensis. NCBI lineage: Eukaryota > Fungi > Ascomycota > Sordariomycetes > Hypocreales > Nectriaceae > Calonectria > Calonectria honghensis. The sequence continues at coordinate 397,939 of VTGB01000040.1, read as the reverse complement.
GCGCTCGATTCTGTCGCCGCCTTCATTGGCCTAATCGTCCTACAAGATTAAAAGAAAAAAAATATCCCGATCACGCCCCCCGGCTCTGTTTGAGACTCCAGGACCTGCCTCTGTGTTGCGCGTTGTCCTAGAGTCACACAAGAGACAATAGAGGGGGAATTCTGAGACGTTTTGAGCCCGAGCTTCGTCCTCGGAATCCCACGCCCGCCTCCTCGATCCACGACCTCCACCGACCCGCCTATCTCCGAACCTTCTTCACTTCCCCTTCCCTCCGCCCTCATGGACCGGCCAGACAGACCTCCTGGCCCGTCTGGCGCCTCTTCTCACCAACCCTCGATATCGAGAATCAATCTGGACAGTCCCGCTCCAACACCGCCTCCATCCGCTCCGCCTCCCGCCCCTGGTCGCCGTCCGATCCCTAACTCGGCCGCCACTTCCAACGGCATTCTGCCGCCTCTGCCTCCTATCCCAGGCTTGCGAAAAGTGCCCTCCAACACGGCCCTCTCAGTCAACATGTCGGCCGCCCAAGTTATCAGTCTCGCCCGCGAGGCCATGCGAAATGCGCTCGAGAGCGAAAACAAGGCAGCCGAGGCCAGCGCCACAGGGATCAAAACCGGTGTTACCATTGATCTGAGTCGCAAAAACATACAGAAGCTTCCCGAGGAGGTGGTCGATATCGTGAAAAATGAACTCGAACGGTTGGTTTACATATAGCTTCAATTCAAGTTGAATACGCTTGCTAACATTTCTGGTGCTGCCAGACTGGCTCTTTCCCACAACCAGCTTTCCACGCTCCCCACTCGGTTTTCTGAATGCACATCGCTGCGTTATCTCAACATTCGCGGCAATCAGATCAGAGAATTCCCTCTGCCCGTAAATCCCATCTCTGCCTCAATGAATGTGGATTGTTGCTGACCACAATCAAGCTCTGTGATCTTAAATCGCTAGAGATTCTCGATCTAGGCCGCAACCAACTCCGAATACTACCTCCCGACATTGTCAGGCTTTCATCCCTCAAGGTTCTGTCCGTTCCTAAGAATCAAATTCGAGAGCTCCCCCTTTGCTTGGCGGATATGGGTTCATTGCAAGTACTCAAATTCGAAGGAAACCCCATCAGCTTCCCCCCTCGAGACGCAATCCAGGTCCAGGCTGCAAGTCCGCCTAACGAAGGCATCTCACGAGACAGCGAGGTAACCGAGCTTGCTGTTACGGCGCATATCAAAAAGTTCCTACGACAGCACACGCTCAATGGCCGACTAGACGCCGAGAATACCGGCGACGAATCAAGCGAGGGGAACGAGACACCCCGCTTCCCGCTGAAACGAGTTGCGAGCGGTCGATTCCCAATCAAGGTCAATGGCGGAGATAAAGCTGACAGTCGATCGCCAAGCATCGGTCCCCGCCCACCTCCGATACCGTCAAGGTCGCACTATAGGGGACTATCGCAGCAGACTAGTACTGTTCGACGACCAGGTGTCATGCCCCTAACCATCGGGAATCCAAGCGAGCGATCGCGCAGCAACTCGGAAACTATTTTGCGGGCCGATCGATCGGAGAGCCGCAATAGGAGAATGGGAATTGTGTCCAGAAAACCGTCGGACCTGGGCACGTTGGACGAGACTCAAGCGAATAATCGATTCAGCCACTACCGCGGACTAAGTCATGGATCTGCCATGCAAGGAAACCCAATTGTCAATAAGAGTCCAGCAACGCCCACGGAGCCCTTCCTACAGCGACCGATATATGTTCGACGACTCTCAATCCTGCCCGAGCGAAGACGAGAATCTAAAGTCTTTGACCCGGTCCTTGAAGCTGCCAAAGGAATCCTATACTCGGTGTTTCAAATACATCCCATGATCCAGATGCTGATGAGTTTGACAAGCGATGGGTCAGCGAAGCGATCTAGTTTGGAGATTGTATTTTACAATACTAACTCGCACGTTGAGGAGCTGGAGCAGGAGATTCAGAAGCATGAGACGGCCTTGGCGGAGAAGGAAGACCACTCTTATCGAGAAAATGAAAACGTCCATCGAGCTTGTCAAACCTTGGTGAGTGCCTACGGTCACGTCTGCACACTTTTGGCGGATAATATCGATCTCTTTGTTGATAACGGAGATCCGCGATACATCCGATCGCTCCTGATGTTGCTCTACAATAGCATTATGGAACTGCGTGTGACTCTATCAACCTTGGGTGCTGAACAGGGGCGACAAAAGAGAGCCGACAGTGATGCTCTCGGCGGCCAAACGATACGACCTCATATGCGGGAGCCTTCCATCACACCTACAGTTGACAGGCCGAACATTGCCAGGAACCGTAATGGAACGTTGGTAAATCACCCTCCAGTTAACCTGCGAGTCACCACAGACGTTCCTGTGCCAATGCCCCCCCCGTACCTCAACGGAACCGGACGAACAGCTACCATCACATCTGCTACTCCTCGCTCGGGAGAATCCTTTTCTTCAATCGGGAGTCGGACTGTCCCTTCCGAATTTAGCGAGGAAGATCGCCAGTTTGAGAAAATCTTCCTGTCTTTGCAGAAGTCAACTGATGTGGTGATGCGCACCCTGCCTAGCTTTAACGTGCAGTTGATGGGCGGCCTGAGAAATGCCATGCACCAACGAACCGCCGAAGGAATTCTCCTCCAATGGAAGGCCCTCATTTCCATGTGCAACGGTGTTATTCAGCAGACGGAGGTTCTTAAAAACCGACTATCCTTGATCAAGTTGAAGGAGCCGGGAGTTAGAAGCCAGCCGGCCTTCTGGAGCCTGTGCAGCAACTTCATTCATTCCTGGGCAGACATGGCGTACCAGATCAAACGCGAGGTCAACACGGTACCGCTACCGCCGGATACGAGAGTCCGGTTAAGGCCTATCCAGCACAGCATTAAGGAGACGAATAAGATAATCTCCCAGTCCCCATGGCAACACCTCTTGCCGTCATCCGGAGGTCATAGCATTTCAGGTTCGTTCTCCTCAAACGCTATGTCACCGATCCAAATGCCAATCACCCCCCAGAGCGCGGCCTTAGGTCCGGCCATGCAGGCAACGGTTCCTATCACACCCCAGAGCAGCTCGTTCGCAACGGCGTTTCACGGGAACGTTTTTGACCGAGCTGATGCGCTCATGGCGAACCCCGGTGTCTCGATGAGTCGAAACGGCACCATGATTAAGGGTCATATGGGATACAGCTCACTGTCGTCTCTTTCTTCCATGTCCTCCGACGAGGGCATGCATCCAGCGGTTTTAGGTCCTCATGGACCACTTGGGCCGGCACCGCTGCGGCTTCATGGAGGCAAGATTGCCTTCTAACCACAGGGGCCAGCTCCCCTGTTTAGACTCTGAATTTGTTTGATTTGCATCGGTTAAAGGCCATCCGGTTTTTTTTTTTTTTTTTTTTTTCATAGGTTTAAGGTTATTGAGTTGAAGGGAAACCAGGGATTTCATCACGCTTTTTGTTTTATGGTTGAACTATTGCCAAAGGCGTACTTGGCTACGCCAATATTGCGCTCTTTTCCCGCATAGCCTTGGCGTTTGGTCCATGCTGTTCAAGTTCATCTTTACCCCTGAAACTAGGGGCCCCTTTTCACTCTTCTTTTCTACTCTTTTTTTTTTCAATTTCTTCTGGGCGGGCATCTGCATTTAATTTATTGGTTGGACGAATCAAGCATACGTGTGCACGGGAGAGGACAAAAAAAGAGCTTCTGGCACGTCAAATGACAAAATTTGGGCGAGGCATCGGACCCGGTGTTCGATAGGGGAGAGGACATGGGAGCCTGCCACAAGAGATTCGCGTATTGGACCGTTGCGAACGACACGAGAGGGATTAGAATACTCCAGGTGTACATTAGCGGTACAGGCAATGTAATGTTATATGGTTGAATGATGGTTAAGCCACAATGACTCTTTTATTTTTTTGCCTCTTGCGTTTTGATGTGGAGTTGGATGGTAATGTGCATCAAGAGTCGGTTAGGTGGTGCACCACACCACATGCAGTGGCCCTGGTCTTTTGATGTAAGGGCCGCATGATGCCCCTCCTCCCCCACCAAGGTGCAGCATCAGCTGCGTAAGAGACCTCAGATACAAGATTTAGTTTCATTGACGTTTCCATTGTCGATTTCCGATCCTTCATCGCACGTCTGATCTTACGACGCAGACGCTAGCCACGCCAGAAGAGCATCACGAGGAAGCATCATCATTGCATCAACCCCCTAGTAAGCCATGTCAACCATGGCCGCAGCATCGTCCTCGTCCTCGGCATCTCTCTCCCCGCGACAGCGACAGCCCACCTCCCCGCCGCCGTCCATCGCATCGCCGTCCACCACCCCGGCCGTCGCCGTCGCCCACGGCCTCGCTGTCCGGGGTTCCGGCCCAGCGCTGCCCCCTCCCACGGCGCCGCTGCAGTCGACGCTCCCGACGGCTGAGACGCAGCGGCACGTGGCCGAGGCGCGAGCCGCCGTGGTGGCCACCATGGAGAACATGATGGACTCGGAGCTGCACTGGCGGGCGTCGACGCTGCACTCCAACGCAGCCGCCCTCGGCCGCCAGGCCCTGGACGTGCAGCGCGCCACCGACGGCCTGCGCCGCGAGAACGAGAAGCTGGCCCGCGAGGCCGACGTCGCCGCCCGCCGCATCAAGGAGCTCGGCAACGTCCAGAACTGGGCCGAGGTGCTGGAGCGCGACTTTCTCGTCCTCGAGGAGACGGTGCGCCTGGCCAACGGCGGCCGCAGCGGGAGCTGCAGCTGCAGCTGCAGTGAGTGCGGGAGCGTCATGAGCGACGAGGAGGACGATGAAGACGGTGGTGACAGGATGGATGTGGATATGCGCGGGAAGCTAGAGCATCATGGCGACGGGGCCAAGGCGAGGGTCGACGAGGTTGAGATGGCTCTCGACTCGGATGGCGTCACGGGGACGTGGTCCGAGGCGAGCCGCAGCTTGACGGAGCCAGAGTCCAGCACCGGAAGAGGAGCCAAAGGCTCGGATACGGCATCGACAGCATCTTGATCAGAGGTAGAGGGTTCTCAAAGATTGAGAATGTCCCCACACGAGTTTTACGACGCAGACATGTCATGATGACGGATTGGAATTGATTTTGGATTTGCTGGCGTTGGGGAGCTTGAACAGGGACGGCCGAAATGATATTCAAATCACCAGGAACACATATTCACATAACCCCCTATCAGAATGTCAAATAAACCCATCTATTTTTTATTCATATATCCTTCTAGATGTTATTATTCCCGTCTGTATCCTCATTCTTCTCCTGGCATTTAGCCCCACCTAGTCACATTAACGCCGCTTCCTGGCTTTTGACTACTTTTCCCATTTGTATGTCGTATCATTTCTTTTACATCGTGATCCCATAACGCATGGCATTACACGAGTCCGGGAAGCATGACAAATCGCTTCTTCTTGTACTTGTCGCCAAACTCCTTGCGGTAGGCGCGCTCCTTGCCCTTGGCCCAGTCGAACATTTGCGCAGCACCAAAGGCAATGAACAGAGCAACACTCCAGTCGCGGCTGACGATGATGACACCAACCCAGGACAGAATCTCGTACATGTAGTTGGGGCATGTGACGATACCAAATCCGTAGCCGTGGGGGATCTTACGCTCAGTACCGCCGGTGGATCGCAGAGAAGACAGGTATCGGTGGACCAAGGCATTGCCAGTCTCTCCAAACAAGTATAACGCGGTGCCGACAGCGTCAATGACGGGGATATCGGCGTTGGCTGCGATGGAGCTGGGACTGTAGATGCAGTAGGCGCAGAGGGCACCAGAGAGGGCCCAGTAGAAGAAGCTGTTTTTGAAAATGTTGAATGCGGGCATTGTGTTGGCCGAGAACTTGTGCACAAACAGCGTCTCGTACTCGCGCTTGAGGAAGTGCGCCACGATCAGGCCAAATGAGAGCCATTGGGTCTGTGACATGGGAGCGTCACCGTTTTTGTAGATGTAAGGGCGGGCGGCGAGGACGGCGAGGTGGATGAGGATGGGACCGAAGTACTCGATGACAAAGACGGTTCTCCAGGCAATTTGGGGACCTGTAGATATTAAAAAAAATTAGGATATGGTCTACTTTGTTTGAGCAATCGATGGAAAGAGCAGGGGATGCGTACCAAGATCCTTGACAAGGACCTCGCCAGCGGCAGCGACGGCGGGTTCGTCGGCAATGAGAGCCTTGCGGTTCTTGAGGGTCTTCTTGGTGGAGGGGTCGTACAGGCCAACACGGTTATGGTCGCCAATGTTGGCGGCCTTGGCGATCATCTGCTTGACATCTTCGACGGTAGCGTCGGGGCCAAGTTCCAGAGACTCGGGAAGCTTCTTGATGGGCTTCTTTGGAGCTATTCATTGGTGTCAGTCGCCAGAGAAGAATAAGAAGTTGAAAGCAGAACAAAGAGCTCTTACCGCGATTGGTGAGCTTCAGGGTCGTCACGGCGGGGGCCATTTTGAACGGCGGCAGAGCAAGTCGAGCGAGTGCGATTAGGGGGAAGTCGTGGTGTTGAGGATACAGTAACTTATTTCAGGACGGGACGAATAATCCAAAGTGGGCCATGGCGGGTCAGGGCACCTCGGCCACTGGGTGGGGCAACGGCTGGTGATAGACACACCTGCAGCTTTGTTGGGACGAAAGGCATCACATTCAGAACTCCCTTCTTGGATTGGTTGGATATTCAACATTATTGTTATTATTTAAAATAAATGGGTGGTAGCATATAGATTTCTGGCCATTCAGGATACCTCCCTTGCAGGTGTGCTGACCTTTTTCGCTCACTTCCTTTTTCGGTCTGTATCATAGTTGGGGCAAGTAAGGTTCTGACCACACACTGTGGGCATGTGATTGCGATCTCATGGGCATCTCACGCTGACGGTGTCAAGGCGAAGATTGAATAATAAGTGAGAGAATACAATTCAGGCTTTTCAATTGTGAGTAGATGGGGGCCACTCATTATTTTCACGCAGCCGACCCCCCAGTGCCACCTTGCTGATGCCAATATCATGTGGTAATTGGGGGTAAAAAAGAGCCCCCAAACTCACCTTGGGGTTAGTGCCTGTAGGGGATTATTATATCTATAATGTCATTGGGTTGAACAAATGGACTGCTGAGATTTTTTATAAATAGGTCACAATCATAGCATCGTTGATTCACAGCAGCACGTATTCAATGTTTTCTTTAACCATTCACTTATGCACCACTACTTTTTCACACCCACATAGTACGTCCAAGAGCACACGCGAAACAGGGAAGATTCAGATTGATATCAAAATCGAAATCATATCGGCCTCAATTCGAATAACAGTGATTAAATACCCAATATAAATATGCTCTCATCACCATCGTGTGCCATCCTGATTCCCTTCTTCTGCTGTTCATCCTCCGAACCTGTTTATTTGAATTCTATCCCATCCAACTTGGTTAGTTGCCAGGTGGGAGCCAGGTGCGGCCAACTTGAATTCACTACCTATGCCCATGCATGGTACTCGTACTAGACCTGTTGACTCAACCACGCCGCTGCTGTCCTGTCCAGCAGTCTAAAGTCCTGACTCCCCCGTCTCGTCTGCGCGACGCGTCTCTTCGTGCGTTAGGTCACTGATCATCTGCACCAAGTCCACGATCCTAACCACCCCTGGGCCCTAAGAACAGTTACATGATTTTGCTCCATCCACTGGATAATAGTCGTCAATCCTGATCCAATAGTAAGTCCTCTTGGAAAATTTATCGTACTGTTTCTAACCAGTCCCGAGCCTTTGGATGTGGCTTCAAGTCGCATGTTTGCTTGGGCTAGGCACCAGTCTTGAATGAAGCGAGCCCTCTCGACGTCATTCAAAAATCCCAAACATTGTCCATATTTGGTGAATATAAAGCCATCGAGTTGATCGGATCATTTGCTCTAGCCGAGCCGTATGGACCTTCTCAGGTCCCTGTATTCCAAATGAATCCTCGGGCCGTAACATTTACACCGGGTACCTTCTCGCCCGAGCCCAGGATTGAGGATGACAGTCGTGAACGACTGGAATATAACCAAATTCCGACTGGCCCACAAGGAGATAAAAAAGATAAAGAAAGCTCTCGCACAGGAGGCGCTCTGGATCCGGAAAATTATGACACAATGTTCCCATCTCTCAAAACCGCGAACCAAAGAGCAGACCCTCCGACTGATCCCGAAGCCACATCCAGGGCCAGCCGGAAGCAAAGAAGAGAAGCAAAGAAGTTTGAGAGAAAGCGTGGAAAGAAGATCATGGAGTTATCTTCCGGACCACGACCCAGCACTGGGTCTTCTCTGCTGTCGAGCAGGACTGAAGAGTCATATCAAGAGGTATCAGAAGCTGATACATCAGAGGTGCTCAGTGAAGCTGAGCATGAGGAAAAACCTATCATCTTAACTGCATCTCCAACGGCCCTTAGTCAGTTCAAAGATATATCCACAGACCTTGTCCAAATGGCACAAAACATGCCACCGACTCCAAAGCCTGAGCACGAGATAGCAGCTGGACAGCATGCCCCCTCCAGGGCAACTTCTGCTGCTCCCAGCACCTCATCAATACGCATGCCGACAAAGACACCCCCTATCCCAACTCCCCTTTTCCCGTCCCCATTCACCTATTCTGGTGCTACATCATCTCCATTACCATGGTCGCCAGATGGTTACCTCTTCTACTATGCTCAAAACCCCCTTTCTTACGGTCCTAACTACATGCCAGCGGCCATGTCGCAAGCACCTCAATTCCCTTGGAATCAACCATTCACTCAGTCAGGCCCGATCTGGCCGGTCACCGGGCCGTTTAACCCCCCAGGGGCCCCAGTTCCATGGCAGGCAGCGGCAACTCAGCACCTTGCATCCACAATTGGCTCTAACACGAAAGCTCGAGGGACTACACAAGTCCGCAATGAGTCGAGGCCATCCTCCCGGGGCCATCCTCGAGGTAGATCCGCAGTCTCTAAAATTTCAAAGCCGAAACAACAGCCAATTGAATCATCAAAGGATTATGGAAACACCATGGTCCGCCCGGCCTCCAGAACGGTACGTTCATAGACTCCCTCATCATATGCCTGTTTAGGAGCTAATAGAAGCCACCAGAACGCACCTCGGTGGCTTGCTGGAAACAGGCTATCAGGTGAAAAAGAGAAGGACGCGTGTCTTAAGGTAGAGGGGAAACGACCTGCATCAACTCCTGCCCTTGAAGAAGATGGACACAAATTGGCTGGCCTAGCCATTCCGATGGCCATTAGAGAACAGAATTGGCAAAACAAAACACCGCCGGGAGAAGTTTTTAATTTTACCAATGACGACTCTCAAGGCGCTCCCAAGGCTCCCCGGGTTTCCCCATCTCAGCGGAATCCAGTGGCTCGAGGTAGCCTCGCGCAACCCCAATCAAATACGGGCATCCGGTCTGTTGAGATTGGAACATGGTCGCAATCAAAGCGTTGGGTGAGCGCTGAGACAAAGGAAAGAACTGCCTTCCAAAAGATGCTGACGAATTTGCACTACATGGGCGCGGATAAGTCCCCGTTTATCCCCCAAAGTCCTGCAGAACTGACAGCGCTGAAAGCGGACGCAGCTGAGGCACGGAGAATGAAGCTCTTGGAAAAGGTTGGCAGACTCATATCAAAGCCGAATGGTGAACAAAACGGTCAGATGGTTGAGGCAATCTTTCAAGGGAAGAGGCTCGAAGGTGATTCCTCGCCGGTTTTTGGCATCGACACTTGTTTCAACAAAGAACAAGACACCAGCGATGGTCGCCGCGTCGATTGGCCCTCTCTGGCAGAGTTGAAAGAGGAAGGTGACAAGCGCGCAGTGCAACACGGTCGATATTTCCCCCTCCCTCGCCTCAACATCGCCGCTTCTCAAGCATCTTGTGAGGAGCACGACCAGGTCTACAGCCCAAACGGATCTACCCAGTGGAGCATGAAAGAAATCAAGTTGGGCTCAGCAGCCATTGCACCAAAGTGTGCTGAATCGGCCTATAATCAGAAAGATGCTCAAAAATTTAATATTGAGGAAGTCCCTGCGTCGCTCGAGGAAATTATCAATCATATCAATGACCAGGATACGAAGATGGAGGGGAGCACAGCGGGATAAGCAGATTAGAAACAGATGGGGTGGGTATGACCGGCATTACGGAAAACGAGATTTTACACTGTTCAATTGCAATTTCAAGATAGGCATGGCGTTGGATCTTCACACCTCCAGCATAGGATCTTGGAAGATATGGTTGGCGCCGTTCCTTTTTTTTTTTTTGGAAGGTACAGACAGGCAAGGCTAAGAAAAAGACTTCGGAGCAACTTCAGCCCAAGCAATGCACATTCCATATGAAAAGAAATTTTTATTTGAGAGCATCTAAAAAAATGATTTCGCAGAACCCTTTTCAGAAGCTGTGTCTTTATCTACAATGGAATAAACAAATAAGAAACGGCATACTTGGCAATCATAGCTGCGCCGCCATCATGACTGAGCAAGCACCAAGTGGATACCTTTCTTGTCATGACAAGAGCAGTTGGAAGCGGCCCATATTTCACGTGATGAAGAGGGCTAAACGGAATAACTTGCCTTCCGCAGTGCGGTGAAGGTACGTACCTCGGGCTAGCGAAACCCGCAGCGCACGAAACAATTTCGCATGCAATTCAGATCTCCACGCTCGTCCAGCCAAAAAGTTCATTCCTCCCACATCCATCCGACAATCGATTGCCTGGTGACCGTCAACCTCATCAGGTGAGTAGCAATCGACGAGGCAACAACTCAATAGCACTCTAGTCAACGACATCGTCTACTGCCGATTTCGATTACCAGTCTGTTGAGTCTGCTGTCCTCTCGTTCCCCTCTCGCCTCTCCGCAAGCAGAAGCACTGGCTAACCACTTGGGATAATTTTTCCACTCTACAGAAACCGCAATCATGGGTATCTCTCGTGACTCTCGCCACAAGCGATCCGCCTCCGGTGCCAAGCGCGCCTACTACCGTGCGTAACATATACCGAAAGCCCGTATGATCCTTGTGAACATACGTTCTGACCTTTTGCAACAGGGAAGAAGCGCGCTTTCGAGGCTGGCCGCCAGGGTGCCAACACCCGTATTGGTGCCAAGCGCGTTCACACCGTCCGAACTCGTGGTGGAAACCACAAGTACCGTGCCCTCCGTCTCGACTCCGGTAACTTCGCCTGGGGTTCCGAGGGCTGCACCCGCAAGACCCGTGTCATTGCCGTCGCCTACCACCCTTCCAACAACGAGCTGGTCCGAACCAACACCCTGACCAAGAGCGCCGTCGTCCAGGTTGATGCCGCTCCCTTCCGACAGTGGTACGAGGCCCACTACGGCCAGAGCATCGGCCGAAGACGCCAGAAGGCCCAGGCCGCCAAGGAGGGCAAGACCGAGGAGGAGGAGAAGAAGTCCAACGCTGTCCAGAAGAAGCAGGCTGCTCGCTTCGCCGCTTCCGGCAAGGTCGAGAGCGCCGTTGAGAAGCAGTTCGAGGCCGGTCGTCTGTACGCCGTTGTCTCCAGCCGTCCCGGCCAGTCTGGCCGCTGTGACGGTTACATCCTGGAGGGTGAGGAGCTCGCTTTCTACCAGCGCAAGCTCCACAAGTAAAGTGGCTGAAATCGTGGTGGAGTATCCGCCCAAGGTATGGTGTTAAGGATTTCTCGCTGCTCTGGATTTTCCAGACATGAAGAGCTTCACATGAGCATCGGGTCGGGTCCATAGGGAATTAAAAAACTTTTTCTTGCGATGAATTGAATTCATAATCAAGGTCTTCTTCATCTTTCTTCCTGTGCAATTGTGATACTTGGAGCCTCGGATAAAAAGAAATATGTTGTCAAAGCTTGTCAATTCAACCCAACCCCTTTTGGCCCTATTCGAGTTCTAACTAAACAATACAAAAAAATTCTACCATTCATGGGGAAAACAGAAAGGAGGAAAGGCAACAAGAAACCAATTTACCGAAAAACGCCTGCATGTGGCACCAGTCCGATCCGGACACGGTGGGAAATCGTCGTGCTCTGGGGAGGGATATCAAAAAACATACCACCAAAAAGGTCTTCCAGTGATCCCATCATTAACCACATATGCGAGCGGCTCGCCCTCATCCAGCGAGCGCTGCGCCGCCCACGCAGCAAAAAATAACTCCGGCCGATGGAAGTAACGGAGGATGGCGGAACTGGGGAGGGGACGCAAGACTTTGTACATAAACATCAATCCTTCTTGTGGGGAAGATCGAGAGAACCAAAGTAGTTGGTCAAGCGCAACCAGCGGTGTGAAAGGCGCTTAAGCAAACTGACGTTTGAGGTCAGACCACTTGCGGTTGAGCGTCTCATGCTGGGAGTTGATCTGTAAATTAAAGTCAGTCTTCACTGTCACGAGACATGTCGGATTCAGAATTCTCACCTCAGCATACTGGAGCTTCGTGGAAACCAGCTCTTCCTCCAACTCCGACATCTCCTTTTCCAGTCTCTGGTTCTCCTCGTGCTGATGAAGGTTGGCTTTCATCAGTTCCTCGCGCTCGAGCTTCCAGGTTCCTTCAAGCTCTTCGGGCTGCTTTTCAATGACGATGCGCAGCTCTCGAACTTGACCCTTCATGCTCTCATTCTCGTCACGAAGCTCCTCGTTATCTACCTTGGTGCGGACCAGTTCGGTGGCAAGGTCCGTCTGCTCACGATCACAAACCTCAACCCTCTCCTCAAGTCTACGAACCCGGATGGCGAAGTTGTGGTTTGCTGCGCGAAGCTCCTGGAGTTCCTCTTCTCGTCCCTTTTCCGTTCTCGTCTTTTCTTCCCATTCAACAGTGTACGACTTCAGCAATTCCGGTGTAATCTTGACCTCGCATGCATCCTTGACAAGTTGATCAGCGTGGTAGACCTCCTTATCCATGCTAGCACTTGAGCTTCCGAAGAACCCATTCTCCAGGAGGCTACCATGGCTAGGATCCTTGTCAATATACACGTCAAAAAGCTTGTCCTTGAGATAGGTGGTGAGCTGCTGCATGTCAGAAAGACCTAGCAGGGTGGTTGCATTCTTTTGCATGAGAACGAGACCAAAGCGCAAAATCGCCGACAAGCCTTCACTGAGAATCAAGTCATAAATACGAAGCACAAGCTGGAGGGGGAATCGGTAGGCGAAAAGTGTCAAAAACCACTGTGTGGCATAAAGGTGAGGAGAAATTCCCCTCCGGTGGAGGTGGCAGTACAGAGCAGGTTCAAAGTCCTCTAACAGTCGCTCAAACTGGTAGAGGTGCATGTGCAATCCAGGCATGTCCTGGATAAACAGATCGCGGAGCTTATAGTGGTTCATTAATCGGACGAGAAGACAGAAAGCTTCTTGCTCGGGCATCTGAAGGCAGCAGTTAGCATGAAAAAAAGAAATCTCGAAAAGAAAGGTGTGCTTACGTTAAAGAGAAGGGGCATGATCAGGAAGTTCATGCCCTGGGCATAGCCAACACCCTCATCGAACAGAGCATAGGCTTTGCAAACTCCAAATAACCCTTCCTGGAGACCAGCAGCAGCCGCATACTTAGAATAGCTGGTGCGGGCGCCGAGATCGCGGCGAATGATCTTTTCAAGCTTCTGTAAATTGGCAGCGTCTTCTTTCTCCTTCTTCTTTCGCTCAGCGGCAGCTGCTGCCTGTGCTTTCAGGATAGCCTCCGAGTTTTTCTCTGCATTCGGTGAAGGCAAGCCGTTAGATCCTGAATTGTCCGAGGTGACTGACGAGGCGGACGATGCAACAGCCTCCCCGCTTTGAACACTCAGGTTTCCGTTGCTTAGGGAGCTGGTAGTAGTGCCATTACTGTGTCGATCTCTGCTCTTGTCTGTACCCCTGGTGGACAGATCCTTGTAAACAGCTTCCAGATCGTCGTTTTTGCTGTTGGCCAAGACTTGCCAAATGACGCCTCGAATCGCGCTTGGAATACCCGTTGCAATAGCCTTGTTCAACTCCTCCGCGCTCGTGCGGGCTACCGCTGCTGGGCCTTCATAAACAACAGATTGCCAGAGATCCCAGTCGACGTTGGTTTCCGAGATGGAAGAGAGGCCCACATTCACACCAGACGCCGTGCCGGGCGCCAAGCCGGTAATTGGATCGGGAACTGGAGACGGGAGAGGCTTCTCGCCAGCAGGAACTTCCACGCCAGTCGTAATACCAAGGCCAGTAGCTTTAGTTGCTCCGGTGTCGTCCTCGTCGCCCTCTGCCGGGTGGGCGCCCTCGCCCTGCAGTCGCAGTTGTTTAAATCTGTCCCTAAGACTGCTTCGGCGCACTCCGTCAACGGAAGCCGATCCAACATTCCCTTCCTCTTCCAGCCTGCTCAACATCATCTCTGGGTTACTTGCAAGAGTGGCGACCGAGCTTGCTGTGTTTCTTCTGGTTGATTGGACGGGGGGCGGGGGCGGGAGCTCCTTGTCTCTGCTAGAGTTGCGAGAAAGCCAAGAGAATGGACTGGTGAGTTTACGGCTCGCGGGGGCAGGTTGAGGTGGCGGTGGTGGCGGGGGCGAAGGCGTAGGCGCAACAGCTGCAACTGGCGGGACGGGGCTTTTCGGGGGTGAATCGGATGGTGGAGACCAAGGCAATGATGGTAAAGAATTTGTGATGCTATTGAGCGAGAGTGTCTTGGGGATAGTTGTCTTTTGTTCCTCGTTAGGTGATTTGGACTCTGCATCATTGTTAGTGAGCTAGGACACCACGATGGCGTTGTTTCAGTTTTGTGGATTACCTAGTGGGGGGGTGCTCTGTTGGGACGGGCCATCATCGTCCAGGCTGACATTGTCAAGGTTGGATGTATTTGAAATGCGGTACGACATGACCGATTTCCGCTTATCAACGGGCTTCTCATTAACAGGCTTCTCGTCAAGAGATTCAACCTCGCTCAGGTCTACAGCACGTTCGTCGTCGCTGTCATCGTCGTCGCTGTCGCTGTCGCTGTCGGCGTTTATTTCCGCATTCTTGCTATTTTCAGCATGCGCCTCGTCTGTGCTTTTCTCGAGGGGTCCGTCTTGGTCTACTCTTGGGGATGCCCTAGTGGTAGAGAGGGATCGGTTGGTTAAAGATCGAGAGGCCTCAATGGGAGATGCGTCTACGGCATCCTCGAAATCATCGTCGTTCTCGGTCGCCTGTCTTGTCAGCATGGGTGAGGTTCCGTGAAATGCAGCCTGTTGTGCGACGAGGAATGCAGGGACGTGGCATGGACTTACTGCATCGTCGCCAGACTCCGTGCCAGACGAGAGCCTCCTGGTGCTTTTTTCTTCTTGCTCCTCTTGCTTCTTGTCTTGCTGAGGTTCTCCCTGGACCACTACTTCCTCCTCCTTGTGTATTTTCTTCAGGACATTCTCAGCCTGGGGAGGTGGCGAGGCGATTTGCTCCTCTTGTGACATGGCTTCGTTTGTGGTGGCTTCGAAGCCGTGGCTCGGTGGTGGCTCGTTGTGCTGGCAAGGCCGTCCGCAGGAGTCGGGTACCTGAGGCGGTGGGAAAGCAGCGGTAAAGCCCCTCAATTGCAGCACATGTAAGTTGCGATTACTGCAGAAAGAGGTTCAGGTGAGGCCAAAGGAGGGTAATGAGTAGATGAGTGCAGGAGAAGAACTAGAGACCGAGGGCGGAGGAGAGGAATGCCAACGACAGCTGGAAATCCTGGGGGTTGTGGCGTTGGAGACGGTCTCCTTGACGATTCGGGACACGAGCACTGGAGACGAGACGACAGATACCTGGGCCGGTCGGCTGGGGTGTGGTTTTGAGGCGCTGGACCCCCCAAAAAAACGGGGAACCAAGTTATGCTAGCGGAGTGGTGCGCTGTACGCCTACGTAGCGCACACGTAAACTGGGAGGACAGGTACCGAGCAGCTGCACACGGCAAGGTAAGCTCGGCAGCTAGGGGGGGTCGGGGAGGGGTGCAAGGGCGCCTGGCCACGGCTGGCGTTGCAGTGACAGCTGGAGCCTCCAAGCTACTAACTTTGGCGGGCAAGGTGCTGGAATGAAGCCCTCGCTCAGAGTCCACTTCCGTGGAAACCTTGTCTCTTGTTTTGAAGACGGCGCTGCTTTGCAGGAAGGCCAATCAATCGAGACGGCGCTCGCCTGTTCTCCGTCTTCGTCTTCAATCAAGGTTAAGAATGAAACCGAGATTGCAAGTGGACGGGCAAACCCCGCGATACAATCTGTGGCAGATAAGGGGAACACCGACTTTCAGCGGTCTCTGAGTGGGAGGGCGAGCCAACTGGAGGAAAATGCACCGCGTATGACCAGGGGGGCAGATCTCCGTCGGGGCACGCGCGCTGCCTTTTACAGTCTATCCCAGCCGTCTCCTTGCATCAGAATCGCCCATCTTGGTAGACATAAACCCGATAATATCCAATTGTAGGCCGCACCCGGACACCGCATATTGGATCTAGGCGATCAGAAGACACATGCTGCGTCTCTGCGAGGTTCTCAAATGAACTACTGGGTAATTACTTAATTTGGGTTCCAGGGAATACAACCCACCCGAGACGCCCTTGTTCCATTGCGTTCCAGCGGCCTGCCAAAATTGGTCCGGAGGTTGGAACAATGCCTGTTCGGAACCCCTTGGCCAAATTATTCAAGTTGTCTCGACAGCCACCGCGACACATTTCTCGCCTCACTACTCAAGCCTGGCTGAAAACAACCAGAGACGAGACACCAGGGAAAACGCATATTATTGTGCTGCCCACACATTCACAATCGTCGGTGGCAGGCATGTACACTGACGAGTTGTTTCAGAACCCGCCCAGGGCAAAGACATGGAGTCCATGACACGACGCTGCAGTACTCAATGGCGTGCATCCGGGTGCATGTTTCACTGGCCAACTCCCTGGATCGTGTCTGCACGTCTCGTACGGCGGTGCTTCCACCAACTACCGGAGCATCGTTCCAGGTTCCCTCCAGTATTAATCTTTCTGGTCTCTCCCACTTGTGCTAGTTCTTTTGCATAATCTGGAAGCCCCCTACCTGCTCAAGCCCTCCCTTACCTTGTTCAGCCCCTCTTGTACATGTCTATTTGTTCATCTCCATGCCTGTCTCGAAGAAACCTAACCATAATGTCTTCGATGGAGTCCTCACCACTGTTTTTTTCGGCGCACTAACGCAGGGGCGGTTTTGGCGCTGACTAGGTACTGGGGCTCCCAAGAGCGATGACGTCCCACCGTTGCTCAAAAAAAAATTGTACTTCCGGCCTGTCCGCCGTCACGTCTCCAAGGCCTACTGCACTCCACAGCATGGTATTGAGAGAGAAAATACGGTTGGCTTACCTTAGACTCCGTCCCATTTCTTGATGCACCCCTTCTTATTTTATCGGCAAGTCGGAGCATAGATCTGTTCACCCTGGTCAAACTCCTGTCCATAGTAGGAACGGGGATCATTTAACCCATGCCTAGTCTACTATGATCGTAGTTGGTGAATACATGTAGACTAGTCACTCTTCGCTACTGGACGGTCTCCATGTCAAATGCCGCCCCTACCTGAATATTGCACACACTACGGATTGATTCCAATGTGGCCAGACGAAATCATGGCCAAGAACGCTCGATAAAAATAAATATCCACGCATGGTAGGCAAGGTTATACCCCTATCCAACCGTCCCCTTGCTGGTGGAGTGACGCTGGGATTAAGTTAGCGATGCTCCGTAATTGACTACCCTAGAGTTCAAGGACCGTTTGTACTACGTATTTAGACCTGAAGACACAGCTTTCATGTAGATTCACGTGTCGTGATTAGTGGGTGCAGTACTCGTCCTTTTTCTTTTTCTTTTTATATAAGGTTGCTGATTCTCTGGACATACGTTGGATACCCATGTCCCCTCTGTCTAGTTTGCTTAACATCCGCGGCTTTTGCACTGAGCGGGGTCCTCTTACAAAAAAATTCATGTCAAAAGTGGGCGGTAAACCAGACTTGGGGAAGTCCATCCAATCGATAAAAATGTATACAACGTGTTGAGACGCTGGCAAAGCACGGTATTATCCTATCCACGCGTCATGCCAGTACTCCACCAAAAATAAAAAAAAACAATGGTACGAGTCTAAGTATGTATAGATGTAAGGTGCGTGGGCAGGTGAGGAGTTGATAACCCCGCTTATGACAGACAGGTGATGAAGAGAGAACTGGCCCAACCGATTATCTAGGCACAAGAAAAAAGGATTTATACATTGACATGCATATTGGGTTGATTCGGCCCTCCTTCGAGCATACCAGAGCTCATGGTGGAAAAAAATGAGATAGACATGGAAGCTGGAAATCAAAACGAACCCAATTAAGTCCGCGCGGAAGGTGGTGGCTGCAGGAGTATCCGATGCAAAGAAGAGGGTGTGCTTTGCATCTGCCAGCTCGCGCAGCGATACAAGTGGGCGGACGAAAACAAACAAACACGGACCGTACCCCAGATGCAAGCTCAGATGGTACCAGAGTACACACTACAGTGTTGAGCACACTAAAAACAGCGAATGGGGATAACCTGGCCCCAACAGTGCGTCGCGCAGATGAAATCTACCCGAGCGAAGAAAACACAGACAATAAGCACGTAATCATGAAATGCCTCTGCGTGCGATTAACAAGGCATTTCCGGGGAACCTGGCTGGATCGGAGTTCGGCTTTCGCGCCAGGACAAGGCGGCAATTCAAATCACAGGCAGACGGTGAAAGAAAGGCTTGGAGGGGTCAACAGCCGAAAAGATAATCCGGCCCTTCGGCGACCAGATTTGGGTATGTCTTTGTAGGTTGTACCTTGCAGCCCAAGACTTGCCCCGGAGGTACCTCGCTACGGTCGCCTAGCTTCCACCTACGCGGGTACACCTATTACGCAAAGGCCCACCTGCACTTCTCAACCTGAACCTGACGATTTGACGGACGCCTTTTCTCACTCTACGTCCTTCCTCCACCTTCTCACCAAGCGCTTTCCCTTTCCACCTGGGAGATATCATCACACTTAAACCAAAGGGCTGGCTACCTGCGCAGAGATACAAGCTCTTCCCCCCACCATTCGGTTCGATTCGACTCTTGGCGGAGCTGTTCCAGAGGCCGACTGCACTCGACTTTGGACTGCTAATCCAAGCTTCATCAGCCATTCACGACCATCTCCCAGTGACGGCGCCTTGCCCTCTTCACCACCGACATCCTCGTAAAAAAAGTGCATTTGACAGCGAGCACAATTTATCTCTTCGTCGGCACATTTGGAGCCCAGGCTTTACTTTGACGGCCAGAGGACCCGAAAACTTCCATTTGCAACCCCGCCGAGCCTCACAGACCGATTTTCGGAAAGATTCTGGGCATATTATCCCGACGTCTGCACCACTCCCCCCTTCGACATAGAGCGCTGTCTAGGAGGGGGTATATTGTAACACGAAAAAAAACTGTCGCTGTGACGGGTCAGGTCACCCGGCTGTAGTGGAGGGGGAGTTTGTATCGTGTTTTGCGGCTCCGCCGCTTCCACTTTCACCATGGGCAAGATCATCAAGCCGATGCAGCAGAAGCATAAGGAGACCTTGGTAACCTTGATGATCCAATCCACCAAAGAAAAGAAAACTGCTAACCCTTAGTGATAGTCTCCCTGGCTGAAGAGCTACGTCGAGTCAGCCTCTTCAACCCCTCTGCCCCTCTTACCACAGCATCTCGCTAGCTTTCCATCTCGATGGCCGTTCGGACGAGGCGATCTCTATCACTGGATACATCTGCTGAATCGATTCGACACCATACTAGAGCGCTTCTGTGCGACTTACAAGCTGAACGAAGGACCCCAGCCCCGCGAGTTCGGATGCGATGTGCTCCTCAATCAAGCCAAGGAATCGGAGTTTAGTAATGAGAAACAGTGGTCCATGGAGGAGTTGACAGACCTCGGCTTCCCTGCCGACGGTGACCGACAACTTATCGAAAATGTCCTTAGGTTCACCCGCATGCTTTTGGAACATTGCGGCAACAGAAGCATCTATGCTAGTAGTGCTCATCTTAATGACCTTCTCCATACCACCTCATTGACGGTGCTGATTGCCACACTTGAAGTTGGCTCTGAGCTGGCACAGAGGTATCAAGCATCCGTCAAAAGGATTGGTAACGCTTCTAGACAGATTAGCACAGCGTTGCTCGCGAACCACTATAATATTGACCTTGACCGTGTGCAGCAACTGGCCTCGCCTTTCGTCAAAACTCCTTTCGTCAGCCTTTCTGATCCCGTCCCCACTCATACTCCTGGCTCAGCTAAGGGCAAGGACCGAGCTCAAGGCGGCAGTTCCAAGACAGTTACGTCGATGCATGCAAATGACTTGGTTGCCCTCGCCTCAACCGATGACAAGCGGTGGAGCAGCTGGGGCGATGTCAAGGTGTCGTATTATCCCCAGAACGCAACACAGGAGCCTGTCCCTGTTGCCGACCAGGGTCGGTCATCCGCTCCGTCCACCCCAACACCCCTTCGACGAAGCGCTACAATGACTTCACACCAAACCCCGAAGTCACGGACTAACTTCGAGGATTCATCTCCCCTGGGACCTCGCACTCCTGGGATTGCTGATGAGTCCGCGGCGCCGGGACCGAAGTCATTTGAGTTGCCCCAGTCGCAGGTGACATCGACAGCTGTGTATGAGCTTGTTTCTAGATGCCCGGAGGATATGCCTTCAGCCTCCAAGTATGAAGCCTTTCACCGCATCAGGGCTGCCAAGGTTTTGATGGGACCGCGCGACGATCGACGAAGGCTTTTGGCTGTACGTTTGTTGGCAATCACCAACCTGGCCTACATTCATACCGAGACGAACTTTATCGAAAAAGTCCTTCGCCAGGATTCTGATGAAACCCGCAGGTTTCAGCTGGTCTATCAACTCGCTGAACTAATCCACCCCTCTGCCGATGGTACTATTGACATCCCCATCTGGCTGCAGTCAGTTGCCCTGGCGCTGTTGGAGGCAATTTCCAATTTCCATGCTCGATGCCAGGATGTTCTGTCAGCGTTGAATGCCAATGTGAATCATGGAATCCTTCTGTATGTCATCCGGAAAGCAGTCGCTGGTATGAAAGAAGACAATGATAGCGACAAGGGCGACCAGGTTACTGAGATGGATGAGTGGCGCAACAATCTGTTTTCCCTTACACTTCATCTGTCAATGGCGACTCGAGTCGGAAGTGAAATGGTGACTGCGGGTTTGATGGATATTCTGGTTGAAATCCTTAGCATTCGGTCGGCTGTTGCGCAGAGGAACCACTCAATGGTGCTTGCATTCTTGGATGGCCTTATTTGGACCTACCAGAATGCTTTTTCAGCATTTTTCAATGCCAAAGGCTTGGACGCCGTGGCTCAACTGGTTGTCGACACTGTGGCAGAGGCTCAGACACTCCAGAAATCTGGACAGGGGATTTCCCAAGGGCAACAATCCGGTGCTGTGGATTACGAGATTCCCTATTACCAGCAGCAAACCCTGAAGTGGCTTCTCAAGTTTGTCCACCACATCATGTCCAATTCGTACAGTTACGGCGGAAATACGGACCGACTGCTTCGTAACTTGGCTGACAAGTCTGATCTCCTGGGGAGCCTACGAGCAATCATCGAAGACAAGAAGAGCTTTGGCTCCGTGGTTTGGACAAATTCGGTTACCATCCTGAGCGACTTCATCAACAACGATCCAACTAGCTTCGCGGCCATCTCCGAGTCTGGTATGATCAAAACCTACCTCGAAGCCATCACTGGCAACCCTCTCCCCAAAGAGGCCATTGAAGAACAAAAAGCCAATGAGAAGGAGGGAGAAGATTCAGATTCCCCAGAGAGCTCTACCCCATCCATGATTGACCAAGATACGCGTCCACACCCACCTACCGAAGAAAGCCTTCAACAGAGGTCCCGCGACTCTTTGGCCTCTGGAATCCTCCCATCCACGGATGCCATCACTGTTGTTCCCCAAGTTCTCAACTCGATTTCCTTGAACAATGCAGGGATGAAATTGGTTGTCGCCTCCAAAGCATTCGAGGGTTTCTTGGAAATTTTTGAGAGCCCCACCCATGTTCGGTGCATGGAGGTCGATAACGACCTTGCGAACAACGTCGGCGCAAGCTTTGACGAACTTGCTCGTCATCACCCTCTTTTGCGAACGTCGATATCAAATGCTGTCATTGATATGGTTGCGCGTGTCCGTTTTCTTGGGCTTGATAAGGCGAGGACCGAAGGTTGGGGTGCCAGACTTCTCCTCGTTGACCCAGATGGGAAGACAGTTTCAGTTGATGAAAACGCTGTTTTCTCACCTGTAGTCAAGCCATCTGACCAAGCAAAGGAACCTAGCGCAACCGGGGATGGAGATGTCGACATGTCTGATGCTGCTCCCTCAAGGGACACACCGGCTGAGACTTCCAATGACAGTCGTGCAGACTCACCCCAGCAGTCCATAACTCCGTATATTTTTGCTCTGGCAAGCTTCCTCACTTCGTACGTATCGAACTCGGTGTTGAAGGCAAGCTTCGTTCAGAGCGGAGGTCTCGAATTATTGCTTGACATTTGCGAATCTCCAAGTCTACCCACCAACTTTGGTGACTCTCTTGCCTCGCGAGTTCTTAACCAAGTTGTTTCGGTGTTGATCGAGCATTCTCCCATCCGAGGACTGCCTTCCCTTCTTCGTCGTGCTCAATCTGCTATTGATGCCCTCCACCCCCTGGCAGCCAAGACAGAGGCAGTTCCGCCCTATTTTGCAAATTTCCTGTCTACGGATCTCAGCCAAGTCTATAGCAATGAAACACAATCTGAAGTCACAAAGAATGGGACGAAAATCATCAAGGCGCTCTTGAATGCGCAGACCTTTATCAAGATCATCTCTGACTGCTTCCCCACGTCTCGTTCAAACGCCCTGCAGTTTTACCCTGTCAATGTATACGATTACTACCTTCGTCTTGTCAAATCTATTGGCCCTTTGCTGCGCGGATTACTTGCAGAAGAGGCAGGGGAGCTGACTGTAGTCCCCCAGCACTGGTCTTTCAGGCGCCACGGTCCATTGGCTGAAGGAATTACGGGGAGCAGCAACGCTGATACTGAAGTTGACGAGAACACTTCATTACCTGATATGATCAATAGTTCCGGAAACTGGCAAGCCAGAACTGAGGCCGCTGATTCGGGCCCTAGCCGCCCAACGGAAGAGGAGCAGGCTAGCCCCCGGTTTCAGAACTATGATACACTGAGGGTTCTTCTTCACCCTATGATTCCCACGACCTTCCCTCTCTTCCAGACCCTTGGAAAGGCTTTGCTACCTCGTCGCGAACGAGATCCTCGAGACCAATACCCAAGGCCACGCCACCTGGAGATTGCTCGAGCACTCGCTGATACCGTTTTGAGTCAGCTGCGGCCATCAGTTGCGATTGCCGAACCCACATCAAAGGACTATCATTTCTGGATCATCATGCTTCACACCATCACTGAGATGCTGATTGACCATCCCTCAACGCGACCAAGCGATCGGTCCAATGTTCAAATCATCATGCCTGTCCTTCTTGCATTCAAGGAGGAAGGCGGCTTGGAAGTCTTGAACTCGATGCTCAGGGTCTTTTCTCAGGCTATCCGGGATGATACTGAGGATGCATCAGACAAGTCGTCCAAGTCCAAAGTGGCGGCTTTTGGACTAAAGAAAATTCTGGACCTATATCTCACACTGGTGAATGGCAAGTACCTCACTGAAACCAGCAACTATTTCACTCTGCAACCCCGCTCAGTGGATAGGTCGCAACAACCTGGACTTTATCACCAGATCGTTGTTGAGTTTCGAGCTGCCATTCTCCCTGAGATCACAGATCTTTGGGAATCCAATTTTGTCGAAAAAGTGCCCCACCAGACCGTGATTCGTTTGCTGGACATTCTCAAGGTCATTGCTGCAGGTGATCACGAGCCTCCACAATCTTCCAGGGACAAGCCGCCATTCCAACTCTTCAAATATACCGATGTCCGTTTTGATTGGCGAGCATACCGAGGTACCGTTGAGGACCTTTTGAGTAGAGACTTTGATGCAGATTTGGTGCATGAAGCTGTTTACCGGGCCAATGGAAACAGCGCTAATGCTCGGGATTATTGTATAGCCCACAAGGCTGGGCTTGCTGGGCCTCGGAACCCTATCCCAGATGAAGATGCTGACACGTCAGGCTTGAGCGAGGTAGACAGCAGTGGCACTGGTGCTGAGCAACCCACTGCTCCCGGCGTAGCCGAGCCTGATCGTATGTCTCTTGATGGTCCTCCTGAACTTGCTCCGCCGGATCTCGCAGATCGGTTTTCGGGGGAAACTATTGGTGAAATTATCGATCGCTCATCCCAGGCGACAGATGAAACTCGAGAGACTCCGAGCGTGGGCAACGAAACCGGACCTGCTGATACCCCAGTGCAAAATACAGCAGAAGCCGCCCCTGAGCAAACATCTGAGGTCCAGCCTGCAGCCACAAAAGAAGACGTTGATAAGTATCGTGAGAAGCTGCGTGAGAATCTGATTGATAGGTGTCTCGATGTTATTCGGGCACACCCTGAAACAGCAATTGAGATTTCTGAGCTCATTCAGGTCATTGTTCTTCGGCAACAAAATAGCGAGGCTCAGGATGAAGTTGGCGAGACTTTGACCTTGGCGCTTTCTTCTCTATCCCTGGACGAGGACGACAAGAAGCGAAACGGAAAGTGCATTGCTGCGTATGCTCACCTTCTCGCTTTGCTCCTTCAGGACGAGACTTTCTTTGAAAACAATACGGAAACTCTCAAAGACAAGATTGATGAATATGTAGCTTTCCTCAAGATACCACCCTCAACATCTGCTGAAGACATGCCACCATGGATCCCATACATACTCCTGGTGGTCGAGACGCTTCTTTGTCACGATGAACGACCAATGCCCACCCAGTGGAAACCACCTAAATCTTTGGATGAACCTGTGGCGGCCCCTGTGGTCCAGCAACGCCAGTCACTCGTCGATGATGCTCAGCGCGGTGAAATACTTGACTCCCTCCTAGAATTGCTCCCACGAGTGGGTAAGGAAGAGACCTTGGCTGTTGCAGCCCTCAGAGTGCTTGTGATCTTGACTCGAAACCGGCGGTTGGCCAAGTTGGTTGGCGACAAGAAGAACTTGCAACGTCTGTTCCTTATGGCAAAGCAGCTGTCGGGTTCAGGCTCAGAGCGTTTCAAGCAGACCAAGCTGTCAGCACATATCATGACTATCCTCCGCCACGTTGTGGAGGATGAGGAAATTATCAAGCAAATTATGCGTGCTGAGATCAAGGCTAGTTTCCCGAGTCTGCAGCGCAGCAATCGCGGCCACTCGGATATTGCCACATATCTTCGAGCAATGTCACCAATTGCACTTCGTGCGCCTGATTTGTTTGTGGAAGTCACGAACGAAATGCTCAAATTTTCTCGGTGGACTCCTCAGTCAGGCGATGGGTCTCGCCCCCTCCCTCTGGTTTTCAAGGAACGAAGTGAGCAAGCCCCCGAGAAGCCCGAGGAAATCGCCCAGGACAACCAAGAGGTTTTGGAAGACGAGGTCAAGCAGTCGACCGAGCCTGTAGACAAAGAAATGCCTGATGCGCCCAAGTCGCACCACGAGAGCAAGCGACCAGTGGTTGAAAACCCTGACGGTGTGATCCATTTCCTTCTATGCGAATTGATCAACTACCGTGAGGTGGAGGATAAAGAGGTGCCGCAAGTCGAAAAGGACTCTAAATCAGAGCCACAATCCGGGGCGGAGACGCTCTCTTCTTCCAAAGAGACTCCTGGCGCAGACGCCAAAGACAAGAAACCCACTAAACCCGTTTTCAAAGCTGAGGAGCATCCGATCTTCGTCTATCGTTGCTTCTTGCTGAATTGCTTGGCCGAACTGCTCCAGAGCTATACCAGGACTAAGATGGAGTTTATCAACTTCAAGCGTAGCGCGCCACTGACGACAAGCACTCCGATCAAACCCCGATCTAGCGTCTTGAATTATTTGATTTACGATTTACTCTGCCAAGGCAACCTCAGTGGCACGGTGGATAGCATTGCCTCGAAGAAGAAGGCAGCGACTTCTGCTCAGGCACAGAAGGTTTTGGTTGCGCTAGTTGCGAAGACTACCGAGAAGGCCGCCGACCGTGGGGCAGACAAATTTGCGTACGATGAAGAACCGGACTTGCTTTTTGTTCGCAAATTTGTTCTTGACACAATGCTAAAGGCATATGAGAGGGCACCCATATCCGATGAGCCACTCGAGATCCGATATTCTCGGATGCAATGTCTCGCCGAGCTGATGAATTACATGGTTGGAGAGCGGGAGAAAGAATCCACCAATGGCAGCCGCACCGACAATATCCAAGCTCGATCACACGCTCAATTACGTCGCCTCATGTATGAGAAGGGTTACCTGGACAAGTTGACAACATCAATCGCAGAGATCAACCTCAACTACCCCGGTGTGAAGCGTGCGATCAAGTACATTCTGCGGGTCCTCCGGGTGTTGACAGAAACGGCCAAGGAGTTGAGCCATTCAAATATTTTGCCATCAGACGGCCTCTCTGACAATGGTGATGACGAAATTGCTTCTACATCCTCGCTTTCTGATGCAGATGATGATCGAGAAGAAACCCCTGATTTGTACCGGAACTCCGCCCTGGGCATGCTTGAGCCGCGAGGAGAGGATGATGATTCTGACGAAGATGAGGAAGAGGATGATGAAGACATGTATGGTGACGAATATGATGACGACGAGATGGACTATGGGGAGGATGATCTCTCCGAGGATGCCGAAGACAACATTAGCGACGAGGACGAAGAACTTAGTGAGATGGGAGAGATTGAAGGCCTCCATGGCGAACCCGGCGTTGTCGAAGTCATTATGGACGATGACGATGATGACGATGAGGACAGCGATGACGAAGAAGACGACGAGGATGACGATGAAGCCGACTCCGCGGATATGGAGGATGTGGAAGATCAAGTGGAAATTGTTGACGAAGAGGGCAACCCTATTGAGGATGACGGAAACTCAGCTTGGGAAAGCGTGAGCCAAGATGAGGATGACGATGAGGCAGACGAGGATGAACTTGATTACGATGCTGATATTCACGAACCCCACCGGATTGACCTTGGTGGGGTTGTTCTTGACGGCATGGCTCAAGCTCTGATGGGACCTAACGGTCTGTATGATCCAGATATGGATGGCCCTGGTGACCATTTCTTGGATGAGGGTCACGATGAAGACGGTAAGTGAAGTGTTTGCGCATTTTGTGAAGCTATTGGGCTGACCACTGCTAGATGATGAAGATGACGAGGACGACATGGAGGACGAAGAATACATCTATGACGATGATTATCCTCGTGAGTTGCTGTTATTAATTTCGACATGCCCTCTCGCTAACGTTTACTGCAGTTGATGAAGAGCCTCCGCCAATGCCCGCTCTTGGATGGGATGGTCTTAACCCCGAGGGTGATGACCGCCGCCAAATGTTCTTGATGGATAGCCAAAATAGACGACGATTGGTAACCCGGATTGAGAATCGAAGTCCTTTCCCGCCAGGCTTCATGGTTGGGAGCAACAGAGATGCCATTGGAGGTAAGTCATGGCGTTGTGCTTGTGTATATTTATACTAATTGATTTTCCCAGACTTCCGTAGTTATTTCTCCTCACGGACTCATCGTTCCGGAGGACCCCAGTCAAACTCTGACGACGGGGCAAACCCTCTTCTCCGTCGTGCCGAGCAAGGTCGGGATGGATCGCAGCGTCCTGGCCACCATCACTCGATTGGTTTGAGAATTCCAGAGGGCATGTTTGGTCCTGGTGGCCGACACGTTATTGACGGGCCTATGGGATTCCTTGGGGAGCTCATGGAGTTCCTGCCCATCATGGGTCGAAATGGCCAGCACGCTTTCCACTTGCAGATCACTGGCCCTGGAGGTACGCAGACTGCGCGGGACTTTATTCGATCTAGAACCGAACAAAGGCGAGACGGACCAGCACAGGAGCCTCACCAAGCTGTTGCTTTTTCCATAGACTCTACCATGGACCGTTACCAGGAGGAGGCCAGGATGATCTTTGGAATGAGCTACACCACTGAGTCCTCAAAGCTTATGACCGCTATTGTGGCTCTTCTCACACCAGCCGCCATTGAACTGGAAAAGAAATACGAGGCCGAGGAGGCCGAGACCCGGAGGCGCCGAGATGAAGAACGCAAAAAGCTGGAAGAAAAGGAGCGACTGGCCAGAGAGGCCAAGGAGGCCGAAGAAAAGGCAGAAAAGGAGAAGAAGGAAGCAGAAGAACGCGAGGCGGCCGAGAGAGCGGCTTCGGAAGCCGCTGCCAACAATGCTCAAGCCGAGTCCGCTGATAATCAAGGCGAGATCACCGCTATGGAAGGGGTTGAATCAACTGAGCAATCTCACCAGGAAACTGCAGGCACTCATGTTGAACCAACATCTTCATCCAATGAGCCCCGTGTTATGACAACTATCAGGGGAGAAGAAGTCGACGTCACAGAGCTAGGCATTGACCCCGACTACCTTGCTGCTTTGCCAGAGGAGTTCAGGGAGGAAGTCATCGCTCAGACCGTTAGCACAAGGAGATCTCAGGCGCGAGAGGAGGCCACCGCTGGCGAATCGACTGAAGTCTTCCAAGAGTTTCTTGATGCTCTTCCAGAGGAACTGCGCCTAGAAATTGCTCAGCAGGAACGTCAAGAGCAACGCCGCCGGGCTCGTGAAGATCAAAGTCGCCAGGCCGCCGCCGCAGGCGCGCAGCCTGTTGTGCCAGATATGGACACTGCAAGCATTCTTCTTACATTCCCACCTGAACTTCGAGAGCAAGTTCTCATGGACCAAGGCGAAGATATAATGGATCAGTTGCCGCCAGAGATGGCTGCTCAGGCGAGAGCTTTAACGCAGCACAATCACCCTGTCATCGCAGGAAGAAGCCCACCGGGTGTTGCCCGAGCCCCCCCGCCCGAGCGACCAGACCAGACATCTGCGAACAACAAGGTGCAGCGCCGGACAGTAGTCCAGATGCTCGACAAAGCTGGAGTTGCAACACTGCTGCGTCTGATGTTCATCGCTCAGCAGGGATCCATTCGGAATTATCTGTTTAGTGTATTTGCTGATGTTTGCGAAAATCGACAAAACCGTCTTGAAGTGATCAGCACGCTGCTTCAAATCTTACAGGATGGCAGCACTGACATGAGCGCTGTTGAACGGAGCTTTGGTCAGCTCTCCTTGAAAGCCAGAAAACCCAAGGATAAAGTCGAAAAGGAGACCGAGCAGAAAACGCCACAGGCTCTCAAGAGGAGCATGACTACTCTGAGCACTACCACGAGCAATGTCGCCCAGACAAACTCGGAGACGTCTCCCCTTCTCATCGTGCAGCAATGTTTGGATCTTTTGGTGGATCTCAGCACCAAGAACCCTCACATTCCTTGGCTGTTTTTGACCGAGCATGAAATTGTCGGATCCACCCTTAAGCGCTCGCTCGGCCGCAAAGGAAAGGCTAAGGACTCCAAGGCGCACAAGTACGCCATCAACTCTCTCCTTTCTCTCCTTGACCGTGATCTAGTGATGGAGAGCTCTGTGGTCATGACACATCTTGCGGACTTGCTGAACCGTGTAACTTTGCCCCTTCAGAACCTCGAGCGTCGCCGCAAGGAGGCTGAGGAAGAAGGTGAGCAACTTCAACAGAAGGATGACGAGGCCAAGGTTGTTGAGGCCGGCACTGAACAACCAGCCACCAACCCAACGAACGAGCCAAGTACTGCCGAAGCCGAACCATCTGAGAATGCAGCAGGGGATGAGAGCACCAAGGAGCAAGAGAAGAAGGAATCTGCCCAGAAGAAGCTTCGTCAATTGCAGCCACCCGTCATTCCATCTCATAACCTCACTTTGGCCGTCAGGATCTTTGTTGCTCGGGAATGTAGTTCCAAGACTTTCCAGAACACCATTTCAACAATCAAGAACCTGTCTTCGATTCCCGGAGCCAAAGCCATATTTGGACAGGAGCTTGTTCACCAGGCACGACTCCTGAGCGAGAATATTGTGTCTGACTTGGATGATCTCTTGCCACACATCGAAAAGGCATCTTCCGGCACAGAAATCCAAGGCGTTGCCTTGGCCAAGTTTTCCCCCGGAGCATCTGAGCAGAACAAGCTTCTCCGTGTCTTGACCGCGCTGGATCATCTGTTTGACAACAAGAAGAAATCTGAGGAGACCGAGTCGGATAAGGGAAGGGATGAGAGAGCTGATCTCGTCACCTCTTTGTACCACAACTCTACCTTTTCGGCTATGTGGGAGAAGCTTAGTGCCTGTTTGAGCGCAATCCGCAAGCGGGAGAACATGCTCAACGTCGCAACTATTCTCCTTCCTCTTATTGAATCACTGATGGTCGTTTGCAAAAATACGACTACCAGTGATGACCCGTCTCAGACCAAGGAAATGGTTCTGTCCAGTCCCCCACCAGAGTCGCGGACAGCAAGTCTGTTCTTCAATTTCACTGAAGACCACAGGCGCATCCTCAACGAGCTTGTGAGAAACAACCCGAAGCTTATGTCGGGCACCTTTGCTTTGCTGGTTAAGAACCCCAAGGTCCTCGAGTTTGACAACAAACGCAATTACTTCAACCGAAGCGTGCACTCTCGGTCAGGCAATAGCCAAAGCCGCCCTTCATACCCGCCACTGCAGCTCTCTGTTCGCCGTGAACACGTCTTCCATGATTCGTTCAAATCGCTCTACTTCAAATCGGGCGATGAGATGAAGTTTGGAAAGCTAAATATCCGATTCCACGGCGAAGAAGGTGTTGACGCTGGCGGTGTCACTCGCGAATGGTTCCAGGTCCTTTCCCGACAGATGTTTGATCCAAACTATGTCTTGTTCACACCCGTTTCTTCAGATCGCACCACATTCCACCCAAATAAACTGAGTGGCATCAATGATGAACATCTGATGTTCTTCAAGTTCATCGGACGCATCATCGGCAAGGCTCTCTATGAGGGCAGAGTGCTTGACTGCTACTTTAGCCGTGCCGTCTACAAGCGAATCCTTGGAAAGTCGGTCTCTGTCAAGGATATGGAGTCATTCGACCCCGACTACTACAAATCACTTTGCTGGATGTTGGATAACGACATCACTGACATCATCACCGAGACCTTTTCCGTCGAGGACGACGAGTTTGGTGTGACTAATGTCGTCGATCTCATTCCAAATGGACGAGAGATCGCTGTGACGGAAGAGAACAAACACGATTATGTTCGTCTCGTGGTTGAACATAAGCTTCTGTCTTCAGTTAAGGAACAGATGGAGAGTTTTTTGAGGGGTAAGTGACCAGTGATGTTACAAATGGATCGTGTTTGGAACTAACGAAGCTACTTAGGTTTCCACGAAATTATCCCAGCCGAGCTGATCGCCATTTTCAACGAGCAAGAACTGGAGCTTCTTATTTCAGGTCTCCCCGACATTGACGTTGACGATTGGAAGAGCAACACAGAATACCACAACTATAACCCATCGTCTCAGCAAATCCAATGGTTCTGGCGAGCACTTCGATCCTTTGATAAGGAAGAACGCGCCAAATTGCTGCAGTTTGTCACTGGTACTAGCAAGGTTCCATTGAACGGTTTCAAGGAACTCGAGGGTATGAATGGTGTCAATCGATTCAACATCCATCGCGACTATGGCAACAAGGACCGGCTGCCTTCTTCGCATACCTGCTTCAACCGTAAGTTTTCTCTTACCGCCTAATGATTTTCAGAAACTAACATATGGTAGAACTTGATCTCCCAGAGTATGAGAGCTACGATATTCTTCGCTCCCAAATTATGAAGGCCATCACAGCAGGGAGCGAATATTTTGGCTTTGCCTAATTTCACAATGATGTTTGCATGGCTGGCGCGGATTGGCGATAGAAGGGAC
Source organism: Calonectria honghensis (assembly GCA_013403855.1). NCBI lineage: Eukaryota > Fungi > Ascomycota > Sordariomycetes > Hypocreales > Nectriaceae > Calonectria > Calonectria honghensis. The sequence continues at coordinate 366,141 of VTGB01000040.1, read as the reverse complement.
GAATGGAACGGTGATTACGAGTTTTTGATGCGAATTAAGGAGAGATGCCTTGATGAAAATAGGCAGATCTGATTCTGGGTTGCTTTTTAAACTTCCGACCCCAGCGCCTGGATTTTACCCTTGTCAGACTACGCATGAGAGAAGTGCAGGTCTCTCTTGCTATCGGGTCTGGCAGAAGAAGAAAGGGTTGGTGGATACGGAGGTGATATTTGGCATTGCATGTATCATGGTTAATCACGCTTACTAGAGGAAAAATACAAGGCGAGATACATTAACACTTGGAAGGTTGGCTGAGCAAGTGACATGCAACATGTATTGTCGACATGACTAAACTATAACAGAACTGGTGCTGACGGCCTGAGGCTACCGGAGACAGTAATCAAATTTACTTTTGGAGACTTGGAGAAATGATCAAGTCGTTTATTCACAGGGGTCAAACTTGGAAAGGGAGCCCAGACCGGATGACTTGGCGTATGGCACGAGTGCATCAATGCATGTTCATTTCCCGAAATGCCTCTAATACATTCGTGTGTTGGGCCTAAAACCAAGCCCTAGAGAATCCCCACTCCCAATGCATGCAAACAAGAATGATTCCCCTTTTTTTCATTAAACGCCAGAACCTTACTTGCGCATGGAGCTTGCTCGTCGCTTGCGGGCATCGGCCTTCTGGGCCTTGACCTCGGCCACACGCTTGGCCAGAACCTGGGCGTACTCGTTCTTGAGGGGCAGTTAGTATTGTGGTTAAATGGAACTGGGGTATTGGTAAACTTACGGCCTCGTCCTTGACCTTCTCGGCCTGGCGGCGCTTGAGAGCAGCGCGGTGGCGCTTGTGCTGGAGGCGCTGGGGAGTGACCAGACGCTGGATCTTGGGGGCCTTGGTGTAGGCAGCCTTGCCCTCACCCTTGGGCTGGACCTCTCGTCGGATAACGTACTTGCGGACCTAGATTCCCCAGCCATATTAGTATTTCACATCTTGATTTTTGTACTCGTACCGCTGTCCCTTATTCAAGGGACAGGGTTTCCTCTCACACTCTACCCAGACTGGCAGCTGATCCACTGCAGTTCTGGGCAGGCGATGACCGAGTATGGGCGTAGGGAGAAACATACATCGTCATCCTTGGTGAGGCCGAAGAACTTGCGGATCTTGGTGGCACGCTTGGGGCCGAGGCGCTTGGGGTGGACGACGTCGGTCAGGCCGGGGATCTCGTTGTCGCCCTGCTTGACGACGCTGAGAGCAAGGACAGACAGGTCCATGCCGACGATGCAGCCACGGACAGACTTGCGCTTGCGCTCACCGGTGCGGCGGGCACGGTAGCAGGAGTGGCCGTCGGAGAGGAGGAGGCGGACACGGGTAGGGTGGAGGACACCCTGCTTCATGGGGAAACCCTGCTTGTCGTTGCCTCCAGTGATGCGGAAGATGTAGCCCTTGAACTCATCACCGACGGAGTCACCAGGGACCTCAGCGCCCATCTATCATTTATGTTAGCCCGCTTGAAGGATCAAGTTGTTCGAATTTCGACGGTAGACGACGAGATTGCCTGGTTGGGGGGTTTCGACGTACGCGCTTCTCCATGAAGACACGGAGCTTACGCTCATCCTCGATCTCGACGAGCTTCTGGCTGCCATTGGCAGGGTAGGAGATGTTCAACTGTTTTTCATTTGAGTTAGCCAATGTTGATAAAAAGGCCGTGAGCGCGCGAGCATGGAATTCGGCGAAAGCAGAGGCGAGCTTTGGAATGGTGGCATCGTGATGCGCATGTTCCGGGAGGATTGGGGGCGTTTGCGTACCTTCATCTTGCCAGTTGTGGTGGTGCAAGTTTACTTGACCTGGCCTGCTGTTGAAGTTAGTGGTGATGGATGGAGAGGTTGTAAAATTCGGGCGAAATCGAGAAAGTGTGTGTCGCTAGGGTTCCTCCCGAGTCGTGGCTGGCCAATCAGAAGCGAGGGGGGTTTGAACTTTCGGCCAAAGGGTTTTTCCAGCTGGCAGAGAAAAAAAAAGTTTGTGGGCCGTGAGTGGATCCGATCCTGGGCACACACGCACCGTGCTGAGAGATGCATCTTGCACTCTTCGCACGTGGCGCGTCTCAATGGTCGACACGGTTTGGCTTATCGACTAATATAGATTAGGCGCACATAGAACACTGCATCGTGCTCACTTATTTGACGAGTGAAAGCGTGGCTTGACAATTCAATACTTTTTTTTTCAATTCTTCTGCAGTTAGGCGGATTTGTTCTGGAGTTCTTCATCTTTTTAAAAATGGCATCTTCAGTGAACCTACATCCTCCAAGAAAAGGGTCACCAGCTTCATCCGACTTTCCCCAGCTTATCCAGACACCCTCTGGCCTAGCCATCCTGGAACTCCAGGGAACCATCAACCTTCCTCAGGATGCCCAAGGCGAGTCACTAAAAAACGTTGAAATCGGCAGGATTGATTTCCCAGACCATGTCCCAGGTGCCGAGGGCTCGGCGTGGATGAAACGGGTTCACCTCTATGTTGGCCAACACCAACGGTTGAACGGCGAAGTTAAGAAGCTACCTAAAGCCATGGCGGTGGTGCGGCGCAGGGAAAACAATGTGACGGTGGGGTCAGGCGGCGAGAGCAAGGAAAAGGGAGAGGACCTCGAGGTGGTTGAGATTATCAAGTACAAGTTGATGTTCTCGAACCGACCTGAGCCCGTGGGAACCGCTAGCACATCATGATACCGTTTGGCTTAACAAGGCTGTCGCTAATTGCTCAACCCTCCTCACGGCGACCTCCCGCCGCTCAGGATTTGGCGCTTCCGATATGAAGACCAAAGTAATCATCAAAGCGGCATCCAGCCTGAGAAACGTCTCTTCTTCTGGACTTAGCTGCAGGAGCCTGTGAAGCTTGGTGTACTGTTGGAGGAACTCGTTGCCCGGCCGTTCTAGTTCTAAGATGTGGTAGATTTCGACCACATTTGGCCCAATCATGGAGTTGGACCAGTCCACTACCGCAGTTATTTGGTGTTGGCTGGTGCGGAGGTTGGCTTGGCGGAGGTCCATGTGCAAAAGATAACAGGAATCTAGGAGTTCAAGCTGTTTTGCAACGGGCTCCAGATCTGCACGACTGGGGGCCCACGAAGACGCTCTGGGCACTTGTTTTACAAACTCGTCAAATCTTCGCACCATTCTCTCTACCACAGTGGTAAGAGTGTCCTGTCCTTCTTGGGCCACCATTGAGGTGGGTCCTCCTATGGGTAAGACCGTGGCGTGTATCAGAGCCGCGATGCGTCCAAGCTGGGCGTCCGGAATTTCTGAGTCGTCGGTCTCGACAAACTGACTTAACATGGCTGGATGGTCGTCGACAACGAGGAATTGAAGCGGCTATGGGACAGGCAAGGGACCTTTATGTAGGCATTTGTAGATCCATAGCTCCTGCTCCAGAAGATCTGCTGCTTTGACATTCGGGTCGTTGGCATTTTGATAGACCTTGTGTTTTGGGACTCTCAGGGCAACACGCCCGAATTCTACTGATTGAACTTTGAGGACGAGATATTCTAGGCCGGCAAAGGCCTGCTCCCGATCAGATAAGTTGTGGTGGGAACTAAAGAGCTGGGCCAACTCCATTGAGGGCCGTTGAGATTTAGTGCCAGGTAAAAAATATTCAGCCGCAGTGTCTGTTGTCAGACACATATCGCTGAAAGAAGTGTCATGTTATGCTAAGTTTGCTTGGTGAGTCAACGTCTCGGTGCCATTCGAGTTGCCGAATCGGTCTAAGACTAGGAGGAGAGTGGTCAAGTGACATGATGTCTTGCCAGGGGGAATCGTTTCTGGGAGGTATGAAGCCAAACATCGGCTGGTGGTAAATGTCAATGACAAGGTGCTTATCATAGCATCTCGATAGCCTAACACCATGCCCGCCGTCGATAGCGCGGTGAGCCCCGGGTTCACCCACTTATTCTACAGCCATCTGTTTTCGGCCCCCAATCGTCTTGATTCCTCACAGCCAATGGGGCATTTCCATTCATTGCCAAATGGGCCTGCCGTAATCTGTCCGCAATCATTAACCAACGTCCCGGATGAGACCCAGCCTGCCCAAAAGCGAAGTTGTAATTGAATACCAAAAGTTCTAGTCCAAAAACAAGAGGGTTTGTCCAGCCATGAATTTGCCAAGTTCCACTGTCACTCGATTTTTCTTTTTTTCTTTTCTTTCATCAGTCATCTTACGGATCATCATGATACTTCAGTCTCGAGAGCCTTTGTCCTTCCCAATCCTTCTCTCCCATAATAATCCATTGGATACACGCTCTTGCCCCAATCCTCCTTGACCTCAAGCGCCACCAGCGCCTCGTATGGGGTCAAGAGCGGTCGCGGGAAGGCATATCCCCAGTCGATGCTCAGTCTCGGACACGCCACCTGAACCCAACACTCAACGTCTGACATGAGAGCTAGCTTCCCGGGGAAGATTTCGCTGAGCAGCAGGTTGATAAAGGGGATTCCGCGCTCCCGCAGGCGCCTCTCAATGAGCGCCATCGTGTGGGGGTTGCCTTGTCTGCCTAGGGCACCCAGGATTAGGCCCCATTTGCGCGCCTTCTTGGCTGTGTGGATGGCCGTTCGGCGAAGCGACTGCATCTCGTCATGGCCGTAAGTCTCACGGGTGAGCTTTCGCGAGTAAGGGTCGTAGCGGTAAGCAGGTATGGTCGGGTTGTGGATCATGATACTCTCCAGATGGAACCGACCATCACCCAAGTACAGGATGAGGTCGACTTGGTCGTCATCTTGCAGGCGCGGTGATGTGCAGCCTAGAATCTCGCCCTTACTGAGAGGTGCAATTTGGGGAACTAAGACTTTAAAGCCCGCGCGCTCAAGGCTGCTCCGTACGCCGTGGATAGTGGCGTTGAACTGGATGGTGCCGACGACGGCAACGGTCTTGCCGCTGGCAAAGTTGCGCTCCATCGAGTTGAGGAGATGAGTCGCATCGATGCTGATGTCAACAAATACATAGAGTGTTTTAATCTTGGTCACATCCACGGGTATGAGGCAGCTGTGGGCATAGTGTACCAGCAAGTCGCACCCAAGCGCTCTTGCTGTGTAATCGTCAATACAGCATGCGCCATAAGTGACATCGCCCATGATGAGTGTCTCAATCCCCGGGCAGAACTGAGTAAGAATATCGGATACAGTGGTAGCAAAGAGGAGTAATCCTTCCGGCATCTGGAGAGCGACCCTCTTGGCGCCTGACGTTCGGATGCGATGGATGGTCTTGGGGATCTCGAAACTGTAGTTTGATGGGAGGAGCCCGAGAGCAGCCTTGAGGTTTGGGTCCTCGGTGATTTCCTTGGGAACTTGGTTCAAGAGCCGGGGCGCGCGTCGTGGCTTGGCTTCTAGTCGTGTGTCAGTTCAAAACGATGCCTTCGCTTACTCACACTCTCAATATCATGAGATGTTGAATCGTTCAGGACGTACTCTGAACCGCACCGCTCTCGCCTGAGGCTGGCGATGCTCCATTCTTAGCCGCTGCTTCCGCCGCTGCTCTTCTTCCCACGAACCGCTTCTTTGGTTGCTTTAATGGCGCCTCTCCATTTTGGGTCGCCGTCTCATTTTCCATGGCGGGGTGACTCGACTCAGCCATCAACTGTGCCTCTTCAATGTCGGCTGCGATGCCAAGGTCGGCTTGGAGTCTATCCTCCTCCATAGTGGCGAATGTTCCAGAGTCTTGGGACTTTAAAAATTCACGGTGATATTCCTTTGGTTGTTTTCTGAGAACTGGACCTTTCTCTCAACTAACGATACTTTGAATATCAAAAACTTGGTGGCGGGGTGTGAGTTGGGTTTTCCACACTGTAATATAAGCCCCGCTTTCGACATCATCAAGATCGTGATTGGCTCACGAGTCCCTGGCTGCCCTTTGAAAAGCAATGACATCGTTTGTTTTCAACTTTACATGTGATTGTATATCTGCGTTATCCAAAGGGGCCATAGCCTGGCATCCGACGGGAATTGAATGACATTAACTCGGCTTCCTATGTGCACGACAAGGCTTGACACTTGCGTTGCAGCTGGTCCCAACCCTCCTTGTCCCCCTTCACCGAACGATTCCTCCGAGATGTAAAACGATCTTAGCAAACAGTGCTGTGTTGACAATCCTCCTTCTGTGGCCGCCCATTATACTGTCTCTATAGCAACGCCAAAAAGTTGCTCCCTTCAAGCGTCAATCAGGTTCTCCTCCTGCTGAGCCTCTGCTCGCGCCTTGCCCTTGCCCTTGGAATCCTTGGCGGCACGCTGGTAGTACTCGTTGAGAACCTTGGCGGGGATACGGTTGAGGAGCTCCTTGGGGAAGATTCGGAGAAGGCTCCAAGCAAGATCGAGGGACTCGAAAATGGATCGTGACTCGTAGGGGCCTTGGGCGATGAACTGGCGCTCAAACTTCTCCAGGAACTCCAGCGCCAGCTTGTCTTCGGTTGACAGAGCCTCCTCACCAACGACAGCCTTCATGGCAGCGGCATCACGACCAATGGCGTACTTGGCGTACAGCTGGTTGGAAACATCACCGTGGTCCTTGCGGGTCATGCCCTCACCAATGGCAGACTTCATGAGACGAGAGAGCGATGGCAGGACGTTAATGGGAGGGTAGATACCACGGTTGTCCAAAGCACGGTCAATGAAGACTTGACCCTCAGTAATATAACCAGTCAAATCAGGAATAGGGTGGGTAATATCCTCGTTAGGCATGGTCAAGATGGGGATCTGAGTAATGGAACCGTTTCGACCAGCGACACGACCAGCTCGCTCGTAGATGGTGGACAAATCCGTGTACATGTAACCAGGGTAACCACGTCGACCGGGAACTTCTTCTCGGGCGGCAGAAACCTCTCGAAGAGCATCACAGTAAGCAGAAAGATCGGTAAGGATGACAAGGACGTGCTTCTCGAGCTGGTAGGCGTAGTACTCGGCGGTGGTAAGGGCGAGACGGGGGGTAATGATACGCTCGATACTATGCGACATTTAGCGGCTTGAAAACATGTGGTTAGGCTGAGTTGCACATACGTAGGGTCGTTGGCCAAGTTGAGGAAGAGTGTGACACGCTCCAAACTGCCGTTCTCTTCGAAATCGCGAGTGAAGAAACGGGCGGTTTCCAAGTTGACACCCATGGCACCGAAGACGATGGAGAAGTTCTCCTCGTGGCCATCGTGAACGCCCTTGTTGGTGATGCCCTGCTTCTGGACGAGACCAGCCTGTCGGCAAATCTGAGCGGCGATTTCGTTATGGGGGAGACCAGAGGCAGAGAAGATAGGAATCTTCTGTCCACGGGCAATAGAGTTCATGGTGTCGATAGCAGAGATACCGGTCGAGATCATCTCCTCGGGGTATTCCTATAACCGTCAGAATGGTCGAATCCAGGCGACAAAGCACAGCCAGGAGCTTACACGAGAGTAAGGGTTGATGGGACTACCGTTGATGTCAAGGTACTCCTCTGCCAGGACCTTGGGGCCCTTGTCGATAGCTCGTCCAGAACCATCGAAGATACGGCCAAGCATGTCCTCGGACACACCGAGCTTCAAGCTCTCGCCAGTAAATTCGACTCGGGTCTAGTAACGTCTCAGCACACCGCGTCTCAGCCGTAGCATACAATGCTGCCTGCCTACCTTCTTGACATCGATACCGGATGTGCCTTCGAAAACCTATCGGAGCTCGTCAATGGCCGTCGAGGGCATGGAGAGATGAAGAGAAAGTACCTGGACGACGGCTCGGTCACCTGCAAATAAAAGTCAACATGGGTTGCATCATCGGGGCGCGTTGTTTGGTTGGGTTCGGCACTGACCTCGAGCTTCGAGAACCTGACCGGATCGGGTTGTGCCATCGGGAAGAGTGAGGGAAACAATCTCGTTGTATCGAGGGTATTTGACCTGTGTTTGTTAGATCTGAAGCTCAGCGGGCGATGGATTGCCGCCCGGGAGAGACCCTCACATTCTCGAGGATAACCAGAGGACCGTTGACACCGCTGACGGTGTTGTACCGAATCCTGGGAATGGCAGAGTAGGACGACGACTCGCGAGGGTCGCTCATGGTGGCGGTTGAGCAGTGGACGACGATGGGAGAAGGTGAAGCGGGGGCGGATGCAAGATGGATGAGGCAACAACAACACGGGCGCGATGAGAGAGGGAGCCGATGATGATGCCTCAAAGCTGTGACGAGGTTGGAGGTTGGCTGGGAGGTTCGAGCTTCAACCATGTGGAGCCCTGAGCCGTCCGCGGCCGATTAGGTGGTAGCTTGAACTACGTACCTCCGTACCTACGCAATACCCCCCTTACCAATGACCGCACCTGACCCCGCTGGACGTAGTACAATGTACAATGCAACCAAATGATTGCCAGTTGGACACTGAAAAAGCCCACACGTCTTATAATTTCTAGCTCAAATAAATAGACATAAGATGTAAATCAAGTATGTTCACCTAAAGATGATATCTTGGGATCTCTTGGAATTATTTTTCCTTCGGATACCAGAATGGTTTTGGCTAAGGTAGCCCCGGTGGGGAAGTACCTCTCTATCACAATCATTCAAGGGGTGAATCGTAAACAGGCAGATAAATAAGATGGTCACGTTCATTGATGCACGTCATATGCCCCCGTACAGACTCCTGTGCGTCCCAATCGATGTATATGTATGGTTGTTATAAATTTTACAGCATTTACTACACGAATTCCAAATGCCATCATAGTACAGACTCCGTCCCACCAGTTCTGTCTAAGCTTCAGCTGTGGCTCGAGCTCGAGCTCCCAGAACTGCTTTGCCAACCGTACTCTCGTTGGCCTTGCCTAGCTCCGCCGTGATCCAGGCTCCGATATCTGACATGGCATCGAGGTTAATGCCCGTGTTCATGCCCAAAGTCTCCATAAAGTACACCATATTCTCCGTGGCCACATTGCCCGTGGCTCCAGGGCTGTAGGGGCAGCCGCCCAGTCCCCCCACGCTGCTGTCAAACGTCCTGATGCCGTGTTCCAGCGAAACAGCCGTGTTGACCAGAGCCTGGCCGTATGTGTCGTGAAAGTGCATGGCGATATCCTCCGTACGAATGCCTGCCGCGGCCATGCACCTGAGCAAAGCGCTCGTCCTGGGGGCAGTGCCCATGCCCGTCGTATCACCCAGTGAGATCTCGTCCGCACCTGATTCCAGCAAATCAGTGGCGACCTCAGCCACCTTGTGAGGGTCGACATCAAAACCCTCAAAGGGGCATCCCAACACGACGGAGATGTAGGCACGAACCCGGAGGCCCAGGGCCTTGGACTCCTGGATAACCTCCCTGAATCGCTCAAGTGATGTTTTTATGTCGCAGTTGAGGTTCTTATGAGAGAAGCTCTCGGTAGCAGCTGCAAAAACCGCAACCTCCACGGATGGTTTTGTGACTGCGTCGGACTCGGTCGCAGGGTTCAGCTGTGTCGCAAATGCTTTGGGGTTCTCCGTCAGAAGCTTTGCTGCATTCTGCAGTCCCTTGACATTGGGTGCCAAGAAGGAATAAGAAATCGGGACTGGGGGCAAAACTGGTTTCTGGAGGATGTGCTCGAGAATTTCGCTAGAGTTGGCCATCTGCTCAGGCCTGGATTAGAGCGCCGTCATGGAAGCTGATCTGGCCCGACGAAACCTACCTGGGGAACCCATTTGGGCGACACAAAGGAGCCAGCCTCAACGGTAGACACGCCGGTCTGGGCCAATCGCTCAATCAGTTCAATCTTGGTCGCCAGCGGTATTGTCTTCTTCTCATTCTGCAGGCCATCGCGGGGCCCAACCTCGACCAGCTTGACGCGATTGTCATACGACGCACCGCCGGCAGTCGCAAAGCCTCTCTGCCAACGAAACTGCGATCGACGGCAGGCTCGACAGAGGCTCGACCGAAGGAGGCTCATGGTGAGTGTGGATTTAGTACAATGTTTGATGGGTATGGTAAGGGTTAAAGAGTGAGGGGAACGGGAACGGGAAGAGACGAGGCCGACGTCAACCGCCCACTGTCGGCACCAAAGCTTGAGCCGAGCTCACAGGTGTACCAGCAACTTGCAGCCACAGACAACCAAGCTTTACGGAACCCCATCACCCCGCAAACTATCAGGCGATTGACTACAAGTTCAACGCTGCGGCAAAGCCAATCACATGCATGATTCAATATCTGATTGGCTCACACTTTGGTTCAATGGATAAAGATTGTGCTACCATCTACAAATTCGGTCTTTTTGACATTAAAAACTCATTTTTGGCTTGTCACCTTTAATAAAAGAAAATTAACCCTCTCTATGCGGAGAACAGGTCAAACCTGGTAGCAGAACGGTAATCCAGCTTGCACACACACCGTTTAGTACTCAGCCTCAAGGTCCTCCTCACCCTCCATGGAATCGGCAGCAACCTCCTCGTAATCGCGCTCAAGAGCAGCAAGATCCTCACGGGCCTCAGAGAATTCACCTTCCTCCATACCCTCACCAACATACCAGTGGACGAAGGCACGCTTGGAGTGCATGAGATCGAACTTCATCGACAGGGAGGACCAGGCCTCGGCGATGGCAGTGGTGTTGGACAACATGCAGCTACAAGGCTTGGTTAGAACTGATTTAGCACTCGTTTGGGGAAAATTGACTTACACAGCACGGTTGACCTTGGCGAGATCGCCGTTAGGAACGTTCTCAGGAGCCTGGTAGCAGATACCAAGCTTGAAACCAGTGGGGCACCAGTCGACGAACTGAATGGTGCGCTTGGTCTTGAGGGTGGCGACAGCGGCGTGGGCATCGTTGGGGACGACGTCACCACGGTACAGCAGACAGGTGGCCATGTACTTGCCGTTGCGGGGGTCACACTTGACCATCTGGTTGTTGGGCTCGAAGCAGGACATGGTCATCTCCTGGACAGAGTTGGCCTCGTGAGCAGCCTTAGCAGCCGAGATGACGGGAGCGTAAGCAACGAGAGGGAAGTGAATTCTGGGGTAGGGGACCAGGTTGGTCTGGAACTCGTTCAGATCGACGTTGAGGGAACCGTCGAATCGGAGCGAGGCGGTGATGGAAGAAACAACTAGAGCATTTGTCAGCTTCCACCTTCTTTCGGTCAGTTAGAAATGTTCAAAGGCTTACCCTGGGCAATCAGGCGGTTAAGGTTCTCGTAGTTGGGACGCTCAAGGCCGAGGTTGCGACGGCAAATGTCGTAGATAGCCTCGTTGTCGACCATGAACGAGCAGTCGGAGTGCTCGAGAGTGGTGTGTGTGGTGAGGATGGAGTTGTAGGGCTCGACCACTGAGGTGGCAGTTTGGGGGGCGGGATAGACACAGAACTCGAGCTTGCTCTTCTTTCCATAGTCGACGGAAAGACGCTCCATCAGGAGGGCACCGAAACCAGAGCCGGTACCACCACCGAAGGAGTGGAAGACGAGGAAGCCCTGGAGACCGGCACAGTTGTCGGCAACACGGCGGATCTTGTCGAGCACACCGTCAATCAGCTCCTTGCCGACGGTGTAGTGGCCACGAGCGTAGTTGTTGGAAGCATCCTCCTTGCCAGTGATCATCATCTCGGGGTGGAAAAGGTTTCGGTAGGCACCGGTTCGGACCTCGTCGACGACATTGGGCTCGAGATCGCAGTAGATAGCACGGGGAACGTACTTGCCCTGGCCTGTATGAGTAGGATATTTAGCATCAGATTCTTGGGGAGTATCCCGGGCATGGCATCCAGCAATGTTCAATACATACCGGTCTCAGAGAAGAAGGTGCTGAAGCCCTGGTCGGGATCCTGGCTCTTGCGCTCCTCAGTGAGGTAACCATCGGGCTGAAAAGGTTGGCAGTCAGTATGGGACGATGTGGCAATGTCAACAAAGGAGGCTTTGTTTATGTACCTGGATGCCGTGCTCGAGGCAGTAAAGCTACAGAAAACACCATTGTTAGCAACGTCTTCTTCCAAGAAGGATTGTCGGCAAGGGTTAGAAAAAACTTACCTCCCAGCAGGAGTTGGCGATCTGGCAACCAGCCTGGCCGACTGTCGACAAGTTAGCATGCCACGACGCTCCAGAGAATGCGGTGAGAGGACGCGTGCGTGGACGAGGGTGACTTACCGTTGATGCTAATAACCTCACGCATGGTTGTAGATGGAGTTTGTGATGATGGGTATAGGAAAGATGGAGGAGGAAGAGTGGATGAAAAGCAGCTCAGCTAAAAAAGATGCAAGCAGCAAGACAGGCCAGACAAGGCTTTTACGAACGGAGACTCGGGGAGCGGGAAGATGAGAGCGAAGACCAGGTCGTGCAGTTTGGCGATGGGGGGGAAAGAAAATAGGTGGGGGAAATTTGGCAGACAGGGGAGGCTTGCCCGACCTGGGATTTGTTGATTTCGAGGCGTGTCTGGGTGACCTGAAAGGGGCAAGCGCGTTCGGGCCCAGGTACCGACCAGTAATGTCCCGCCCCGGGTAGCACTGCGCTGCTCTCTAGGCTGCTGGTGCTGTGCTGTACGGAGTACATGGCCAGGCGGGCGCTGAGTTGGCAGTGTTCACTGTCGAACTACCGTTGACCACTGCGCGACGTTCTGCTAGCTGACTGTGGAACTCCCCTGCTGGGGCAAGCCAAGGGTGGCTCCTGCCCGCCTGTCCGCTTCACCGCTCCAGCCAACAAGCTGCCACCATAGCAGCCCATCGCCAGCCCGTCCGCAAATTATGGCCGGGCCCGGGCCTTTACCACGGCACAAACGCACAAGGGGGCGCCCCATGGCCCATGAGGTACCAGCAAATCAACTGCTCTGCGGTGGCGATCCCTGGATCCATGTTTATCAGACGACACTTGGGTCTTTGTCGTCTCTCTTTAATTATTCGGTATTGTTCTCCTCGCCAAATCATGTCTCCCGGCCAGATATGATGAGCCTGTCGTAGATAGCGTGCTCGGAATCAGAGATCCTTTCCTTTTTCCATCTCGCAGAACCGTCTCATTTCCCCCGGCCCCTCCATAAGCAACTCACTTTCTCCCGCGCGTGCTATCGTGCCCTCGAGGTCGCTCCGTCCCCGCTACGGTACCAATTTCTCCATCATCATAGACACGCCCGGAGCAACGACGGAGCAGTGTGAAAAAAAAAGAAAAGAAAAAGAAAACAAAGCTCGTGTCAACAAACTCTCGTCTCCTTTCCCAACCGAGATAATCACAACATCTAGCCACAGCTTCCTTTCCGCCTCCTCCCCGAAACCCTTTTTTTTTTCTCCCGCCCACATGGTCGACAACGGGTCATTACTAAAAACCCTTGCAGCCACAATCATAATTGTCGGGCCCCATGCCCACATTTCCCCCTTGTGCTGTATACGTACCCGATCTTTCCCATCGATGCCGTTTCCTGGCCTCGCAATCTTGACGGTCTTGGTGGATGACGGAATGGATCATAGGCGGCCCCAAAAATTCGGTCTGACCCGTTCCAGTTCGTCGGTCCAGCCCCATACCAAGCAAGTCACGATCCACTGTTCCGTCCTCCCCGTCGCCTGCCGTCAGTCATCGCCGCCTGGTGGCTTGTCGTCTCGTTTCTCTTGACCGCGTTCAGGAGTCGCCTTGATCTCTCTGTGTCTTCTCCTGTACTTGTCTCATTGTGTCAATGTTGCTGTCATCCCCGAGCCCATCAATTAGTCGTTCTTTTTGGCTGCTGGTCGAAGCATCGTCGGCCCGGATGTCCAGCTGCTCCAAGCTTTCCCGTCACTCAACTTTCCCCCTCCATATCTGACCTGACACCCCTGCGGTCCCTGCTCCGTGTCCCTGGCATGGAGCATGAGCCTCATGGCCCGAACATCAGCCGCCACATAACCACCTCCCTTGTAGCCACACACTATCAACCTCACAACATCCCACCAACGTGTAATTGCCAACCCACCGATCGATTCCCGACCGGTGCCTCATCTTTAACCATGACTCTCTACCTCTCTTCTCTTCTGTCCATCCTGGCCCTCCTTCTCGCTGGCATCCTCCCCGCAGCTGCCAACACTGAAAAGGTCATCTTCACAGCTCCGGAACCTGTAAACATTCCACTCGGAGGCCCTACACTCAGTGATCTCAAACTCCATCTTTTGACTCCCAATTCTTCATCTATCCGCACCAACCTGACACGTGTGTTCCCTACGGGGCCTGGGAATGCCGCGACTGGGGCTGCCACGTGGTATTTGCTGGATCATCTCACGCCAGGCCAACGATATGAGCTGCGAGTATGTTGGGCTGCCATTGTAAGTCTATTAGTTTATACACTATATGCAAGTAATACCAATGACTAATCCCCTTGCTTCAACCTTGAAGCAACCTACGGGTTTTGCATTAGATGTCTACGATTTGGACACGGTCTGGGACACTCCGGAGCTTGTCCAGTCACTGGCCAGCCACGCCAACTCGCGTCTGCATAGTCCACGAGATGACGATGCGCTAGACATGAGAGAACTGGGGGAGCGTAAATCTTCCGTCCTGCTGCTGCAAGTTCGGGCATCTGCCGACTACTTCACCGACGATGCAGTACTCATGACGAACCCACCCCCGGTCCTCGCCGACCTCATTTTGGATCCGTACTTGTACAATGTCATCCCCCGTTCACTCCTACCAACCATTGGATATCTCATTACCGTCGGCCTAGTCGCCTGGTTTGTGGCTCAATCCGTTTCCTCCAAGTTACAGTCCATTGCTTTCACCAACGAGCGTGCAACAAAGAAGCAAAACTAAAATATAAAAAAAAAGACAGCGAATCTTCGTGTTCTCAACCGTCTCGGCCGGGTTCCCAAATTCAAGTCAGTTGGGTAGATGCATTCTACTATCTACGTTGATCGTCATTGTCGTCATCATATCTTCCTCGTCTTCCCCAATTCTTGACTCGTCTCCAATCTCATCCTGGTCAGCCCTCGAGGTCATGACAGGTAACGCCCGCAGTCGGGTATCTCTGGTTCAACCCTCCCTCACTGTGTTCTCCCAGCCCATGGGTTGTACGATCTGAACGGGCTATGAACCACTCGGCTGGCAATATATTCTGCCAAACTCCATCTGGCTTGCGAGCAACGGGCACAACATGAATAAAAACGGTCGTCGGATGCAATCATTGGCTAATTTCCGTTGACACAGGCAACTCAGTAGGGAGCACCGTATTGCTGGCCTTGCTGGGGGTAGGTTCCGTGTGGAACCTGGGGAGGGGTGCTCTGATGCTGTTGGCCACCATATTGGTGCTGCCCTGAGGGAGGCGCGTTGTACGATGGGTTGTATCCGCCGCTGGGTGGAGGAGGAGGGACGTATTGCTGCTGGCCGCCTTGTGGGGGTTGGGTTCCATAAGCCGCCTGCTGGTGTTGGCCGTATTGATCATGACCCCCATGGCCACTGGCAGCAGGTGAGCTGTGGGGATAGGATTGACCATATGGTTGAGCAGGTTGAGCGGGAGGAGGATACTGGCCAGGCTGAGACTGGCCGTGTTGAGGTTGTCCATGCTGAGGCTGTCCATGCTGGGGTTGGCCATACGAGGGCTGTCCGTGGGAACTCTGCTGAGGCGGGCCGCCGGCAGGAGGAGGAGGGTAGGAGTTGTTCTGCGCGCCGTACGTCGGATTCGAACCGTATGAGGGGTTTGAGCCGTGGGTCTGGTGGGAACTGGGCGCCGAGGCATGGCTCTGCTGCTGGCCGTGTTGGTTCGGAGGAGGTGAGTTGTAAGAGTGCGATCCGCTCGTAGGAGGCGAGGTCGTGTGACCCGAAGAGCCTGGAGGCTGATAGGTGGGAGCTTCGCCAGAGTATGTTCCGCCATGGCCTTGGCCTTGGCCTTGGCCTTGGCCTTGGCCTTGGCTTTGACCTTGGCCTTGGCTTGAGCTGTTGGAATAACCAAAGTTCTGGCCCTAAAATCGCATTTGTGTTAGTCTCCAGTTCTGTTCCCTAGACAAAACCAATCCGCTCAGTAAATCAGAAACACTATACGTACGCCACTGCTAGGCTTGCCACCAAACATGTGGGCAACACCGCCCATGACAGCTCCGGCTAGTCCATGCTGTCCCTGTTGCTGATGCGACTGCCCAGATGTCTGGCCGCCGTGGTAGTTCTGGGGCTTCTCCGAAGAGTGGGACGAAGCAGACGACATGAAGCTGGATGCCAGTTGTCCCACAAGCTTGCCAGCCGAAGAATTCTTGCCGCCACTGCTCTGACCGCCATGGCTTCCGCTTCCGCTTCCGCCTCCGAGGAATTGGCTAGCGAGGCCGCCGATTTGGCCCAGAGGGCTGGAGCTGTGACCGCTGCTGTTGCCGTGACCGGAACTCTTACCGCCGAGAAGTGCGTTCATAGCGATGGACTAGACACAATGGCATCGGTCAGTAAGGAGATGTCATCCATCCATTGGGAGCGTCAGCAGTATAAAGATGCAACTTACACCAAGACCGCGTTCGCCCGAGGGGCCATCGACACCCCTCGAGCCGTCAGGCATGATGGGTTCCATGGTGCCGTCGGCATGACGGACTGTCTGCGAACCATCGGGGTGAGTGATGAGCTCGGGCTGCTTGGCGCCCGGTGTGCCATAGGGATGCTCGACATTCGGAGCCGGCGTGTTGCCAGTCTTGGCAGGCTCCGTCGGGACCTCCCACTGGGAGACACCAGTAGAGAGCTGGACGTAGTAGTACTTCTTGCTCGAACCATCCCACTGTGCAATCCAGCCAGCGGGTAGCGCAGGCGGGGCGAACGTGGGACCCTCGGCCGCGGGGGACTCTGGTCCTGCCATGGCGGTTGAGAAGGGCTTGGAGGGACTGCGTATCGATCGGGATCGGGCGAGGAAGAGAAGCAGCAGAGGCGAGACGAGGTCGTTTCGGGCTGGAGACGAATAAGAGGGAGGGGTGGAAGGAGAGAAAAAGAGGAAGCGGGAGAGAGGAACAGAGGGGAGAGCGGGAGAGAAAGAAGGTGGGGAAGCGAAGTGGGATGTGATGCGATGCGAATGCGACGCGATAGAGACAGGATTGTCGCAAGAGAAGAGGGGCAGAGGGAAGTATCTTGGGCGAAGATGGGGTCCAATGTACAAAAGAGGAAGAGTCGAGGGAGGGGGGACGGTGGGACGTTTGGGTCCGTCAGAGGGCGAAAGCCAGAGCGAGAATCGCTGCAGTCATGAGGTGAGGTGGTTCGCAGTCGCTGGGCTTGGTGGAGGTTATAAGGCTGGACGAGCTAGAGAGGGCTTGGAGGGGCTGGAACAGGTAGGAGAAGGGGACAGAGCAGCAGGGAAAAAACCCCCTCTTGCCTGTTACGGGGAAGGGGGGGCAAAAATTCAAGACCTCTCCAGTCTAGGTTGCTTTTTTGTTCTGCGTGCGGTCTCGTTGGGTTGGGCGGCTTAGCGGCCGGGTGGGCGGTCAATACTGTCTGTCGGCGCTCACTCACTCACTCAGATAAGATGGGGATCCATGGCCAAACCCGGTGGCCATCTCCAGCGGTCAGGTTTGCTTTGGGCAGACAGGGCGCAGGGCCCGTGACGCATCGTCGACGAGACAATTGCAATGAATGCTCGCCGCAAATTGCAGAGGCCTAACGGGTTAGAGAGAGCGGGCAATTCATCCATGCAGCCGTCCAGGCTTTTTTTCCCCTCGCATCGTCTTATTCCCTACACAGCCCCGCGAGCTCTGCTGAAGAATTGCGTATGCTCCAGGCTTTTTGGCGCTTTAGCTGGAGGGTGGCAGCTGTGCGGCATGCACAGTCTTCACACTGTATCTCGGCCGGCGTGGTCGGTGCCCAACTGCCCCACCAGCAACAGACCTCGCATCATATCCGCACTGTCGGGCATGTCGCAGCCCCATGAGCCACACCAACGCCTCTTTCGTTGCTGGCGTCGGCCTGCTGCTCATCCTTGGAACCTCGCCTCTCCAGACACGAGCGGCGGCGGGCATGACAGGATGCCGGGTGCCGGATGACGGGGGCTGGGACCAGGACTGGCTGCCTCCTTCCTCCTTCCAGTCGGTCCTCAACTCGCAAGCGCCGTTCGTCCATCACCCTTGTCACCTGCTGCCGATGCCCCGACCCTCAATCAATGTCACTCAACCGTGACATTTTACCGTCTTTGTCCGGTCACAAAAAGTTTGATTAACTCACGTGGCATGCCGACAGACTTTCACCATGGAGGAGTACACGGATATCTTTGCCATAACTTCCAGACGTGCATGCGCCAAGCTCGAACCCAGGATATAAAGAAACCAACTATCACTGTTAAAGAAACTCTAAGTTGTGACTTTGTAAGGTTCTGCATTATTTTCGTTTCACAAATCACAGTCACTTTTGCACAGTCAATGCGAGAGGCTTTTTTTTTTTCGCTATGTGAACAATTTGCTTTCATTTCATTTGCTAAGAGAGAGAGGGAAGTATCAATGTACTCCTTGGTCATATCCTTCATATACAATGCCAGAGAAAAGAGAAGAGAAAAAAGAAGCCAAAAGAAAGAAAAAGAACTCCAGAATATGCCCGGTCCAATCGTCATCATCAAAAATACACTATGTACTTTTGTATGAAGGCTATTGACCTCGCCAGTGGCCAGTGCCTCCATTCAAAGACTCCCGTGTGTTCAAAGGTTGGAAGTCTCCCCAAGTGCGCTTAGTTTGATGCCTCACCACGTCGGCGGAAAGAACGACGCTTCTTGTTGATAGAGCTGATGGAGAGGGCCTCAGTCTGGCCGCTCTCGCACTTGGTACCGGAGGCAACAGCCATGAGAGCAGACCACTGGCCAGAGGCACAGCGCTGGAATTGAGATGTACCAACACAGTTCCACTGTCCCTCGTTGGTGCAGGCAGTGCCAGCAGTGTAGGAGGTGCCAGAGCCAGAGCCAGAGCCAGAACCGGAGCCGCTTCCAGTGGTGGCAGAGGGTGTGGCAACAGGGTAGGTGGCAGAGCCGCCAGAGCCAGAGCCAGAGCCGCTGCTCTTGGTGACAGTGACGAGAGTGCTGGCGGCAGCAGAGGTCGGGGCGCTGTCAGCGGGCTGGGAAACAGTGATGAAGACACCGCCGGGACTGGAATCAGGTGAGTTAGTCAAGGAGCAAGAATCAGGAGAGGGAGGAACATACGCGCTAGCCGAAGCACCACCACCGTAGCTGGCAGCAGCAGAAGTCTGGACAGGAGCAGAGGTAGCAGCAGGAGCAGAGGTAGCGGCGGGAGCAGCGGTGCTGACAACGGCAGCAGGAGTTGAGTAGCTGCCACCGGAGCCGGAGCCGGAGTCGGAACCAGAGCCGGAACCAGAACCAGAACCAGAGCCACTGCCGGAGCAAGTGCCAACAGGGGCGGCAGTGTTGGAAGAGTCGTTGGTAACCTCACTGCCGGGGTCGGGGAACATAAGATCGGAGCTCTCCTTGGTGGTGCAACCATTGCCGACGTTGGCAACAAACATGTTGGGAAGGGAGCTGAGAGCATCGGCACGCTTGGAGGAGCTGCCGCCAGTGATGTCGATGGCGGCGCAGTTCATGTACATCTCACGGTTACCAATCTGGTTGAACCAGGACCAAGCGAAAATGGCCTCGCCGGTGGGAGCATCGCTGGGAACGGTGAAGTCGTAGGACGAGGTGCCGGCGGTGGGGCAGTTGCCAATGTACGAGTGGATGACCTTCCAGGTGGTGCCCTTGTCGTAGGAGAGGGAAGCCTGGCAACTGCCGCCGCCGTGGTTGGCGCCTCCGGTGATGGTCATGTTGTACTTGCTGCCGGCAGCGAAGCTAGCGGTGGCCTTGCCGGCGTCGGTGCCAAAGAGGCTCTGGTAGCCCTTGCAAGGGAAGTTGCTGCCGCTGGCATCGAGAGGAGCGGTCATGCTGTAGTCGACATCGGATCCAGCGTAGGGGTTGGCCTTTGACTTGAAGGGGGGAGGGTAGATCATCTCCATGTGAGCCTGGGCAAGGCCAACAAAGCCGAAGGCGAGAGCAATGGACTGAATAACCTTCATGTTGATGGTGTTGTTTTCTGTGATAACTTTTTTTTTCTTTGGCTAAAAGCTGAACAGGATGCTAGGTCGAAAGTTGGAATCCGATCTGCACCAGTGAATCAGGGATGACTTTTTTATAACGAGGCCGGCTCGAGGATAGGCGGCAGCTATGTTTGTTTGTTCAGGTGAGTCCGAGATGAGTCGAGACTGAAGAGTGTTCCGGAACAGAGAGCAAACAAAGTGGGGTGCGCTGTGCGTGTTTCTATTGTGTTCGTCAAGAACAAACAAGAAAGGATTGTGATTTGCTTTGAAGTGTGTGCTACCCAAAAAGAATGGAATAGGCGAAAGAGGGGTGTGAGTGTCTAGAGACTGAAGAACACACACGAAACTCTATCAGGAACGTCTGAATGAGTTTTCGATCGGCTGGTTGATGTGGATCAGAATTGGTAAAGCTGGTAGGGAAGCACAAGGGTCAAGCAAGTTGCTTGTCAACGATGCTGAGCGCGGTTGGGACTTGTTTCGAGGTGCCTTGTCAAGAAATGCGAAAAAGTTGTTCGAGGGAATACCCAGCCTCAAGGACAAGCGAAGAAGTAAAACTGTTGGTTGGTGAAAAGGAAGGGAGTGTGCCGCCGGGGCTTGGAAACAGAAAGCAGAAAAGAAACTGGCGAAGGAGACTGGATTCCTGAGCAGTGCTGGGGAGGTGGTGAATGAGAAACAAGAGAGGCGGCCAGAGGACTTATGTACTTGGGGACGTGAGGTAACATGGCATGCACGAAGAGGGATGGAGTCCTGCGGTGCAGGGGGGGTGTGTGCGTGGTGTGCGAGTGGGTGAATGCGAGGAGTGACTAGTGGGCGTGTGAATGGCCTCCATGCTCCGAGCTCCATTGGGCCATGAGCGGGGGGACAAACAGACGACGGAAGACGGCACACTAGGATGATCGACAGGAGGGAGAGAAAATGCAAGATCGGCCTTGCCATGGCCCCGTCCCATGCTCGTCTTTGGGCTAGGGACAAGGGCGCATAACTCGTCCGCCATTTTAGTCTTCCTCCCATGTGTGTAAGTGTTGCAGACTCAATTGTGTGTGTGGGCATAGGAGTCTCGACGGTTGCTAACACACACCCTGGCCATTGTAACGTATCACACTCTCCCCTTTTTCCCTTTCTTTTTTTTTCTCTCTTTTCGTCTCTTTCTGATTGTCTTTGTGTTCCCCTCGCCAATTTCCTTCTTTCCTTCTTCTTTCTCTTCTTCCTTCTCTTCTTTGTGGGCTCGACCCTGATCCGATGATACATACCCATGCCCATCCCGTCTTTGTTGGCGCGAGGGCTTTGTCAATGTCTGAGCTTTTCTGGAGCCCTGTCTTGCCCACTCGCCCTCGCCCTCGCCCTCTGGCCAACCATTGCCAGCATTGGGCGTTGAACCAAAGGTGGCAGGTGGCTTTGGTTTGCGACTGCTTAGCTGGCGCCCCGTTTACCCTCAAAAAGCCTGGGCCGCTCTTCACCGCGTAGCTCCAGCTGCCCAGGCTATTTCAGTACCTAAAGTGAACGTGCATTGGCCTGGTCCTCTTTCTTACTGCTCAGCCCGGAGTTGCATGTAAGAATAAACACCCAGTCGGGCGCCTAGACGCATAGCATTTGCGTGGGCAGCTGCTCGCTGGCGCCGACTAGCCGACGGCCTCCTCTGCTAGCCAGCAACGACCTGAACCTCGCGGTAACGCCAAACAGCGGTTCCCTGTCCCCGTGGGCGCTGTCTTTTTGCCGCCGCTGCTGCTCGGGGCCCATAGCGCCCTCCATAGGGCCTCCCGGGATCCATGCCGCGGCGCTGGGGCCAAACTCGAAACCGATCTTCACGGGCCCCTTCCCCACACACACACAGACACCCGGAGGCTAGCAATCCAGTCCGGGCTCGCCAGCCACGCCCCTAGACCCCTTGAATAGACGTTTCTTGGTATGCACGCTCAAACTGCTGCCCCTCTTCCGGTGGTGGTCCTATTCCACGGTAGGCATTGGCTGCTTCTCTTTACTCTTTTTTTTTATGGTTTTTTTTTTGTTTTTCGCTCCAGTTTCGGTTCATCTCATCATTACTTTTGTAGGACATTGTCGGTCAAGGGAGCACAACATATGACGTTGTGATCGGCCTCTTACGGCAAACCGTCGCCCCCATCTGGGTCCACCACTCTTTTTTTTCTAGTTTTGTTTGTCGCCATGGCATTTTTATCAAATGCGTTATTAGGTATTCCCGTCTCAGGAGAGCGTAGCGTGTGTCGCCGCGAGCCGCAACGAACGAATGATTCGCGAGCAAGCTAAAAATGGTGACAACAGGTTTCCGGTGACGAGCGAGCTTGTGTTGGGCAAACATGGAGAACGGCGACGGCACAGCCATGCCTCATGTTCACTGTCAGTGCCCTTGAACGTGGTCGCGGGCAGCAGCCGCCACGCCTCTAGGACTGGCCGTTTGGCGCCCTCTCCTGCAACCATGATATCAGGGCATGGTCAGTAAATGCAGAGTAGATTCGTGCCGCGAGCACAACCGGAACCAGAGAGCGAATCAAGCTCGGCGGCTGGGCGGGGTCTGAGGCAGGGGCCGGCCGGTGACCGACCAGAGGCCTCGTGGCCAATGAGAATGCTCACAAGGGTAGGCGGTTAAACATAGGCCCCTCTTACTGGGCCGGTACCTAGATTTGTGAAACACCTTGGCGCATACGAATCAGAGGCGGGCAGAAACAGAATGTGGCGAGCGAGAAAGAGTCAGTCGCTGAAAATCCACCCTGGGTCACGCCAGTTCATCCATCCATCCCCGGGAATGGGTCAGGCCACCCACTCTGTCACTAATAGCATTTGCCGTCATGTGCTATAGGACAAGGAAGGCGAGCAGACGACGACAAGGGAAAGCCGGTCTGTTCCCTCCGAGGACACGAGGACTAAAGCCGGGGGACAGACTAGAGATGCCAACCTCAGGGGCCCCGAGGTGGCTGGCTACAACGAAACAGGACAAAGATGCGCAAATACGACGAATATCTTTTCCGCTATCCAACTTAAACTAGAAGACTTGCGGGAGCGTTACTAAAGAAAGCAGGTCAGGCGAAAAAATACGAATTTTGCGGGTAGGTGCTCTGCATACAGTAAGCGACCGGTTCGCGCGCCTGCGCAAGTTGAGCCGTCATCCCAATCCCAACTAGCCTCGCGCGTGGTGCAGTGAAGTGAGCAGATGGCTGTAAGTCTGTTGGTCGCTCCCCATGTCCGCCGACGAGGGACGACGACGTAATCTAGGCACATGCAAAAGCTTGGCAATGCTAGCCCAGGGCAAGAGCTGAAGCCTGGCAGGCCTGCTGGTGATTGGCCACCAGGCGATCAGCCTGTGTTAGAGGTGGGTGGGGTTGAACCGGCCAACACCAGAGACGCGGGTGTGCCAGTTCCGTCTGTGGAGCGTCCCTTTCATCGCCTGCCTGTCCTTTGCTCGCCGGTTTAGGTGCGAGTGTTGCAGGGGATGCTGGAATGGTGTGGGATGGTGAAGCACAACTTCTCCCATCTGGTCCCTGATTTCGGTTGCTCTTCCTTGTCCATGCGCCCCGGGACGTCCTGATGGCCTGCTAATTAGACTTCTGTCAACTCAGGCTGTCGGCCTGAAATGGTCAATGTTACAGATCTCCAGCTTCGTTCGATTTAGGTCCGAGCCACGTCAAAGTCCCGAGCCGTGTGTGGATTTATGGTCTCCTCCCTCATTTAACACGTGTATTTGCTAAAAAAGAAAAAAAAAAAAAAGAATCCGGTCATCTCTTGTGGTCCAACCAGTTGTCCAGTATGCTTTTTTTTTTTTGTTTCGAGTTTTATTTTATTTTTTCCGCCTTGTTGCTTCTTTTGCTACCAGCTTACATTCCTGCCACAATTGAACCACCATGGTAATATGTTGCAACCTCTACCCCACACCGTTGGTCTTTGTCTCTGTTGGAAGTTAGAGAGGCAGTATAAAACAAATAAAATGGATACTAGATCCTTTGAAAAAAGTGCCATTTAGATGTCAAACCATGAATCCTGCCACGTAAAATTTCACCGAGTCGTAGAGGTTCGTTCACACAGAACAACAGGGTAGGTAGCAAGCGTGCACGTACCACCAGTATTGCGACGCAGCGACAGCTCCCCGGTGTCCCTGTGGCCGTGTCCCCTGAGTATCTCCGGCGGGGCCTAACCCTTTTCATCACTACTCCGATCTAAGCATTAAGTTAGGGGGCTTCCGGACTGCCGGGGCCCAGCCTGACTGGGATTTGGCTCCGATTCTGATCTGCCGGCCAGGGCCGTTTCCGCCGCGACTGCGCCACTTTAGCTTGTCCTGAGGACCGATGACAGGGCTACTGCGCCTCGATGTCTGAAGAGGCGAGTAGCTTAAAAAAATAAAAATATGGACAGAGGGGGGGACAAAGAGGCCGCCCCGGGGATAGGCGACGGGCCTGGGCCTCGAACTGCGCCATGTCTTGCTTAATGCACGCGCGATCGTCCAAAATACGATCAGGAATACGACGGTAACATGGCACTGCCGCCGCCGTTGGCTTGCTTGCAAGAGCATGATGCCAGGTGTGCACGCCACCCGCGCGTGTAAGCAGGCAAGGCGCGAAGGGATACAGACGGGAATCGGCACTGAGCATGGAGAAGACGGCGTCTATGCACAGTGATGTTGATCACCGTGGAAGGCACCAATTCCCCTGTGACATCTCGAATGCTCCCATAGGTTACTCATCTCCATCATCGGCACGTTAAGCGCACAGCGATGCAGCCCTCTTTGTTAGCTGCAGCTATCCCACTCACGACCCCTTCTCTCCTCCACTGCCTTTTCTTGTGACCTACCGCCGGCATCTCCATGCCCCCCTCCCCCCATGTCCCATGTCCCATGTCCCATGTCCCATATCCCCAATGGGTCCACCCTGCTCCCATGCCCTCGATTGCCTCGCCCAACAGCGCTTTCGGTACCTGCATGGCCAACAGCGCCATGTACGCCGAAAACCTCACCCCATTGCCATTCCATTTGCTCACTTACTCAATCGCTCCCCCGAATCTCCACTCCAGCGGCTCCCAGCGCCGCTAACAAGCGCCATCCCTGCTCTGCTGTTGGCCACTCACATCACTGGCCTTGCCTGTGCCACTGCCATTTTGACGCTCTGGTGGCGCCCGACACTACCAACAAACTTCTCCCTGAGCGACACAGATCCTGCGCAATGAGAGCTGTCACGACCGGGTGCCTGGGTGGCGCCGGCCGTACCTAGTTGATCCCCTCCGCCCTTCAGGCCAACAGAGAGCTCCAGAAGTCAAGCCACCTCGTGCCTCTTCCCGCCAGCCCTTTCGGCGACCTGACCCAACCTGAGATTCACCATTTATGCACTTTAACGGGGACATGCAAAATGAGCGCATGGGCGGCGCTGACGACCATTCATACCGACTTCTGGAACCAACACAATTTTCGGGTTTTCTTTTTTTGGACATCCAAATGTCCGGCCATCTCTTTCTGGACTATGCCCCCGCCTTTGTGTGTCTCGTTGCCTTGCAGCCGGAATCGTTCGCCAAGGACACTGATCCCCGTCCATCCGCCGTTCATGGTCCGGCACGTAGAGCTTCACCTTCAGCCAGCCCCCGGCAACCCCCCCTTCCCTCCCATCTACACATACACCCTTGCACATATACCGCGCCAGCAATAATTGTTTCTGCTGACTCGTCAATTGGCCAATCCCCCTCCATGCCTTGACGATGAAATTGAATCAAGGCCAAATCCTCCTCCACACTAACAAGTCATGGACCTTTCTGGCCCGATCATCAATGCGAGTCCTACGTTTCGCCTCACCACCCCCATCCTACGCTCCGCGGCACTCAATGGCTGCGTCTCCCCTCATTGCTCCAGCTTGCCTTACCTTGCCTGACCCTGCCCTGCTTCACATCGCCTCGTCGCTGATCCTTGGAATCCTTCACTCATGCCTTCACGTCACCTCAACGTAAAACGAAACATGAAATGGGTTTGCTGTATTTTTCTCTCCCACCTACTTGACTGGTGGTCGTCGTAAAGCCCGGCCATAACTCAAACGGAAAACTACGAGTACCCAGCAAGTGCTTGTCCTGGCCCGAGCATTCGGCGCTTTTCACGGTGCTCCTGGCTTCCAACCCCAGCCTCGCTGCCCTTCGTCTCTTCTCCTCCTCACTACGTCTACTTCCCACCCTGCTACACTCTCCACGCCTCGCCACGTCACGTTGGGGCTCCTACAACAGGAGGATGCGTCTCGCCCAAAAGCCGCATTGTGTCATCATTTCATGGGTCCATGTAGAGCTGCAGTGTTTTGACAGATGGCATTTCTTGCTTTCTTGGTGATGACTCGTCGACATGTATTGACCACGGCCCGTGTCCGTCGCTTCATCTTGATCCAGTTCTCAGGCTGCCCCCCAGCAACTTTCCACTTCAACCTCCTCTCTGGCATGTCGGCTGATTCCGGCTGCCCATTGTCGCCAAGGTTTGATCAATGTGCTATCGATGGACACACGGATTCGCTGTACCTGTACCATGGCACAACTGCCCTTTGCTACCTCTCACGGCCATCACTAGTCGGACCGTATTGACAATTGCCAGCGCTCTTCACGGGCCAGATGTCGGGTCAGATATATATTCACGTTACCGGAATGGACCATGCCCGACATCCTTTCCGAGTTCACCACAAACCGCTCATCCGCTCACCCATCAACCTAATCGCCTCGGGCAACCCAAGCCCGAAGCCTCCCGTGTCTAAACTGTACCGCGAACTTGTGCGACTTTGTACGAATGCTCCATATTGCAACACATATGCAATGATTCGCGCCCATCGCTGTTGCACGTGTAACCCAGACTCTGAGATGCGAGTACCAGAGAAAAGTCTACTTCGGCAAAGCCGTCACCCAAGAGAGAAAAAAAATGTGCTAGAGATGCTGCATCTGCTTTTATGATTTAATGAGGAGGCCAATATCACCTTGCAACTCCATTATTTGGCCTCATCTGAGCCATCCGTTGTTCGACCCTGGCTGATGGCTGGCACGGCATGGTTGGTCTGAGGCGTGTGATGCTGCCCAGCGTAGCCTTTGTTGTAGGTGTTGCTAGCAGCTCTATGCTGAGGTCCGAACTGATGCCCTTGCGAAGGGCTGGTCCCAAAGTGCTGTGGCCCGGGGCTGCCATACCCTCGCACGTTTGTCACTGACCACAGTTAGCCATGCACCCCTCTGCCCGAAGACACTGCCCGTCACATACTTGGTCCATTCGGCTGCCCTGGAGTGAACACCGGCTGGTTGTATTGAACGTTCGGGCTCATGCCGTACATTGGCTGGCCCTGCTGCGACCCCTGGTGGGCCATCATCGGCGCAGCGGGGCGGCCCGGGCTGGGATACCCGTTGACTCCGGGCACTGGCTGAGGTCCGGAAGGTGGCATGAACTGAGGGTGGCTGCCGGGGTACATAATTTGTGGTCCGGGCACCATTCCCTGGGGTCCAGGCATGAACTGCGGTTGCATCATCATTGGACCACCCATTTGCCCTTGCTGGGGAGACATATACTGAGGGTTGTTGGAGAAGCTGCGGAACTGCCCCATCTGCGGTGTCCCAGGTCCCATGAAGACAGGTTGGTTGTATGGCACCTGAGCTGGCGAATTTACGCCTGGGTATGCGGCTACGGGCACATTGCCCAGACGTGGCGAGGCGAATGACTGGGCAGAGTTGGAATGCATCATTCGGTGGTCATCGTTTCCGTAAGGTGGGTGAGGAACATGTCCATGCTGTGGGTTGTGCATTTGCATCGGGGGCATGTGGGGTGACTGTCTTGGCCCCATGTTGTGCGCACCGTGCTGGAGATGGAATGGCAGCTGGTGCTGGTGAGGCATCTGTGGAACCACATGCTGAGGGTTGGGCGTGGCCAGAGCAGGCCCACCGAATGGTTGGCGCTCGAAGTACTCCTTGTAGGTCAAGTGCATAGTTGATTCAGGTTTCTCGCTGTTGTCCTGAAGCTGTCGCCATGTAGGTAGCGTATCATATGATGGACGTAGGCCGGCATTATCATCCCAGTTGCGACCCTGTGTAGGAACAATTGTTTGGATGTGAGACAGAATAAAACACTTCTTAACGTCAATTGCCTTCGTCTTCCGGCGGATGAGTTGACCCGAGGGTGCGGCAGCAGTAGCAGCAGCAGTCGTGGTGTTCGAGGAGGCATCAGCGACATTGTTCACGGCAGACCGGGGGCTTGAACCGGCACTGGCATGGCTGTTAGGGTTGAAAGCAGCGGCAAATGGGCTTGGCCTGAACTCGTGGCTGTTGGGGTTTAACTTGGCGCCCATGTGGCT
The DNA here is from genome assembly GCA_013403855.1 of Calonectria honghensis. Lineage (NCBI taxonomy): Eukaryota > Fungi > Ascomycota > Sordariomycetes > Hypocreales > Nectriaceae > Calonectria > Calonectria honghensis. The sequence continues at coordinate 337,995 of VTGB01000040.1, read as the reverse complement.
GGGGACTCCGCTGATGCGCCTGTTATAGCCCTGGTCGACGCTATTGGCTGGGCCTGTTGGAGGAGCGCGCATCTCTTGGCCTGGGATGTGTGGTTGATGGGGCACAGGAGGTTGCGAGAACTTCTGCTGCTCAACATTGCGGAGTCTCTGCGCAAGCGAACCCGGCTGCTGTTGCAAATGTTGTGGCCCACCTCGGTTGTTTCGATACTGCTGCTGATGGTAGGGCTGCTGGGGAAATTGTTGACGAGCTCCAGGATGTCGGTTTTGACCTCCGGCAGGAGGAGTGGCCTGCTGAGGACCTGTTGCGGGGCGCGAAGCTCTCGATTCATTTGGGGTAGCAGTGGTACTGGCAGCTGCAGGCGTGCTCTGCCCAGACGTCTTGGGCGGAGCCTCCTTCGACGGGGTAACCTTGTCCTTTGATTCAGCTTTAGCCTTTGCGACATCCTCCGCGTTCTTCATGGCCTTGGCCTGTATCTCCTTCTGCTTGACCGGGTCTTTGGCGATGATGGATACGAGGTCGTTCGGCACTGGCGTAGAGAGCTTGAAGGAGTTGGCGAATTTCTTCAGCTCAGTCAGTTTGACTTCCTTGTCAGCTTTGGCCTTGTTGCTGCGAGCCTTCTCAGCGTTCTGGCGCTGCTGGCTTGCAAACGTCTTGAACTCCTTCAGAACATCATGTTCAACGGTCGAGGTTGCGCTGGGCGTGCTTTCATTGCGGGCGGCGACGGAGTTGCGCAGTGGGGTACCGGCTTTTTCGCCAATCTTGGCATCGGGAGCCTTGGCGGCAGCGGGCTTAGAGTCAGACGAGGTCGCATCTCCAGACTTCGCATCGGCCGCGGGCTTCTGGGCATCGGCCTTGGGAACAGTACCGCCCTTGTTGGAGTCAGGAACCTGGGACTTGGACTCTTCTGCAGCAGGAGCCGGGGTTGGGACCGGCGCGGGGCTGGGTTGCTTCTTGGGAGGTGCCTTGATTTGCGAGGAAATGATCGCCGGATCGACGGGAGCTCCCTTGACAGTGGACTGGCCTGTCGGTGCTCTTTTCGCAGGAGGCGTGTACTTGTTTTCCCTCCCAGACAGCGGGGGAAAGTCCTGGCGTCGGACACCACTGTATCTATCACATTGTCAGCTACGAAGCCGGCGAAGTGGAGCAGATGCGAACTTACTTATCTTCTTCGTTTTCGCCCTGATCCTCTCCACCTCCACCAACAAAATCCATGACACGTTCCTCAGCCACGTGAGCGGTAGTAGGGGCGCTGCGTTCGATTTCTCTAGCCTTCTTCTCCGCAGCGGCTATGCGCTCCCGGTACTGGGGGTGATTCTTGTTGATTGCGGTGGTGTAGATGTTCTCGTCGTAGTCGGTCTTGAGGCCAAACAATCTCTCATTTTCAGCGAACTGGTCCCAGCCCCCGCTGTTGGCAGTCTTCTCCAGGGCACCATTGTTGATGCTGTCGTTCGAGTCGGGGACCCATGGTTGAAGAACTCTTTCGTTGCCGAACCTGCTGTTGGAAATGGCAGTATCGGTTCGAAACGAGTTTCGGTTCCCTGCTCAGGGTCCTATTAGATTGTGTTGATTAAAATATATGGCTAGCAACTCACCATTCTGGGTCTTGCCACCAGCACCACCACCGGCTATTCCATCCTTCTTTGGAAGGGGCATTTCGGGACAATCTTATCAATGCACGACTTATCAAATGAGTGTCAAAATTAGGTTGTCGTCTCGGCTACCATACATATGGCAACTAGCAGGGCCTTTGGTGGCGATATTAGATGAGATGGAGGCTCGTGAGGTTTCGCAAACGCAGCGCACTATTCGACTCTGAGAAAAGACATGTTAGGACTGGCGCTGAGTGAGTGTGTTGTGCGTATCCTGGAGGGCAGGTCCGGAATGCGGGAGGGAAGGCCACGTCTAGTGAAAGTGCATGACGTGACGCCGAAAAGCGAAGCGGGAAAAAGAAAAAGAATATGGGCGCCGGGGAGCGATGGTTCATGGGGGCGAAGCAAGGGAACAAGGCAAGTGCTGCATTGTTCAAGGCGACCAAGTAGGACTTACCCTTGTGAGAGTGGTTGGCGGTGCTCGTGTGACAAGGACGACGGTATCGGGGGCCGATCAAGGGATGATCAGGAAGTGAGGGTAGACGAGAGACTGGGATGCCAGTAGATGGCTCTGGGCTGTGCGAAAAATGTCAGTGCCTGCATCGACATGCAACAACGCATGCAACAACGAAGTGAAGTTTGGAGATTTCAGATCTGGCTCAGGGGCGGACAAGACGCAGCAAACGCAGACGCAGGACAAAAGGGCCCAAAAGATGGGGCGGGTCAAAGAGCCCCCCAACTGCGACTGGCGAGGAAACGGGGCGAGGGAGGATAGACGAGGACAAACGGGGGGGCTGCGATTTACCTCGTTTCGGGGACAGGGGAGGATGGTCTCGGGAGGTTCGTCCAGCTCGGCGCTGCTACGATTGCCTCGCAATGGGTGACAAGGGCATGGAGCGGCTGAGGTTGAGCCGAGTCGTGGGGAGGAGGAGAGGGAGAATAGAGGGACGAGAGGACGAGGTTCAGTAGTGGAGGAGGTAGGTGGAGGTGGTGATGGAGACTTTGTTTTCTCCAATGGACAGGTACTCTGTGGCTTCCGCTTCCGCTTCCACTACTGCTTCTGGAGCCCCGTTCCCATGGCCATTCCACCACCTTGGCACCAAGGGACAAAGCAAAAAAAGAAAAAAGGTGTGGTGGGTGCTTGCTGGCGGCCGCTGGCTGCCGCTGGGCGCCCGACTTCCACGCCCGCGCGCCAGTGGTGGCCACGCCTCAACACCCTGTAGCTGTAGGCCTAGGTGGGGTCGACAGCGTGCTGAACAACAGTCATTGCAGCATCATTGACAGCGCTCCGTCACCGAGCCTCAGCTCCAAGCACAGCCAGCGCCCGCCGCCCAGCAAATTGAAGCACCGCACGGCCACATCGAGCAAAGGGCAAAATCCACCCGCGACAGGTGTCACACAGTACATTAAATTTTGCCTCCGAACTGTCCCTTGGGATCTGACCTATCGGCAGTTCGAACAACCCGCTGTAACCACGCTGCCAAACCGGTCAACAGGCATGCCGTCTGCCGAGAATACACTGTGCCGAACTGTCTCGACCCAGCAACTGTCTCCTGTCCCCTGGCGCCGATACCCTAGTTCATTACCCGCAAACCCCAGACGTCCCATGTTAGGGAAGCTGCCCGGAACCTTCACCGTGCCTTAATGAACAGCGCGTGTTGTCAACGTGGTTGGAGCAGGGGCTGCAGAGCATTGTCACGGGGACATGGCATCTGGTGTCACCGCGGCAGGTCACGGATACGAGACTGGCGTTGCAAACGCAATGTGGTTTACATACGAGCAAGACAAATTTCGTTCCTATGGTTGCACTGGGCGATCTTCAACAGGATCGGATCGAAAGATACTGATAGCCCAGAACGTGAGGCGGCCGGCGATTCAACCCATGGCCACTAACCACCAATTGAATCTTATGACGCCCGGAAGAAAACTTGACCGCACAGTGCTCTCACATCAAACACAGTGATGTAGTCGGTAGGGGGATTGCCGCGCTCAAACAATCCAAATAAAACATGCCCCTGCCTGTTCCAGTTTTGGGGTCAAACATCCACACAAACTCCATAATTGACAACATGGTGGTGCTGCGCATTCAATTAACGGCACCAGGAACGTCATTGACAGGCAAGGAACAAGCGACACATTAACGTGGACCAAAAGATTTCTACTACAAGTATTCACAAAGAGGACATCCCCTCCACCTCGTCTAGACGACTCTGACTGTTGATACAAGCTTTTTCGCCTCTTGAACCCCCATCTATACCTTAAGACCAAGCTCCTCAGCATAGGGGAGCGCGAAGAGGTCACCAACAGAAGAGACGGTAGCCTTGCCGTCAAGAAGAGCCTGGGCGGTCTGAAAATTGAGTTAGCACCATACGCATTGGATGAAGGGACGATGAGAAAATATCTTACAGCCTTGAGCTTGTCGGCAGTAACGCCGCTGATGGCCTGGGCGAGGCTGGCGGCCTCGTAGATCTGGCCGTTGTTGACAATGCCAGAGCCGGCCAGGAGAGTGCTGGATTGCCTAGTGGAGGCCTCGTCAAGGGCGGCGAACTTGGCGTTGGCAATGGCCTTGGTCACATCCTCCTTGCTGACGGAACCCGCAGCGATGCTCTTGAGGGCCTTGACGGTCTCCTCGGCACCCTTGCGAACGGAGGCAGCGGGGCCAGAGATCTGGACAGCCAGAAGACCAGCATCAGAGTAGGTGAGGTTGGAGGTCGAGATGGAGAGGCCAGAAGTACCGGCAGTAGCCTTGGAGAGAAGGCTGAAGCCAGAGGACCACTTGATGCTGGACTGACCACCGAGGAGCGAGGCAAGGACGGCAATCTCGGCCTTGGCGGAGCTGTAGCTGGAGCCAGGGAAGGCAATGACAACTGAGTTGCCAGAGGTGTGGCTAGTTCGCTGCTCGCCACCGAAGTACTTGCTGGCTTCGGTCTTGAGAGCCTGGCCACTTCGGGGAGCAGCGGGGACATCCTTGAAGAACTGGCTGATCCACTTGTCGAGGCTGGCGGGGGAAGCGCCGTCGGCAACAATGGCGATGTTGGGCTTGGAGTAAACGACATCGGCGTAACCGGCAATGTACTCCTCGGTCAGGTACTTCTGGAAGGGAGTCGAGGAGGCAGGGTACAGGGAGGAACCGAGACCAGAGTGGAAAGCGACGGCGTGGGCGTTATCGAGGGCAATGGCGGAGGCATTGGCGCTGAGGGCGGCCTGCTTGAGGCTCACGACGGGAGCGATCTCCTCGTGGAGCTCGTGAGCTAGTAATGTCGTTAATCTCGAGATGCAAAAGACGTTTCGATGGCGCATTCACTCACTGGTGTACTTGGTCTGGGTAACGACTTCGGCGAGGAGTTCGGCGAAGTAGGGCAGATCCTCGCGGAGGAAGTTGGCCTCGAGAACAACGGCCTCACGGGTGTGGGAGGAGGCCAATTGACCACCGAGCAGCTCAGACTCGCGGGTGATGCGGAGGGCAGATCGTCGCTGGGTGTTCTATATGGGACCAGCAAATTAGCTCAAGCCCAAATGTCCTACATCTTGTGATTCCTCACCTTGAAAGCGAACTCCTCGAGGCCGACGGTCAGACCGGGCAGAGGCTGGTATCGGGTACCAGCCTTGGCAACAATCGCAAGCTTGGTGGTCGGTCCGTGGGCATCCCGCGAGGCGACCTTGAGGCCAGTCACATCCGAGGTCTCGTACGATGAAGTCGATGCAGCGGCGGCAAAGGTTCGTCGCTGGACGCTGCAGGACCGACGAGCGGCCTGCTGCGCAGTTCTCGCGAGGGACGATCTCGAGATCATTGTCGAGGGTGATGGCGTAGGCAATTGGCAATCCTTCGGCCGTCGGGGTGAAGCAATTGATCTCCAAAAGAAGTGCCTCGTCGAAAAGCTCCCGTCTAATTTTCGGCAACAGGGATGTCACGTGATATTTTCCCGGTCATCCATATTGGCCCGCTTTTTTGCTGATGCTTGGTCAAAGAAAAAGCCATTTGCTTATTGGGTGAGCGGAATCCCTAACTCATTAGCCAAAGAAGTAGCCTTCGCCAAGCGGGTGTGTATTTTGGTGCCCGAAAGGAAAAACCTCGGCCCGAAAGCCATCAGGATTGGCCTGGTGCTAGGTACAAGTAAATTGCCACAGGGTGAGTATTATTTTCAACACGACCTCTAACTCAACTAGCAGCAAACCGTAGCAAACGGGAATCAAAATCAACAGCTCAGTCATTTGCCGTGGCAAATATGTTGGCACTCGTAGTTTATACAGCGCGACCAATTTTCGGTGGCCGAGCTATTTCATTTTTACCTCGCACCTGTACAAAGTTGCCCGAAAGGGTTTGCGATAATCATGGTGAAGATGCTTGAGTTTGATTGGGCTTTGGTAAATGAACTGAGATGCTCAGTGGGCTTAGCCTTTTGGCGCTACCTGGTTAGCATGTGCGTATGTGCCTCAATAGAAAAACCTCACCCCACCTTACCGGCTTCACTTACACCCATGAAAATAGAGCCAAAAAAATTATCGATTGCGCCGTGGCCCTCCATCAACGCCAACGCGCTCCCTTCACGACACAATATTTCTCCCTACCACCTTGCCACCACCACCTCCACTGCCTAGGCTCTCCACCCCCCTCGCCACCAGATTGCGACCGTGAAATTTACAGCCCTTGGGGAGGTCAATGACTGCTCTGTAGCAATTGCGGCAGCTCCAGAGATAGTGAGAGGATCTCTAGGAGCCGAGCAATGCTCATTGTGAGTCAGGGATTCCAACGACAACGCGCACCACACCGTCGCTGACTGGCTCATCCTCGCAGACAAAACATGCCGCTGAGCTTTGTGCTCTGCTCGTCAATGACCTGTATGGCGAACTGCCTTCGGTAAGATGCCTCCCTTTCCCCCTTCCGCTCTGGGAAGAACCGTGACATCCCTGGGATCGCGGGGCTGACTCGATCGTCGCGAACCAGCGAATTTTGATAGCGCTGCTTACCAAGGGCCGCTCGACAATTGCGCAACTTGTACAGCACACTGCGCTTACTCCGCGACACCTTCGAAATGGCCTTGGCGTCTTGATTCAGCAAAATTTGCTCTACCACTCCACGAACCCCGACAACAAACTCACGCACTACGAAGCTAACCCTGATGCTTGCTACAATCTTGTACGATCGGGGAAAATTCTTGAAATCATCGATCGACAATATGGAACCGCAGAGCGCGAGTTAATTCAGACTCTCATGCTCTTGGGGCACGCAAGGATCGGCGATCTTTCGCAAGCTTTTGGGTCACGAGCTCCCAAAGTCAACGGGCACGCAAATGGGGACCATGATTCTCACAACGGCCTGATCAAATCTGAGAACCATCTAAACTCAGTTCTCAGTCGCCTTTTGCGGACAGAAATCATCGAGACGGTGCGAGCCGAGAGTTTTCGCAATCCTAACGATGTCTTCCGAGAGATTTCCGATGATGTGTTAAAAGCAGGCCCCGGCGAGAAAACGACGAAGAACAAGGGAGAAGCCCAGCGCCAGATCATGGAACGATATCGAACCTTCCGGGACCAGGGCAAGGTGTTGAAGCGACAACTTGACAGCATGGGGGGTGTTGGTATGAAAAGGCGAAAACTCGAAAATGGCAGGGCCCAAAACGGGCATTCTTACGACGAAGACGCGCCAAACCTCAACGTAAGCCGTGATTACCGCTTGCATCTGGAATCGAGCTAACCAAAACCTAGCCCAACGTCATCGTGAGACTCAATCACGAAAAGTGCCTAGTTGAGCTGCGCAATGAGCGCTTGGTCAACTTTGCCGCCGATGTCCTGGGAGAAGTTACCGGGGAAGTCTACCGTACAGTCCTTGACCTTATCACAGCCGATTTCTCGAGATGCCGGCCCGATGCCCTTCTCGACGATGATGCGCCTGTTCAACAGACAGCAGTCACAACGCTAGATATCATTGACCACCTGGATGACTCTATTAACGTGCAGTCTGGGATCGGGAAGGCTCCTAAGGAAAAAATCGATCTGGAGAGTGCCGAGAAGGTCAGAGAGGTACCACCGGATGATGATTACGATTCTGACGATTCCGATGCGGGTCCTCCAGGGCGCCGTCCTGTCGTCAGGACGTTTGACATTGATGAGGATGACCTTGACGTTGGTGACGAGGATGACCACAAGCAAAATGGAACTAATGGCGACCGGGAAACCAAGGTGAAATTTGAAGGCGAAGAGGCCCCTGAGAAGAGCCGTGCCAGCCTGATGCGCCAACACCTGCTCCTCTTGGCCGAGAGCAAATACCGGTTCATCCGTCACTGTGGTACGCATGGGCGCGGCCAGTGGACTGTTGATTTCAACCAGCTCCTGGAACGACTGAGAGAAACAGAATTAGATGCGATGATTGAGCAATCGCATGGTCGACATGGACTACGGTTGACGCGAATCTTGCGCGAAAAGGGCAAGCTCGACGAAAAGATGCTTCCTTCTGTCGCACTCATGAAAAAATCAGAGGTCCAGAGTAAGATGCTTACAATGCAGATGGCCGGTGTCGTTGACGTCCAAGAAGTCCCCAAGGACAACAGCCGTCTAGCCAACCGAACCCTGTTCTTTTGGTACTTTGACAAGGAACGCACGCAGAACCAGGCCTTGGATGACATTTACAAGGCTATGCTGAGGTGCCTTCAGACGCTTCAGGTAGAACGTCATAAAGAAAGAAATATCCTGTCCTTCGTGGAACGAAAGGACGTCCAGGGCAAAGAGGAGGAAGTGATGACAACAGAGCACTACAACAAGTACAATGCCCATTTGATGGTACAGGAAAAACTCCTTGGCCAAGTAATGAGATTGGACGAATTAGTTTCTGTGCTGAGGGATTATTAAAAGTTATTTGTAGGAAACAATGTGGCTCAGTGGGGAGAGAAGCAGACGAAGATCCAGGTTATTGCCCCATGGTCGCTCATCAGGAACACCAGACTGTGAAGGGGATTTTCAATTAGCATCATCACTGTTTATGAATTATCATCCTCGCCACATGTTCTGGCGAGGATCCAGACTGGTGCTTCATGATCTCCGCTGCCAGGTACATGATGCGCCTTGTTTCAGCATCGCTGCGTAATACCTTCCCTACAGTTCGGGTTTTGTGAGAAACCATGCGAGAAACCATGCATGTGCATGTATGCCAATTGGATAATCGGCTTATGCATGCCGACCCAACCCGCCCAGTTATAGACTATGTTGTGGCTACTTACCCGAGATCCAGCCAATCCTGGCAATGGATTCCATGAAACCCGGACAACGATTTGGTTTAGTCAGTCGTATCAATACCAATATTCCGGCGAGCGGTTGGCAATTTTATTATTCTGCCAAAGATGCCGCATATGCCCACCGTTTTTCCGCCCCTAGCTCAGCAGTCCCATCAACCAAGCAAGCATCACAGTTTTGCATTTGGTCTGAAAGTTCACATCAACATTAACCTCCGGCGAATTTAGGAGTATGGTTGTGTACCAAGGTTTGCGGCCGAAATTTTAGATTTCTGTAATACGACGCTTTGCCACTTTAACGCTTCAAAGAAGATCACATATCCAAGCATTTCTGGCCAAAACAAAGAAACATAATACCTGGATAAGTGTATTTACCTGAGCATGATTTATTTACTTCCTTCGGTATTGTTTTCCCTCTAAATATTGAATGATGTTGGTCAGGATCAGTGCTGTGCGGCGACCGTGGTGAAGCACCCTCTGTGGCGACCGCTCAAGAGTCGCATGGTACATTCAGCTCGAGTTTGAGCTATTTATAATTTGGTAGCTCGCAATGCGTTTGACCCATCTGAGCGGGAGGCATGTCTTAGTACGACGCCGCTTTGGTTGAACTTTGGTAATTTTGAGCTTAGTTCGATGCGCTTTGCCAATTGTACACTATTGCGTTAAATATCCCGCGTGGGATTAATTCTGGGTTGGGGTCTGTTTCTGATAATACAAGGAGTGAGGGTGGCTAGTCAATCCACAACTCCACCTTGCTTTTACATCAAATGTGGAAAGCTCACAGAGAAAGACGAACGAAAGAAACGAAAAAAAAAAAAGTGAACACAATAAACTATTACTGAATCACCAGAAATGTGGCTTGCTCAAAGTAAACTTTCCTAGTTGACGTTGGCAACGTGGTTATTCAGGGTAGGACAGTTGAGCATCATGGTGCTAGACACAAGGTTGATGAGATGGGTCGATGCGACCCCCACTATTAGAGATGCTTGGCCGAATGGATACCAAATCAAGGTGTGGGATTGGCTGGAAATGCCCCCGCGCAGAACTTTGAGGACCTTTAGCGGGTGGGATTCAGTGGGAGCGGGATGCGGCGCTGGGAACGCCCGGCGCACCTTTCCGACCGACGTCGGTCGATTGGGGAGCCGATTTTTTTTTTACAAAAATTCCAGGAACCTTGCGACAAGCTCTTCTGCGCCCTCACTCTCTTGCATTGTTCATCCTCCCTTCTCCCCGAGTCTCCCAAGCCCTCAACTCGTTCAAAATGTCTCCCCCCGTCTCATCTGGCCGAGAGAAGGAATCCGGCCTGGCCCGAGTCCTAGGCTCTGGTACGTGGTTTTCCTGCCCGCATTTTCGTCACCATTGCCCTCGACGGCGCACAAGATCTCAACCAAATCGCTGACCGACTCAACAGGTTCTGCTGGTATCGCCGAGCTGGCCGTTTTCCACCCCGTACGAACTCTCCCAAATATGTCGCTGAGCCCCCAATGGCATACAGCGCTTTCATGAGACGCCTGCTGACTTTCTATCTAAGGTGGACACTATCGCCAAGCGATTGATGAGCAACCAGACTCGCGTAGGCCACGCCTCCAATTGATCACGAGAGAGCCCGCTCACTAACGCTGCTTGAAACCAGATCGCCAATTCCGCCCAATTGAACCAGGTCATCTTCAAGGACAAGGCCACCGCTCCCGTCGGAAAGAAGTTTGTTTCTCTCTTCCCTGGTCTGGGCTACGCCGCCGGTTACAAGGTCCTTCAGCGAATTTACAAGTACGGTGGCCAGCCCGTGGCCCGAGACTTCCTGGCCAAGAACTATGGCAAGGATTTTGAGGGTGCCTTTGGCAAGAAGACCGGCAAGGCCATTATGCACTCTACCGCTGGCAGGTGAATATCCACCTCAAGCCCACAAACTTCTCAAAGAATGGCTCGCTGACCATGTATAGTCTGATCGGTATTGGCGAGATTGTCCTCCTCCCTCTTGATGTCCTCAAGATTAAGCGACAGACAAACCCCGAGGCCTTTAAGGGCCGTGGCGTCTTCAAGATTGTCGCCGACGAGGGTTTCGGCCTGTACCGTGGTTGGGGATGGACTGCTGCCCGCAACGCTCCTGGTTCCTTCGCCGTATGCGCTACCCCCTACCCTTATAATGATTCTCAGAACTGACGTTTTGATAGCTGTTCGGTGGTTCTGCTTTTGCCAAGGAGTACCTGTTCCACCTCGAGGACTACAACAAGGCCAGCTGGTTCCAGAACTTTATTGCCTCTATTGCTGGTGCCTCTGCCTCGCTCGTCGTCTCTGCTCCCCTCGATGTCATCAAGACCCGAATCCAGAACCGCAACTTTGATAACCCCGAGAGCGGTTTCCGAATTCTGAGCAACATGGCCAAGAACGAGGGCTTTGGCAGCTTCTTCAAGGGCCTTGTCCCCAAGGTACGTAGCGATGAGCGACTCGATTGCCGACCCCTCCTGTGCCCTGTCGCCAAGCCCCCACCTGACTGACATGACGCTAATTAATTTGTCTGAAACAGCTGCTCATGACTGGCCCCAAGCTCGTCTTCTCATTCTGGCTCGCCCAGACCCTGATTCCCGCCTTCGACGCTGCCTTCAGCAAGTAATGTTTTGATTTTGTGGGATCTGACAATTTAAAATAAAATCTAGAGGGCCTATGGGAGACCCGGGCAGTGGGAGTTTTAGATGTGCACGAGATTTATGTGTATGTGTTGGAGGTCTACGATAGAACTGCCGGCATGGAAAAAGCGCCACGACGGCGGATGATAGCTCGCAACTCTGTATAATTAAGCGATTTGTTTTGACCTTAATTCCGCCCATCATGGGCCATCTCCGAGCGTCCCCCAAGTGCCTGCAGCACCAGTGGCTGCCGAGGGGCAAGCATCCTGCCGATAATCTGCAATGATGCTGCGTGTTGGCACCGCAGTCGCTGTAGTCACAATGTTTTGTGGCGTGACCTGCTGTGTTGTGGCCTCGTCATTCGTGGACTAGGACCCATCCGCGGACCGGGATGCCAATGAAGGAGCCCATAGCGTTGTGCTACTTGTTGGGCGTTTCGGTGGTGCAGGCACGCCTCGGAAGGGCTGTGGCATTTGATTGGGTGGTTGAAGTCGTTGGAGGAGACCATGCCCTCAAGAGGTCGGCAAAGTTTATTGTTGTGACATCAGCAAGCGCCATGACAATGATAACATGGGCGGAAAAAAAGGGTGAAGAAAGCCATTGAAAAAAAAGAATAAAAATTGGAAAAAAAGATAAAGGAACAAAGAGAACACCTCAAACAACAGGTGCCCATGTGCACTGTCTCTGTACAGCTACCTTTTTTCAATTTTTTTTTTTCACATGCCCATTTCTGCATACAAGCCCCGATGATCCGTCTCTTAGGAGCAAAACAGGGCTGCATGGTAGCGAGTGGGTCGGCGGTATCGTGCCTACGGATTTCGAGGCGATTCAGGGAGTGTTGCTCGGCAACGGGCGAAAATAAACCAGCTAGCGGTGCCAGCCCCGATGTAATGTCTTCAAAGCATCGCTTGCCCCCAAACAATGCAACCAACTCATCGACTCTAATTCAAAAGCCTTGATTCCCACTTCCAATCTCGCGACCTCGCCCTTTGCTTTCTAGTTCATCATAATCATTTGCGCTCCTTTCTAGCGTGGCTGCGGCGCCGTCCGCATTCTTCATATCCGGTTTCCATTCCTCACACACCACACAACCCGCAAACATGTCGACCATCTCGAGCTCAGAGCGAGACAGTCGAGACGGCGACTACGCCTTGAGACAAGCACAATCTTCTACTTCTGACCTGAGCCTCCGGGCTCTCGTGCCCATGTTCGTCACCTTCACCCTCCCAAGATGCCCTTCTTACGTCGACTGACCGCAAAAAACAGGTGGGACAGCTCTGATCCCGAACGATGCCCACCGCCACTCCCCCTCAACCCAACTTCTCCCAAGAGCTTCAGCTCAAGAGCTGGAACTTCTAGTGCCATCCAGTCTGCGCATGCTGCGCTTAGTGAACGCGCGCGCGAGAGTGCCGTCGTCAAGCAGAGCCCACACCGCCGGATGCAGTCACTCCAGCCCACATCCGTGAGGGACATGAGCTTGATGCTCGAGCACAACGGCGGAGGCAGTGGCAACGTCTCACCCTCGAGATCTCCCGACAAATTCCACCGACCAGAGACTCCCATCCGAGCCAGAGATGAGAGCCGATACACCGACAGAGAGTCCTCAACCGGCTCACCGACCCCAGGCCCAAGCTTAACACCCATCGTCAGACCAATCGTCCGACGCCCTCCTCCCCAGAGCATCCTGGGCGAGAACACACCTCCTCAGTCGTCAACAATGCTGGCTCTACAGAACATGGGCAGCCTGAACCAGAGCCCAATCCAGCCGCAACCGCAACCTCAAAACAAGGAGCCCGAGACTCCTCTGTCCAATGTCACCAACAACACATCAGGATCAGCCGTGGTCAGACACCCTCAATCGCTTGACCAGCTCTCGAACCAGATCCTTAGCCTCACAAACATCGCAACATCTCTGCAGAAGGAGATGGCGCAGCTCAGCCGCAGGAGCAGAGACAATGCTACTGACCTGCTGAGCTTGAAAGAGGCCACAAACACGAGAGACGAGGACATTCGAAAGAGCTTGAGAGAGCTCATCCACACAGGCCCTACTGACCGACTTTCTTCTCGAGATCCCTTTGGAGGGTACTACCTTGACAACAAGCCACACAATGTCTCTCCTAATAATACCCGATCTGCATTCCATCTTCCCAGAATTCCTTCACCCAAGAGCTTCTCAGACACAATTGATCGTGCCTCAATTAGCACCCCTTCCCTCGCGGGATCCGAAGCACCTGCCTCCGTGGCCTTGCTGGAAAGGATTATCCGGGAGATGGGTACCAAAGAGGGCCAAGAGTCTCTGCTTGGTAGACTCATTGACGTCTCCAATAAGCTCGCTGGAATGGCAACTGCCGCCAAGGTGGACGAGCTTGTTGAACAAATTAGAAGCCAATCTGAGCAGGCCATTGTTTTGAATGATGGCGGGAGATCACGAAACATGAGCTTCGATGAGGAGTCAAGCCAGATGACTTCTCCCGATCGCCCAAGGAGCGGACCTGTTCTACAACGTGTGGAACACCTCATGAGAACAGACTCTCGACGCAATTCAGAACCTTCCCAAGGACGTGGCGCCGGCCTGCTCAACGATGACCTCATCAACATCATTCGTTCCGTCAAGGACAGCGTTGCTCAGGGTGGTGGTCTAACTGCTGAGGTGAAGGCCCTAGTTCGGGAGCTGCGAGGCGAGGTGCTCGGCATGGGCCGTGAATTGGGACGCAGACTTGAGCAAGCTGCGGCTCACAAGCCAGTTGATGAGCAGGATACTCCCAGCAAAGATGAGGTGGCTCGGGTGATTGATGAAGGGCTTGAGCAAATGAAAGACCAGCTCAACCATGTCCTGCGGGAGCACAGGCGTGCATCTGCCGCCTCTAGCAATACACAAAAGACCGCCGTCGACTATCAGGAGATTTACAACGCTATGCGTGCGGCTCTCCAAGACAACGAGGCAAACCAGATGCCCGACCTGAGCCGAGAGGATGTCATCCAAGCAGTCAAGGATGCATGGGAGAACTACAAGCCCGAGATCGAGGTCCAGCAGCTCGGTCTGGAGCGTGACGAAGTGCTAGATTGTCTCAAGGAGGGTCTTAGTCAGTATGCACCACGGGACGATCGGGCACCTTCCGCGACAAGAGATGAGGTCTTTACCGCTGTCGTCGAAGGTCTAAGGCACTTCGTACCTCCCCAGGTCGACACCCCAGCTTCGTTGTCTCGAGATGAGATTATCGAAGCTGTCCGGGATTGCTTAGAAGAGTTTGAATTTCCCGTGGCCGCTTCAGCCGTTGGTGGTAGCGAAATCACACACGATGATGTGGTTCATGCCGTCAGGGAGGGACTTCACGACCTTGACCTCACCACGAGCCGGGCTTTGATGCCGCCTCCGATGGGCAATGAGGATATTTCTGACAAACTTAAAGAAATTACCGATCTGCTTCGCAGGGAGCTCAAGGTCGTTTCTGACGAAGCGAAGCAGCATGCTGATGTTAGCAGCCGTGGCACCGAGCAGGTTCTTGATGCCACCAAGGATGGTCTGGAGAACCTTCGCCAGGCTATTGAGACCTACGTGGATCGTGCTGCCGACTCTGGTCTACAGGAGGAGTTCATGGATGATGTCATCAAGTCCCTGGAGGACTTCAAGGACGAAATGGCCGGCATGCTGACCAAGTCCCACGAGGATGCGCGTGGACAGCTTCAAGCTGAGCTTGAGGGTCTTCGTGAGGTAGTGAACAACTCTATGGTGCCTGCACCTCCGCCGGCCGCAGCTCAATCGAACAATCACGAAATCCTCGAGGCCTTGAATACTGGCTTCAACAACTTGCGCCAGGAGATCCTTCGACCGCGTGCTGAGACCAGCGAAATTCTTGATGCCCTCAATGACGGCCTCAACGACCTGCGGGCTGGAATGGACCGTGTGACCAACAAGCCAGCTGACCTGACGGCCAATGATGAGATCCTGGATGCTCTGAAGGTCGGCCTCGATTCCGTCCGCTCAGATCTTGAAAGCATTCGCGATACGAACGACAAGGCCGTTGCAATTTTGGATGAGCCCTTGGAAACCTCTAGCGGTGATGTTTTGGAAGCCCTCAAGACCGGTCTTGACAGCGTTCGTGCTGATATCGAAGCTCTCCGAGAGAGCACCCTCGAAAAGGCTGTCGCAACTGTGGAGCCCACCGACAACAACGAAATCTTGGATGCGCTCAAGGACGGTCTTGATGCCCTTCGCTCAGATATCGAGGGACTAAGAGAAGCCGATGAGAAGGCCGTGGCTCCAATTTCTGATTCGTCCCCTAATGACGAGATTCTGGATGCCCTCAGAACCGGCCTCGAGTCTGTTCGCTCAGACATTGAAGCCCTCCGAGACAGCAGCAACGAGCGTGCTGTTGCCACTGTGGACTCTACACCTGAATACTCGGACGAAAAGATCTTGGATGCCCTGAAGTCAGGACTCGACTCAGTTCGTTCAGACATTGAGTCTCTCCGTGATAGCAACAACGAGCGAGCCCTTGCCACCATCCCGACGGACGAAGACGCTGACAAGGCCCTTGTTCCTGCTGATATGTTGAAGCAGGATGACATCAAGATTCTGGAGACCTTGATCACCGACCTTCGTTCTAAGGTTGATGGCATGGAGCCAGAAGGCGAAAGCATCCAGAAAGATGACCTTGCTCGCATGGAGGAGATGATTCGCAATGTGCAGACCACTGTTGAAGAGCTAAGTTCTCGTGAGCCTCCCGCAACTGCTCCTCCTGCTGAGACCGCTGTCGTACCTTCCGTCGACAAAGAGGACCTCACTCGCATGGAGGAGATGATCTGCAAGATCCGGGATACTGTAGAGGAGCTCAGCTCCCGCGAGCCTGTTGCTGCTGCTCGTGCTGTTGCTCTTGATGCTGAAGGTGATGCTGAGGCTGCGCCCTCACCTGAAAAGGATCTCACTCACCTGGAGGAGATGATCCGTAACATCCGCGACACGGTGGACGAGCTCAGCTCCCGCGAACCTACTACCATTACTCGCACTGTTGATACGGATGGTACGCCTGTAATTGTAGGTGGTGACGATGCTGCCTCCAAGGACGATGTTCAAGCTATCGAGACCATCCTCCGTAACACTAAAGGTCGACTTGATGATCTTATCGATGGCGAGAGCGCTGTCCGTAAGGAGCACCTTGACAATATCGAGACCCTGCTTTTGGAAACACGCGAGTCAATGGGAACACTGAACACCGCTCTTGACACTGTCCCTCGCAAAGAGGAGATCTCTAGTTTGGAGACTCTTATCACTCAGATTACTGCTGGTCTCGAGGAGATCAAGGAGCGTGCCATTAAAGAGAGTGAAAACCCAGACAGGGTTTCCAAGGCTGACGTTGACACTGTTGAGGCTGCTGTCCTCGACCTGAAGACTTCCCTTGAGGGTGTAGCCGGGACAGACTTTGCCACCTTTGCAAGCAAGGAAGACATCTCAAGCCTCGAGACGATCGTCAAGACGTTTGAAGAGAAGCTAGACACCTCCGTTGACTCTACTACCAAGGCTGTTGCGGTCCGTGACGAGGCCATGACAGGTGTTGGCGAGCGTGTCGAAAGCCTTGAGACTGTTGTCAAGGGCTTCGAGGAGAAGCTGCAGAGCTCAGTTGAATCTAGCACCCAGGCTGTTGCAGTCCGAGACGAAGCCATGACAGGCGTTGGCGAGCGTGTCGGAAGCCTTGAAACAGTCGTCAAATCTTTTGAAGAGAAGTTGGACAGCTCGGTGGAGTCATACAGCAAGGCTGTTGCAGTCCGCGACGAGGAAATGACCACTGTCGGAGAGCGCGTCACTGAGGTCAAGACCTTCCTAGAAGAGCTTCAAGAGGCTATCAAATCTAAACTAGATGAGGGCGCTACTGGTGTCGAGTCTGTTGGCAAACTTCTTGAATCTATCGGTGAGAAGATTGACAAAAACGAGACGATTGGCGAAGACCTCAAGGACATGTTTGAGACGATGAAGTCTGAGTTCGAGGACTCTAAGGCTGTCATTTCTGGTGTCAAGGTTGAATCCAACGAGAAGGTCGCTGAGGCAACGGTGAAGTTTGAGGAAGCCACCTTCACCCTTGGTACTAAGATCGACGACAAGATTGGCGAGGTGATTGCTAAATATGATGAGCTGCAGACTTTGCTTGACGAGAAGAGCAAGGTCACTGAGGCTCATGTTGCATCCTCTGACGCTGCTGTTGTGGGGACCAAGGCTGTCACGGATGAGCTCAAGCTCCTCATCGACACTCTTGGCTCCACTGTCACAGATTCTTTGGAGAAGATGGAAGAGGCATCCAAGACTGTCTTCAGTACTGTGGAAGACCTCGTGACAAAGACTGACGAGAACCACACCGAGAACAAGACCGAACACGGGCAAACTCGAGAGAAGATTTCCGAGGCCCTCTCTGCTCTCGAGGGACTGAAGGGAGAAGCCGGCGAGTTCCAACCCAAGGTCCTCGAGGCTGTCAAGGATATCCTCCTTCTCGCTGGGGAACACTTTGAACACTCCAAGACTTTCACTGCCGATGTTCAGGACAAGATTCCGGAGGAACTCAAGCTGCTCCTCCCACCTGAGAAGTACGACAACACTCAAGCCCACGAGAAGCTCGACAAGCTTGCTGAGCAGCTACCTGAGCTGAAGTACGATGATGCTGAAATCAAGGAGCACCTTGAGAAGCTTATGGAGCAGCTCGTTGAGCAGAAGTACGACGATGGCGAGATCCGTGACAAGCTTGAAAAGCTGGTTGCGCATATCACGGAGCAAAAGTACGATGACACTGAGATCCGGGAAAAGCTCGACAAGCTTGTTGAACACATCACGGAGCAAAAGTACGACGACAGCCAAGTTCAAGAGAAGCTCACTAAAATCATCGATGAGAAGTACGATGACAGCCAAGTTCGTGAGAAGCTTGATAAGTTGGCCGAGCAGCTTCTCGAGCAGAAATATGACGATGCACCTGTTCACGAGAAGCTTGGCCAGATCACTGAGCAGATCATCGAGCACAAGTACGATGATGCTGAGGTCCGTGAGAAACTGGACACCATTGTATCTCACAAATACGATGACGCCGCAGTCCGCGAGAAGCTTGACGAGATCGTCGGTCACAAATACGATGACACTGAAGTCCGCGAGAAGCTCGAGTTGATCATGGCTGACAAGTACGACGACACCGTTATCCGTGACAAGCTTGACTTGATCTATGCAGACAAGTATGATGACGCTGAGGTTCGCGGGAAGCTTGACGAGATCGTCAGTCATAAATACGATGACGCGGAAGTCCGTGAGAAGCTCGATGTGATTGTCAGTCACAAATATGACGACGCCGAGATCCGCGAGAAGTTGGACACCATTGCATCTCACAAATACGATGATGCCCAAGTGCGGGAGAAGCTTGACGAGATCGCTGGCCACAAATATGATGACGCTGAGGTTCGTGAGAGGCTGGACATCATCATGTCTCACAAGTATGACGATAATGCAATCCGTGACAAACTTGACCTGATCTATGACGATAAGTACGATGATGCTCCTGTACAAGAGAAGCTCGATAAGCTCGTTGAGCACACCAGTACCGCTGATCAAGCCTTCTCTCGCCTTGACACGCTCGACCAAGTCCATGCCTCAGTGGTCAAGACAGCTGCCGACATTGCCGAGTTCTTGTCTAACCAAACTCAGCGCAACACCAAGGAAAACGAGCAGTGGGAGAAGAATCTTCAGGACACCATTGTTGCCGCTGAGCGCAAGCACGCTGAGAAGGAGCAGGTTGAGGCTTCCGTACTGAGCCTTCGACTCGAGGAGGAGAAGCTGCGTCAGAACATCCTCAGTCTTCGGGCTGAACAGGAGAACCTGGTTCGACAAAAGACCAGACTCGCTGCTGATGTCTCTTCTCTTGAGACCGCTATGCGTCTACGCAAGGAAGACTTGTATGATATGGAGACCCGAGCAGAGGGTCTGGAGCGCCGTATTCTTGAGGGAGTTATGGATCACTCTCGTGTCCTTCTCATGTCCAAAGCCGGCAAAGGTGGCGATGCCATGAGCCGCAAGCGTGTCAAGAAAGCCGCCAACGACGGCGATGCCGCCTCAACACCCAAAAAAGCCGTAGTTGGCATTCCACTGGCTCGACGAAGCATGGCTTCCCCGGCTCAGACGGGCAATGGGCGAAGAATTGTCTCACTCAGCCAAATCAACAACAACGTCGCCACAACAGGCTTCAAGCGGAGCCAGAGCGTGAGAACGCCTGCTGGTCGAGGCGGCAAGGCTTACCGCAAGCGCAGCTGGGGCGGAGACGCTGAGAACGGCCTCGGCGACGACAAGGAGAATGTCGATGTTGATGAGACGGTCGAGGAGCTTGATGAACAAGAGAACCGGTCACCTATGGCTGACTCTGATGCCCTCGACGATGACGCCGTCGGCGACCAAACGGTCATTACAAACAGCAACGATATGTATACGGAAACGGAAGGCGAAGGGGCAGAAGCTGCCGATGAATTAGAGTCCTGAGGGGGATAGAGACGGCGATAGATGATTGATTGACTACTGTTTTATATGCGAGGGAAAATCGGGAGTCTTTGACGAAGCATGCTTATGACATTGAGTCTGGATCAGGTGTTTTGGTCATTGATGGTTGAGATTTGGAAACCAGATTGGGAACGGGATTCTACTTGGCTTTTTTCTTCTTTTTTCTGGTCGAGTCCTGTCTGGTTTTTGTGTACCTTATTTATTACATCATCATGTTTATGTGTGGTATTAGGATCGAAATGAGCATTTTCAACTTTTAATCACAACTTGGTTGTTTCCGTGTCATGGTCTTGAAGAAGTCAGTGTCGTTGCCATGGTGGTGGAGATTTCGCTATCGACTAGCACGCTGACGGATGATTTAGGGCGGTGAAATTCATTTTGATACTTGGTGCAACTAAGCTCTGCCACGCTTGGTATTAAGGGTTTCCCAGAACTAACCTCTGTTACATTTTAACTCATTTTTGCTGGTAAGTTCAGGCTCATCCAATGCTGGAATGATGAAGCCGTTGATGCAGTGTGACATTGGCCCCCGCTAACTCACCCTTTTCCCCGCAAGAAGGAAGATCCAGTGAGTCCATTCATCTATACGCTGGGTGGTGGACGATGCGCCTCATCAACGTTGAGACGTTGCAGCTGGAGGAGTTTTTCGACGAGACAACGCCCAAGTACGCCATCCTATCTCACACATGGGGCGAAGAAGAGGTTTCGTTCGACGACTGGCAGAGGCCGGACGTCGCGGCTGCCATGAAGGGGTACGGCAAGATTCTCGGAACATGCGAGTTCGTGTCCAGGATGGGCGATGTCAAGTACGTATGGATTGATACCGTATGCATTGACAAGCGCAGCAGCGCGGATCTGTCCGAGGCCATCAATTCCATGTTTCACTGGTATGGCAGCTCGCAGGTGTGCCTGGTTTATCTGGCTGACATGGATGCTCCCGGAGAGGCAGTCGAGCTTAGCGCCAGAGAGGCCATGACGAGCGATGCCCACGTCGACGTCTTGTCAGGCGAGGAGCGGAGCAAGTTCCGGGCGTCTCGGTGGTTTAGGAGGGGCTGGACTCTCCAGGAGCTGCTGGCGCCGGAGCGCATTCTGTTTCTTTCCAAAGACTGGACGCTGCTCGGCGGCCTGCACGGGCTCGTCGAGCATGTCGAGGCGGCCACGGGAATTCCTCCCACCTTCATACTCCACCAGCGCAGGCTCAACACGGCGAGCATTGCGCAGAGAATGTCTTGGGCGGCGGGACGCCAAACGACACGCATCGAGGACATGGCGTACTGCCTTATGGGACTCTTTGGGATCAACATGCCGCTCTTGTACGGCGAGGGCAGGAGGGCTTTCCAGCGGCTCCAAGCGGAAATCATTAGACAATCACACGATCACTCGATATTCGCATGGAACGGAGACATGGCTCGGATCCCTAGACATCCAATTCTATCGCCATCGCCAGAATGTTTCGGCGGGCAGTCGTCTATCGGCCCGGTCAAGGATCACAACGAGCGGAACCACTACACGCTCACCAACAGCGGCCTCAGGATCACCCTCCCCGTCCTCAAGACGGTGACACCGGGCCTGATACTTGCCGTGTTGAACTGTTGCCCGCGCACCTTGTCACTAACTAACCGGATATGCTTGGTACTATATGGTACCAGCGAAAACCGGTACACGAGGTTGGGCAGCATACCTACGAGGCTGGTCTCCGTCGCCGGAGTGCTCCCGGAGGCTCGCAAGAAGATGTACATTGCGTCGCCAGACAGCCTGGAAAGAGGGGACATGAGCGGACGGGCAGCCTTTTCGATGCTATGGAGCCCACAGACAACGCCTGAGGAGCAAGAGGAGCACCCGCCATCGCTCGCCCTCCTGGCTCTCGAAGGCGGGCCGGACCAAGAGGTGCCAAAGTACCTTGAGCCGAGGCTGTCGTGGAGGAGGCTGCCCTGCCCGTGGACGCAGCCGGGGCTGATGGAGCTGTACCCGGCCGGGCCGTCAACGTACGCGGCGATTCTCGAATTTAGCGACCCGGAGACGTCCCGGAAGCAGTGTGTACTCATAGGGAGCCGGCCACGTGAGGGCAGCGAGAGAGCGTACGACGGGAAGTCAACCTGGTTCACGTGCTTGCTCGAGAGGAGCCCGTTTGCCACCGAGACGTTTGAGCAGGTGCTCGAGTGGGCAACGTGTGAATCGGGCCCGGCCGAGGTCATGAAGCCTGGAAGGAGGCAGGGGCAGAGGATCTACGCCGACATCTCCTTCCCCAAATGGGCCGCCGATATGCACTGGGTTCCGCAGGCGTGCCCCGTCATTGTGATGCGGACGGACAGGATATTTGGACGAGTGACGAGGACGTCGACGGAGAATGATGGTGAGACGTAAATGCTAAAATTTGGGGTGCAATAAAAGAGAAAAAAAGTCATCATGTTGAACAAACAAGCAGGCGATGACTAACAACTTTATCTGGACGACATCACCTCTTTTTCCTTGAAGCTGTCACCCACTTACTTCACTTACACCCGACGGTTAGAAGTGGGGCCAAGCTCATCATCCTCCCCCGCTAGCGCCCGATGTTGCACTACAGACAGCCACTACCTCTGCCGAGTACAACCCCTCCAAAACATCTTCATCCCGCGCGCGTCATTGCGGCTTCGCGACGTGAACTGCAAACCTCCCCAACCACAACCACAAAGGGTCGCGCGCACAAAGCCTCCGGCACACCATGGACCAATCTTCCACGCCCGGTGCCGGATTGCTCTCTCCGCCAGAGCTGAGCCCGCTGGAGCAGGAAGTTCTCGACGAGTACGAGCGACTCGCCGACAACATGAACAAGGTAAAAACAATTGTCACGAATTCCCCCCTTTTTATACATACTTTTCTTATTCAGTACCACTAATTCGCCCAGCTGGCCACCATCCTCGAGCATCTGGCTTCCAACCCCACCACCGAAATCCTCGACAGCCTCCGCGACCTCGAGCGCAAGACGAGCCTGGCATTCACTCTCCTCAAGGCCAGTGTCTACAGCATCGTGCTGCAGCAGGAGATTGATTGGGGCGACGGATCCAACGCTTGAGCGGGGGAATTGCACCTGGGAAGAATGGAATATGCGCAACAAATTCATGGACCTGACTGCTTCTACTAAGAAAAAGAAGAAGAAAAAAAAAGATGCGACATGAAGGGCGGTGACGAGAGCAAGTCGGGCGCACACCACCAGCCAATGGAGCCGACATGGAAGACGTCGCTTGAGAGCTCTTGACATTTGGGCAAAATCCCCTGGGAATGTGGTGCAAACGACGTGAGCATGATATGTAGACACGAGACATGATACCCACCAATTACACGGCACCGCATCAGATTTCACCTCGGTTCTTTTGTGTTTTTCAATACATGTTGCTGTTTTAGCAAAAATATAATTCTACACGTACAGCCACATTGGAGAAGATTTCGTCATATAGGTACACGTTTGATACATTCCTCTCGCTCTCGTTTCCCCCGTCATACATACACTTTACTTTAATATACAGAGCCGCCGTAGTACACCTTTCGCACGTCCACCAGCTTCTTGCCCCGGCCGATGGCGATCTGCTCGGGGTCGGGCTGGTGGGTCAGGGCCTGGTACGCCGCCTTGACCGAGTTCATGGGGTTCTTTGACCGGGGAATACGGGCCGCAATGTCGTGAATGCCGGCCGCTCGGCACATCTCAAAGATTCGGTGGGGTGCACGCAGTCCGAAGCCTGTGCGAGTTTGGTTAGCAAAAAAAAAAAAACAGGTTTCGAAATAGAACAATTTTCTTCTTCTTTCGTTTCTTCTTCAACCACTGCCGTGTAACTTGAAACTTACCGGGAGGACGAGACATCAGCTCAACAACGGTACCAGAAACCTTGCCAGTCACGTCTCCGTAGATGGTTCGGTTCTCGTAGCGGCGAATGGGCTTCATGTTGCGGATGGCGAGCATCTGGGCCGTCTCATCGGCGACGCCAGGTTCGGTGGACTTGGCCATGCCGAGTCCCAGGCGACCGTTGCCGTTGCCGGCAATGGCCACCACTGATGTGCTGCGGACCTTGCCCAGACGGGTCTGGTTCGAGACCCATCGGGTGACGAGGGACTTGGTGAGCAGCGATCGGATGTCCTTGAGCGACAGGCCCGTTAGGCGCTTGATCTCCTGGAACTTTCCGGCATCGTCCTGGCCTTGGTCCTCGGGGTCGGCGTTGGTCTTGTACATGCCCTGGACGCCGGGAATCTTGCCCAGGTCAGGAGCTTCGGCAGAGTGTAGGCGGTCGACGCCGGCCGGGCCGTCCTGCATGAGCTCGAGGCTGGTGGGCTCAATCTCGCCCTGATGGGAGAACTCTGAAATCTTGTCAAGCTCCTTCTTCCACTCGGCGTCAATGGCCTCGTCGAGCTGCTTGGCCTGGGCACGGCTCATGAACTGGGAGCTGTCCTTCTTGGCGTCGGGTTCAGCACCGTCCTCCTCAATCACATATCGCTTGGCCAGTTCGGGGTCGGCCTCGATATCATTGAGCTCTTCCTCAGTCAGGTCGATCAATTCCTGCCCGGAGCTCTCCTTCACACGGCGCATGGCCCGGATCATGGCCCGCGTTAACTGGTCGCTGGTCTTCTTGTCGGTAATCCCCATCATCTTCTCGCCGTAGTTGTCGAGCCATTCATTTTGGTCGGGCCACTGAACCTCCCTCGGTGTGCCGTCGACTTCGGGCTTCAGGTCATAGCGGGGGTCCAGGACGGTGTAGTCTTCAACGTAGTTGGGGGCGTAGGGGTCGTCACGTAACCGACCCTGGATGATCAGGTCTTTGGGATCGACGGCCTTTTCACCAGCTTCTATGGCCTCGAGCTGCTCGGGCGTGTACTTGGCCTTGAGCTTTTCCTTGTCCTCAGCTGAGAATTCGGGGAACACATCCTTCTGGTACTTGTCTAGCCTCTCGGGCTTGAGCAGGCCCAATTCCTCGGCCTTGACATTGCGGAAGCGGGACTTGCGGTTCGGCCGGGGAGCGGAGGTGTGAAACTGCTGGCAGGGGACGGCGAGGGCGGGAGTCGATCGGGTCGAGGAGACGCAGCGGCCGAGAAGGCTGCGCGCCGGTCGTGCGACGCTCATGGCCGGTGCTGGTTCGGAGGACGCTCAATCAAAGCGAGCGTGCCTGGGGGTATCAATTCGTAGCGGTGGATGAGGATGGCGAGCACCCACGGCAGTCGGCTGGTGTGGATTGGTCTGGCGCGACCTGCTGTCTTTCTCTCTCACCTCACACGAGCTCGAGATTTTTTTGGGACCCAGGATTCCTCAATTGAGAAGAGGCATAGGTGCCAGTGCCGGACGACAATTTGGGCCAATTAGAGAGGCCTGTCAATGAGGGGTGGGGGGGTGGTCAAGAAAATCAGTTGATGTTTGCACGTGACAAGCCACGTGTGTATCGTTTATCCCTCCCACTGAGGCATCGGCTCCGGCTCTGAGAACAAGGGAACATGGCATGGTGGGATGCGCATGGTATGAGAGTGGTCACAGATGCGAAGCAACCCTGCTTGCCCAACTTGAACTTTTCCGCAGAACAGTTCCTTAACATGCATCCCTTGCTCTACTTCACTGCCCCCCAGTAACATGAACATACTATCTTAATAGCCCAGCCGCTGTAAATGTAAATCCTCATTTTGTCCGGCGCTTAACTCACTCTCCCAAGCCAAGCCGTTGGCCATGTTGACTGATCCTTGTCTCGCCGTGCAACCCCCGTCCGTCTTCTGGCCGGATTACACGGTATTGCCCAATCGCCATTGGCCCCAGCATCAGTCGACTTTTGCTGCACCCATGAAACGTCTCAGCTCAACGGTGTGTCCCCCTTCAACACGCCAGAGCCTGTGGGTCGCCCGTCCGCCGTCCACCGTTCGCCAGTCCCGCTTGGCGACGATCCAGCGGAATTGTGACGCTGTCAGTTTCGGCCCTCATGATTCTTCGCTTCCATCGTCCTGGTTTCTCCCTCTTCTACTCCTTTCCCTCTTGACTCGACACTCCGTTTTCCCCTTCTGCGCGCACTCACCACCATCACCAACTAATACCACCGTACGTGACTGGCACACGTACATACCACACTCCCTTACTTGATTGCGCTCGATTGTCTGGTACATTCGAATCCAACACAGCCTTGTCTTTTTTTTTCTTGTACCTTTCGCTTTCAAAGGTACCGACTCGGTCCAAGTGCGCGTCTGACCGGCTCTCGCACTGCTGCGAAACATCTGTCCTAATGGGTCAATTCGACTGGTTTTCTTCTATCGGCGCCACCGATGAGGCTGTCGCCGTCCTCAACGATCAGCCTATCCTCTTCACCATTCTCCTGGTCGTCCTCGTCACAATTATTCTTCAGATCGTACTGCATTGGTATATTCACTATGCCACTATGAAGCCCGAGCAACGCAAAGCCAAGCAGGACAAGAAGGATAAGAAGGCCGCAGCTAAGAACAAGAAGTGAAGCGCGCCTTACCTACGAAGCGAATTATGTATTTTGCCACATCTTTGGCGCAACCGACTTTCTTTTGCGGATTAGACCTAACACGGCCGCAATATGTTTTTTTATTCTTGAACCTCAGCAAACGAACAATTAGCGTTGGATCTTGGCCGGACAAGGTGCTGCGATCATAATGTCAGTGATGGTCCTGTAGTTCTCGAAGAACCAGTCCATCAGCATCTATTATTCTTAAACTACATTTTGGCTTCTACAAATCCCCCGTTCGCATTCTGCCTGTCTCCCAAATTATGCTCTTCGATGTATTTACCAAATGTCCAGATCTGCATTACATCAAATTGTCAGAAAAAAGCCAATCATCCAACGACTGGAAATTCGTTGGATCAAAGCTCTCGTCTTTTAGTAAACCTGTTCCACATTTATTCACCACTGGTTCTGAAATTTTGAATGAGTCAAGTCCATCCTGATAAACTGGCCAGCTCTCCTGTGAACTAGCTGAACATGGCTGAGATCCGCCATTAGGATTCTCGCCTGCGGCCAAGGAGGCGCAATTGCTACCACTGTTCCTTGATGAAAGAGATGATTTAATAGGGAAACTAGAGCAGGATGACTGGCTTAGAGTCGCTATGTCTTGGTCATATGCCAACTCCAGTGAGTTGATGGAGATGGACTCATCCATGTGCGACATTTGTTGGCCCAAAATCCCTTCCTCTGTCTGAAATAGGAACTCGACGTTTGAAGCAAATTCATTGCCATATTCTAAGTTCAGAATATCGCTAGCGAATTCATCTTCTGGGATGCGACGAGCAATTCGCTGCCGCCCTTTGCCGCTTCGTCCTCTTGAAGTAGGCATCTCGCAATGTGTTATTAGAATATTCCAGGCGCATTTTTCGATTCTCGAGACAGAATTATCCACTCCTGCGGCAAGTGTTTGTTCAAATCTATTCTCCAGCCCCATTGTCTGAAGCTTTTGTCTGAGGCTGGGGGATTCCGCATTTGTCAGACGAGCTAACGATGAGCCGATGACTGCAAGGAACTCTGAGCGTTGTGATATGGCCTATTGGACAATGTAAGTTCCTTGCGAAATAGTATAATTCAATAGCCATACCTCTATATAGGGAATACGAAAGACTCCCGGGACCAGCTTGGTCAGACAATGGCTCGACAGAGTACTGATAACCTGAATATTTTTATATTTCTTCTGAGGGGCAATCATTAGCTGCTCAAACATGACCTCCAGGAACGCGGAGTTTGCTAATTTGTCCAAAACTTCATCCGGTGTGAATCTCATGTTCTTGGTCAATTTTTGTACTGAGTCGTCAACACCGTCGCTCTGAGCTGGGAAGCCCAGACTCGACATGAAGTTTTCGACTGCAGACTGGTCTCTTGAGCATAGCTCCGAATAGACGTCATCAACCGGAGATTCCTTTGCAAGTTTTGTGTCGTCGCTTTGAATCGATCTTTTGCGCTTCTTCTGTGATTGATGTGACTGGCCGGCCGGCACCTTTTCCATTGACTCGACAATGTTAATAGAAAGAACTAATGATCGAAACTGTGCAACGTTTGCGTTGGGCGGTGGCACTAGGGCAGAATCTAAGCTCGGGTGCTGAAGTGAGAAGCTCATGACCCCTGGCAACTGGATAGTGTCATGGCGGTCGTACTCGAGTCGTAGGCCCAGATGATTCCAGGACTACCCAGCATTGTCAGCACAAATGCGAACAGCTGTCGTGCAGGAAATAGTATACCTCACACTGTTTTACCAGGTAGGAGAAGGCCTCTAGTGTGTGCTCCTCGTGTAGTGGGATTCCATTCGCGACCAATGAGATATCAATGCAACAAGATCTTAGCCTGGCTATCCAAAGATATGTTCTCTCAGCGACCTGACGCAGCTGATCAATGGATTCAATGCTTGAGAGGTGGGAAGGGACATCGAGGCATAACGAGGGTGATATCCTAACTTCGAGCTTCTCCCGACTAAGAATCATTCGGAGAGTTGGTAGCGAGAGAGTGATTGGGGTGATCTCTGTCGTGTCTGTGTTGAAAGATGAATTCATGGCTAATGATAGGGGCCAAGTATCGTAAAAATGCAGTAATTTTTACATTGGTGGCCACTGGGGGAGGATTGGTGGGTGTAGGAAACCAGTGGCAGAGATTCTTTGGGGTGCAATATGAGAGCACTGAGGGCAGGCAGGTGCCACCCCTATTGACGAATGGGCTGCGTTTTTCATGCTACCTAGACATGCGAGGAAGGAACACGAGCAAACTCAACAGCTCAAACAAGGGGCCATACCGCAAGAGAAATATGGGATACCAGCCCAGTTGGCGCAAGAATTAATACATCTCCATCTTTTCGTCAGGAGAATAATACACTGTGATATGATATTGGTTACCCAAGAAACAAGAGAAAGCAAAATAAGAAACACGCAGGTCCCAGCTCCAGCCATTCATTGCAGCGGGCCGATCAATGCTGATACTCCAAACAGCATGCCATCATCACGTCTAAAAATGCCTCCTCCAAATACCAATCATGATACCCAAGTTAGATACATACAGGCAACCCCCGTAACTCCTCATGCTTCCTCCTATTTAGCAAACCATGGAAATTTCTTCTTGATCGGGTCGGACGACCCCGTTGACGTGCTCTCCACTTGTATACTTCGCTGATAAATGTCCTGAAGCGCTTTGTGTTAGCAACTAGGCCCAATTGTAGTTTTTTTTTGACAAATGCGCTGTGCTTACCTCATCATCTATGGGCATTCGACAGTTGAGAATTAGCTCTCGGGCATTGTCATGCTTGTTGAGGCTTGGATACGCGGTGCCCTGGCTCTTCATGATTGGAAGCAGGACCTCTCCCAGCACCTCAAACTTCTTCCAGTTGACACGGTCCCCGTCGGGGCCAACGAATGTCTTGCTGCCTTCCTCCGCTGACACAAGATCTCGCCTGTGAAGAGGGACGAAGGGGATGCGCGGCAGCGGTGAGTTCTCCCACGCTAACCGATATGCAAAATGACTTTTTTGCGTTCCCATTAATATTACCAGTCTTGCGAATCGCTTCTGAGTATCTGCTGGCACCAACCCCCTTGTTTGGGTCAGTCGGTGGATTGCCGTCCCGTTGACTCCGGCCAAAATGGCTGCCAAGCCGTTGTAATTATTAAGCTGTCGTAGCTTTAGTGCAATGTTCATAAACTTCTCTAGCATCTGTGCCCGGTGCTTTGCCTTGTCCCGCAGTAGAATCATGTTAGCAACCCACTTGGCTACGTGGTTGAAGTGGTTGATCATGCGGTTGACATTTCTCAAGCTCTTGCACTTTTCTTTCTGAGACGCCGACAAGCTGACGTGCCTGACAAAGTCTCTGATCCGAATCGACGAAAACATGATCCAGTCGATCCGGGTTAGTTCGTCCGCCACGTCCTCATCGGGTAT
This sequence comes from Calonectria honghensis, assembly GCA_013403855.1. Lineage (NCBI taxonomy): Eukaryota > Fungi > Ascomycota > Sordariomycetes > Hypocreales > Nectriaceae > Calonectria > Calonectria honghensis. The sequence goes on along the minus strand of VTGB01000040.1, from coordinate 308,174 downwards.
TTCCATAAAGATGTGATATCGGAACTTGTTCATGGGTAACGCATCAATGGGTTCCAGCACTGCAGCCGCTCTCTCGTAATCTTCGTAGGAACCGAAGTGAACCTGGCCGTTTCCTCTCTCGGGAAGCGACGTCTCCGAGCTGGCCGATGGTCTGCTGTCCAAATCCTCTTCGACACGCAGCGAGTCGAAACTTGCAGCGAGCTCACTGGCATCCTTGGACAAAATCTCGCTAGCGAGAAGATCACCCTTGTCATCTGAGTTTGCCCAACCGGTGTCGTCATCCTCTACAACGTTGAATTGAAGATTTCGGCGCATATGCTGGGCGGCTATCGAGAAGATTGGTTCGGTAGAGAGATGCTTGATGAATTCTTCCAGGTTTTTGCGAGTAAGAGGTCGTGCAAAGTCGCCTGGATATTGTGCCACCCACTTGGCCACCATCTCGATGATACGGAGCTGCGTTGCTGTTTTGGAAAGATAGTGCGCTGACTTGTCCTCTCGGACCTGGTCTAGCCGAGTAAGGATGGCCGAGAACAATTCGCCTGGAGCGGCAAACTTGCGATACAAGCATAGGAAGATGTCGGAGAAGTTGTTGTCCGCCCGGGATAGTCTCGGGGCAAGAAGGCGATCTACTAGGTCATCGAATGTCACTCCTGCCACCTTGGTAGGTTTGTCGAGCACACTGTCGTCGCTTCGTTGCAAGATGGGAATGTCGTCCGAGTATCGATAGGATTCGGCATCTGACTCTTCCACATCGGTACTCTGCCTGTCGAGTCGGATCCCAGGGGTTCTACGCATGCTGTTGACCACCTGCGACTGCGATTGGGAATGCGATTGCGATTGCGATTGCGATTGGATCTGGGTGTAGTCGCGCGCCTGCGGAGGCTCCCCCTCACGGGTAGGAGGAGCCGTGTTCGGGTTCTGGTTGTGCCGAGGGCTGCGTGCTCGATCTCGATAGTTTTCTGCCACGGGAGGGGTTGGGATTCCGCGAAGGAGGGAAAAGTCGGAGCTGGCCCTGCTGTGCTTGCTCTGCTGGCTTAAGGGTCTTGCAGCGGCATCGGGTGCTTCAAGGTTAGCGGCGGACTGGGCGCGGCGGCGCGAAACGGTTTCGCCGTTCTCTTCTGCGACACTGTTAGTCGTACATCTTGCGCACCCGTCAAAGTTGACACTCACCTCTTCTATGAGATATCGCGGCTCGAAGGATGGTGTGCAGGCACATTCTGGCAATCTCTGGCTTCTCGGCATAAACCTTGTGAGTGGCAACACATGATCTGAAGATTTGATGATTCGCAACGGCCTCGGCATCGACTTGCCAGCTTTCTTCTGGGTTCTCGCATTTGCAGGCCACCAGACTGGACGGGAGGTTAGAGTTGGTGAGGGCGGCTAGACACTGGTTCAGTACAATTTCGCGGCAGCAGGTGTGTGGAGCGTACCCAGTGTTTGAGGGAGTTCGCGGACGGACTCCTGATTCATGACATCGTAGAGGATGAGGGCGGCGTCAACGCGGGGCACAATGTGTCCATTGATCTGTTTCGGCCATTGAATGGGCTGCGTGGGATTTAATTCAAAGTACTCCAGATCCAGCTCGAGAAGCGTGATGACGTGGGATGTGTTGTCAACCAGCATGCGGACGCTGGAGGCATTTGAAATGGGCGGCCGGGTGAGGCCGAGGACCCGTTGGACAAAGGATGACTTTCCGACACCGGTGGAACCGATGACGGCGATGTTATAGCCCTCCATGGTGGAGGGTGAAGGCGACTAGGACGCAAGTCAGTGAGTCCCCGCATCCGACGTGTCTCATACTCGCACGAGGTGAACCCCTGCCCCGCGAGGGCCAGACAGGTGTGGGGTCTGTGTGCTAGAAAGTAACGGGACATACATACCCAGTACGGTGAAGGGTTGGCGGTCAGAGACTCTCGACGGGGGGGCGGCCAGTGTTGGCTCGGGCTATTGTCATTGCTATCGCAGTCGTTGGGAAAGTGGTCGTTTCTGGCGCAGTCGTCGTGCTCGTCGTCTTCGTCGGGTAGGGATTGGTAGACGGAGCTTCCGTCCGTGTCGTCGGAGGGGGCGTCTACGGGGGCGGACGAGGTGAAACGCTGCTGGAAGAAGGGGTCGTCGACAATTGAGCCAACCGAGTCCTGGTGATCGTGCCTGTGGACTGGGTGCTGAGGGTAGGCGGCGAGCGACTGGCCCCCGTTGGGCGAGAAGCGAGGGGTCGGGTTAGCTGCTGGTCGTGAGCGGGCAGTCGGCGCAGCGCCTGGAACCGGGTGAGCTTGTCGTGAACCAGCATAATTGGGATGCATGGCCGCAGCCTTAGCGACTCGCAACAGTGGTGAAGAGGGACATATGATGCCAGCAGCCAGAGAGCTGGAGAGGGAAGTTGGTAGTGGGGAAACCCGTGGAGACCCAGGGGCCAAAAGAAGGAAAAAGGGAGCAGGGAGAGTGCAGAGGGGGGAGAAAGGCTAATGGCGAAGGGACTGGACCGAGGACGGATTTACTAACAGGCTTTGGGGAGCAGGTATGGAAATCGGGAGGGAGAAAAATCCCGGGATAGAAAACGCCTCCTCGGCCGCGAGGCTTTTCCAACCGCCGAACGAGCAAGTGACCGAGAATGGAGCTGGTGTGCTGGAGCAACTGAGACTGAGACCGAGACTGAGACTGAGACCTGTCGTCGACCTGTCAGTCGACTTGTCACGTCGGGTAGAGGGAATGAAGGTGCACTGCGCTGCGCTGCAATGCAATGCACCGGTGACGACTCGTACTGTGCTAATATTGGCGGACCTCTGTACAATATTCAAGTGTGTATGTGTATCCTCAGTCGGTCAATTCCAGCGAGCGAGCCAACGAACGATGGAGCTTGGCGATGGCGGGAGTGGTGGTGTTTCCCCGGCCGTCTCCCTGGTGGTCTCGAGGCTGCTGCACGTCAGAGGGGCAGGGTGCGTAGGACTGGGTTGGCTGCTGCGTGTGGTGCGTGGGCGCGCAGACGCAGGTGCTGGCCGGTGCGCGTGTTTGGCGAGGGGAGGCGGGATTTGCGAAGCAAGGGAGGGACGGATGGTTGTGGCCGGTCAAGACACTCAACCGCTCGCCAGCATCGACGATGAACGCCTCGAGATGCGATGCGATGAGGTGTTGAGGGGGGAAAGCTGCTGGGCAAGTCGAAAGAGGGAGGGAGTCGGCGTCTTCCCGCTATAATTACTCCAACTCTTAACGACATGCATGCGTAGCACCGACCTCAGGTAGCGGCCGTCCAGGGGTCCTGTTCGGTCAGTGCTCAATGCCCCCGGGGGCGCAGGGCGCTGGCTTGTTGGGTACCCGAAGCAACAAGCCTATTATCTGCACCGGTGTGCGACCCCCCCCATGCTGTGTTGCTCCAAGCGTCGGCGCCGGTGCCAGGATGCTGCTGTGTGCTGGCGCTGGCGCTGGCGCCGCACTTGGTGAGCCGATTGGCCTCGGCGCACTGACTGAGGGGAACGGGCGCCTGGGACAGCAGCTTCTGGGGACGACGAGCGAAAAAGCGTATACGTATACTGCACTGGCTTCTGGAGACGGCTAAGATGGTCAATCTGTTAAGCCCGACCCGGCCGATGGGTAAGTCGTTTGTGAGCTGTAGGATTTTGTGGGTTTGAAGCTGGCACTGCGTACCCCTTTGACTGTGAATTTGATATTAATTTACAGGGAGGGACCAACAGGTTTGCCCAGAGCGAGTGGGTTGCCTGCTAATTTTGGCCAGCGCAGATGGCAATGTGGTAGCACCGAGGCATCCTGAGACTTAGGCCAGCCGCCCAAGGAAAGCCAAATAGATACCTGGCTGGGAAGCCGGAGAGGCGTCTCATCTTTCCAAAGCAGATGACCTCATACAACCGCGCCCCTTGCGTTGCTTTTTCGGCGTGGCTAATTCTGTATACGGCAGCGCATCTCCCACCAGCCAGGGCGGCTCGCTCCTCCCAGCACGTGCTGCTACTGGTTCAACGTGAGGTTTGGTGCAGCATGCCGGAGTCTAGACCTCTTTCACATACACAAACATGTCGGCTGCTTCCGCTCGGTGTGCAGTTTTGGAAAGTCACCAATTACCTGCATCAATATTGCATCGCAACCAGCCAACCACGCAGAACGCCCGCTGGTCACTTGTGCGACGCTGCTCAGCTTGCATCGCCGTCGTACCAACTCATTCTCGCTGCGCCGTAAGCTTATATGGGGAAGCCTGGGCACCAGTAAGCTTGCCCTCCCCGTTGCCCTCCTGTAGCAGCCCAGAAGTAGAAAAGAAGAAGAGAGAATGAATTAAAAGAAAGGAAAAAGCAAATAGTCGCCATTCACTTGAACAATCCCAAACGGCTCGTGCCGCAAACCGTCCTCTTTCTTGCCATTGTTCGCTTGATACCCTGCCCTGGTTCGTGTAGTTGGCCCGTTCGAAGCTGACATCCCCGTCCTACCAGGCCTTGAGGGCACCCTTGCTGAGATGGAGCGGACAATCTTAGGACTTGTCGATCACGCTATGTTAATATTACATACAACAGTGACAATGCTCATGTGTGGCCAGATCCTTGAGCTGGGCAGCCCAGGGGGGGCGCTGGGCAACATGTCAAGTTTGACGAGTTTCTCGCATTGGAAACCTGGCTGTACCGAGAGCGAGGCTCCCAATGGGGCTGCACCTTTCGCGCTATCACACACGTTGGCTGACGCCACCCGCACTCTGTTAAGCACGTGGGATTTGCCCACAGCCAATCGATAGGGACCCAGGAACCCCGGTCTCTGCGAGCCGGCAGCCACTTAAGCGTCATTAATCACATCACAATCGCAGGCTTAAGCACATCACCCATTCTGCCCCGCGTCCACCTCCTGCGAGCCGTCGCCAATGTCGTTGAGTTGAGCAGCAGTCATCCATCCTATCACTGGTCTATTACGCAGCGCACACGCGCGCACCCCTGACACGACCCTGTCCCCGCAGTTATTTGCCGCCGCCATCGCCGTCTCCCCCAGATCGCGGAGCCGCCCGTGCTCTGAATCCCGCCAACCTGCAGCACGGGACACTTGAAATCGCCAACGTCAGCTGGATCTCCATCAGGGGGCTCGCCTTGGTGATTGTGCCAGTCAATCGCTGCCTGCTTTTATCTAAACTAAATCAAACTGTGAATGGGCATTGTCCCATCTAACCAAATCAAGATTATAGCCAATAGCGTTTAGATTTCTCTTAGGATCTATTATGGCTGCATGAGACGGCTTCCTTGACAGACGTCACTAATGGCTTGCTATCTGGACCTCCTACAAATTTCGCCTAGCACCTCGGCTGTGATTGTATTCCCTTTGAAATGCGATGCCTGAACTCATGTGCAGCGTTGTCGGTCATAGAACACGACCAATAGCCGCTCTCGCTCTCGCTCTCCCAGGTACGGCCTGTCACTGCCGTCCGCTTTTTGCTCCCGTGCTCACCAAGCCACCATATTTTCGTTTCATGGTTGACCTAGCCCGAGGGAAGCCACGATCCATGTGACAGTTCCTTCATGACTCAAGAAGGATGCTTAGTCGGCTGGCTGGGCCGTCCCTCGCCAAAGGCTCGACGTGCTGGTGGATTGTGTCTGCCCAGCCTTATTTATCAGTTCGTGCCAAGTGCTCAGCGGGGTAGACCAGTCCAGCCCAGGTGCAAAACCAAAAAAACTAGCCATGTGTAGTGTCACGCCAGTACGGAGTGGAAGCGAAGGATTGTGCACGGAAATATTTTTCCTCCTTCTTCTTCTGTTTTCTTTTTCGAACAGGCAGAACATTTCAATCAACCGGGTTCTCAACTGATATGAGTAGAAATTGATTTCGTCATCTCCGTCTCAGACCTGCAGCTTCTGCGATCTGGGCACGGCTGTTGATAAGACGCATCTGCTGCCGACGACATCTCAATACTCATCTTCCCACCAAATTTGAGCCCCTCGCCAGGTTATTTGGGGGCGTCTCCCTTCTGTGACTAGTGGTGTGGGTTACCAATGGCTTGCTTTTTCGCGCATTCCTGTCAAGCAGGCATGGCAGTTCCGGGATCGACAAAAGCACGAGCCCTCCCGCGCGATGTGGCGCCGCCCAGTTCATAGCGCTCGCCAGCAACGTAGGTTATGTTTGTGAGGTTATTATTTCTTCTTCTACATTCAATGCCTGGCTATGCATTGCTCCAACTGGATTTATTATAAATTGGTGCTTTAATGGATACTAAAATGTACACGAATTTGGAAAATTGCGCCCCATTAGATGGCTATCAATTCATTAACAAAATCATGCAACGTTTAACTAGTAGATATGCGATGGATCCGATAGGCCACTATGATAACTCTCACATTTTGATGCGCTTTTATCCTTTTCTAGCTGTTACGCTACGGAGGATAGAATTCCAGTTTGGATGTCGGCATTTACCTAATCCGCCAGGAGAGTGAACAACAGATCAGCTGTGATCTGAGACATGACAGCGGTGCAGCGTGCAGCTGAGGGGGCCAAGTATTACGATTGCGATATCCTTGAGCCATCTCCATGGCCTGATTCATCGAAGATATGTCTCATCGTCCCAGGTGGCCTATTTCACGGGATGGTAAATAACGTTCAACGCCAAGGTCCTAGAACATCAAAGGGACCGGTCTAATCCGGGCTTAGCACCTTTTCGGGAGCTTCGATGCACATATTCCAGAAAATGGGCTGTCGCAACACCAGGCTGGGCGATTTCTATAGCTGGGAATCAACCAGAACACGCCTTATGTAGGGCTATTCCCGATATACTCAGACTGGAACGCCTTTCGTGTCTTGCCATCGGGGCGAGACCAAGAACACCATGGCCTCCCCGATGGTAGGCTCCGCCTCATTGGCGAGACATTCAGACTTTGCGCCCAGTGGGCCAGACCCGGAAGGCACTTTGGCCGATGAGCTTGCCACAGGAACAAGGTTATCGATGATAGTATACGCTACCATTGCCATCTGGATGGTTGTTATATCTTACCTCGATTGCCGCCAGAGATTGATTCTTGGTTCATCAGCGACATTATCCCATTTTCACCTCAAACACGATAACCAGATCAGCAGGCGCCTTCGAGCCTCAAATCTATATCTTTTTGCCGTAGCCTCTCCACGAGAAGCTCATACTCTTCAAAGAAAAGACGCCCTCATTGCGTGAACGGGCCACTCATCATGGGTAGAACCATGGTCGTTGAGACGGGCTATCCGTCGGAACCCGCGCCCGTGGCCAAGCCAGAGGGTAGATCCTTCAGGAAGTCTCTTTTCAGGCCCAAATCACTGTCACTGGCCCCTCTAGACCCCCGCGAACTGAGCAGGAAACTATCAGTTGCCAAGAGGGAAAAGGAAGACGAAAGATCGCCCAGATCCATGCGGGAGACTTACAGAGAGGATGATCTTGGATCTCCACTCAAGTCGGGCAGGTCATTTAGATCATCCAAATCGAAATCAAGCCCTTCCTCGTCGCGTCGAGGCAGCCTCTTCAACTTGTCCATCAAAAGCGCCAACTGGGACCCTAAGAAAGATGGCGACGACGCGGTGCCTTCGACCCCTTACAGGCACATTCCCAAGAATGCTGCCTCCCAATTCGCAAGGACGACCACCGTCGAGAATCTGACAGAGAAGCCTCTCATCCCCAAGGAGGCACTTCCAGCGCTCGCTGCGCTGCCTTCCCCTGGAGGACCAAGCAAGACTGCTATCTCCCTTTCCGAGTACAACCGCCTCTACCGCAGAACACAGAGCCTCTGCAGCGGAAGGCCATGCGACCGCACCGGCTCTCTCTGCCCAACAACATTGGAGAGTATGGCTGAAGTCGACGAAGAGCAGGTCTCATGCAAGGGCAGGTATTCTCTGCAAACTCATCATATGAAAGCCTTCAATTTTGATGCCGGACGAGAAATCACTCGCCGAAGGAGCTCGGACAACCTCAAGGAGAAGAAGGAATGCGCATTAGAAGAAGCACCAGAGCCCCGTCGCAACTCGTTTTCCGATCAAGACCAACGAAGGGCTTCTGCCAGTTCGGTTGCCACTGATGGTCTCTCTCCGTTCATGCAAGAGTTTGACATTTCGCGGCGAAGTTCGATGGCAACTTCTGGTCCCTCTCGAAGAGCCAGCTTGGTACCCCGTGACGCGACGGCCATGAACATTCATCGCGTGGGATGGTCACATAGCGCCGAGATCGAGAGCGAGGATTCAAAGTGCAAGGTGATTGATATCCCAAAGAGCAAGAGCCCGTCGCAGAGCCCGTCACAGAGCCCAGTGCAGAGCCCGGTTCTCGGGGACTCGGAACCAAAAAAGTCCACATTCGAAAAGGAGCTTGAGTCCAAGGAGGAAGTCGGCGAGCAGAAAAACGTGGTTGAGGAAATTAGCATCTAAGTAGAGCTGGGGATCTCCGGAAATTAAATTGTAACGATAGAGGCTTGTTCACTAGATCAAAACATGACATAAAACCTACCTTCTATTCAAGTACGATGGTTTTCATTATCATTAACTACTCTCATATTTCTTTTTGGGGGAGTACCAGCGGCCGCGCAAACAAAATCAGATGATGGGGCCAGCCAATCGCTCGAGGCAAGACAATCAATCATAGTCTCATCGCTTTTCCTCGGACATGAGACGCTCAATGAGCTTGGTGTCTTCCTGCGCCAACTGCTTCTGCAGAAGGTTTGAGACATCTGTTCCGGCTTTTTCCGTATTCATAAGGTGCAAAATCAACTCCGAGTACTCGCGAATAGCCTCGCCCGCCTCTCCATCTGCGCGGCGCGCCTTGCGCAAGGCCTCCTTGCCGTTCTTAATACCAATATCATGGTTCCAGGTCTCTTTTTTCGGAGGTAGGCCTTTGAGTAGCGAGGCAGGGATGGCCTTCTTAGGGTCGGTGGCTGTTTCTTGGGGTGGAAGCATAGCGGCATGAATTTGTAGAAGCTGTTCGGGAAGGGAGGGGTATTTTTGGAAGAGGAGACGAAGTTTGTCGGAACTCTCGAGGGCGCTGAAGGGATTTCTTGGATCAATGATCTGAGGGTTTGCTCCGGGTTTGGGAAGAGATGTTTGTGTTTGAGTTGTTGCGGGCGCAGGTTTGGATTGAGGTTCGGGGTCGGGAGGGTGGTTTTCACGGTGCGTCTTGTTGCACGCAACCGAACAACTGGATTGCAGTTAGTGGCAGGAATGGCAAGCGTCGAGGGACCAGACTCACTATGGTAGATAGCATCGCGGACACTTGTATTTGGGCGGGTTCACATTACATACGCCACAGAGCGAAGCCTTGGGCGCTGGCGCAAGTGTGTCGCTGCCATCACCACCCGCCTCAACAGCGTTGGAATCAGTGTTGCCAGGCGGAGCAGGGCGCTCTTCACCACCAGCGCTTCCCAAATCAGCTGCTTCTTGTGATGACGCCATGGATCCTGGAAAGGATGTCGATCAAAAGCCAAGGACTGGAAGCGGGTAGCGAGATAGAAGCGAAACAAGCAATAGCAGAAAAAAAGTAAGAAAAAATTCGGTTGGTTCACGCGACGATGAGTGCCCCGCGCGTCACGGTCTGATAACTGACTGATCTGGGTCCGATTAGATGTTCATGGCGCCGCTCAGGAAAAAAAAATAATGGGTGGGTCCGTTGCCCTGAGGCTCCATCCTTGTGCCCGCCTTTGCATCATAGGCCGTGCATTACTAATGCTCGGACCTATCACGGCTCTCACGGGGTGCCACGGCTGCTACTACCGAGTGCTTCGGCGGCGAAAAGTTGAGAGCCGAGCACCAAAGGGCCCACGATATCCCCTCTGTAGGAGGTATTTTGTTTCAATCTAGTTCCTCTCTCCCCTCTCACACGATAAAATCCACTGCTCTGCCTCTCAAACCTCAGCTTCTCGTTAGAATGACTGCGTCAAGAGCCCCCCGCCTCGCCGCCCGGGCGCTGGCCTCCATCTCTCGGCCTGTTGCCGGAACGCCTCTGCGAGCAGCACATCGATGGGCTCGCACATTGAGCACTCAATCCCGCCTCCCTGTCGTCGCCATCGCCTCAGGAGCCCGCCCTCAAGCCCGCGCAAGCCCCCGACGTACAACTGCCCCTGGTCTCGCCGGTGTCGGCAGTGGTGTCCGGACCATCTTTATCCAAACCGAGAACACGCCCAACCCAGATGCCCTCAAGTTTCTACCGAACCACCGGGTAGTTCCCGAAGCCCTCGGGACGCCCTTTGTCGAGTACCTGAACCCACGTTCGACCATTTCACCACCATACCCTTCGCCTCTTGCGGCCAAGCTTATGAACATTGACGGCATCACCTCCGTCTTCTACGGCGCAGACTTTATTACTGTCACCAAGGCGGCAGACGTGAACTGGGCTCACGTCCGCCCTGAGATATTCGCCCTCATCACCGAGACCATCACCTCGGGCGAAACCATTGTCAATGTCTCTGAGCGCAGGGAGGGCGAGGCCGATATCGAGGAGGACAGCCTTGCATACAACGAGGATGACAGCGAGGTTGTCGGAATGATCAAGGAACTGCTCGAGACTCGTATCCGCCCTGCGATCCAGGAGGACGGCGGCGACATCGATTTCAAGGGATTTGACGATGACGGATACGTGCACCTCCGGTTGCGAGGTGCTTGCCGTACTTGCGATTCCAGCACTGTCACCCTCAAGAACGGCATTGAGGGCATGCTGATGCACTACGTATGTCCCCCAACACAAACCTGTTTCGTTGAAAATCCGTACAAACCCGCTAATGATATTTCTAGATTGAGGAGGTAAAAGGTGTCAAGCAGGTGTTGGATCAAGAAGAAGAAATTGCACTCAAGGAATTTGAAAAATTTGAGGAGAAGCTGAAGCAACAGAAGGCATCCGCTGCTGAAGCTTGAAAGCATCTTCGAATCGGGAGGCAGCAATAACGGCCTACCTCATAATGATTGTACAATAATTGGCGGGAAACCTTATGATACCCACGAATGCTCATTGCCGCTTAGTGAGCCCATTTGTATAGCAAACAATTTCGTTCTTCTTGTAATTGGCCCATGCCGAGCCCTATTGATATTAGGATCAGAACTGGGAATGTGGAAGCTACCCTGCTCAATGTGACAGATCCGATGATGAGGCATGTGTGTGCAAAAATCACATTGACTGGGGTGGTTCCAACGCTTCGTGAGCCTGATTGGAGGTCGGCGAGGTATGAACCTTAAGAACCCGGGATCGAATCTGACCCGCTGGCGAGCGCTGCCAGTAGACGATTCTTTTCGATTCGGCAATGGCAGGGTTGCTGCGGACCCTGGCGTCGGGATGCGACAGTGCTACTCCCCGTTCCAGCGGACCACAGCCACCAGTATGGCACTTTAGAGGTCTCGTGGTGCTCAGTTGCTGCTGGTCCCGCGTGGCCCGAGGCGCTTACCAGGACCCGGCCGATGCGCGAGCTGATTGATTACTGAGGTGCGTTTCCAACGCATTTGCTTTTTGAGAGACGTCGTTGGGGTATGTAAAACCAGGTGGGAGTCGGTACCCAGTTTAACTGCAGATATGCCATCGGCCTCTACAACCTCGCATGGGAATTTCAGTGGCCAATCTCATGGAAACCAGGGCCCTTAGGTGCCCCCCGCTGCCACCGGCCGCATTCACGCGGGAAGCCCGGACACATTGACGGACTGGGTAAATGAAGGCAGGCTTGCATCGGGAGGGGGCCAAATGCGTATGCATGGGTGCAAATGGGTGCAAGTGAGGCGATGCTAGCGGTTGTACTCCTCAGGTACTGGTCAAAGGACCCGCGAATGAGGAGAAATCCGGGGTAATCCCCCGCCACACTTGCCAGTGACGGCTCAGTCCCCACTTTGCGACCAAGGGCCACCTTGGATTGCGATTTGCGTTGACTCTTTGGAGCATCATAAGTTGCACAACAGCTCCGATCAAGTCAGGTGGGTGGTGCTTGCAACACCAAGACTGGGGATAAAAGCTTGGCAGTTGTCGATGAGGCATTGTCGTCAGAGATAGTTGTGTCCGTCATCTCGTACAGCGATCATCACAGTTTCGACTGGTGTGGGTTAGTGCTCAATTGGGGAACCAGCTAACTGGGAATGACGGCAAACCCGGCGCAGGCTTCTTCTACGTCAAGGGCTAGTCCTGGATTTGGCCTTGTCCGCATGCCTCGCGATGACCTGCAGATCTGGTATAACCGATAATTTCGCACCCGGCCGCGTGTGTGTAATGTTAGTCAGCAACTCAACCCGCAGAATAAACCCCTATGGCTGCACCCAGACATAGCAACTCAATTAGCGGCGCACATAGGACGCCTATTTTTGGAGGGAGCATCAATTTCTGAACCCAGAAGTTGGATGGCAACCGAGAGGCTCGCAAGTCCCAAGTGAGTCTGGTCCCGACTACCCCTCGCGCAATGAGGGGGCTCCTAGGATGTGCATCGCATCACGCGATGCAGCCAGCCATGGTTTCGGCCCTGCAACGTCTGCCCCTCCTTTATGCTGTGAGCATGTGGCGCCGCCGAGCAACTGAAATCCCGGGAGCTTCACTAACAGTCCCACAAGCGCATCGGGTATGGAAAACACCACGCTCTCCACGCTGTGCAAATGCGCAGGCAACAGATCTCGCAAGGTTCCGATGGGTCAGTGGTAGATGTCCCTCGGCATGTGCATGCCCTGTGAACATGGTCAAGGCAGGTGGGCATCGTGACGGCTGTTGCAGTGCCTCCCAACGGCATAACGTTCTTTAAAATGGCAATTAAGGGGGTGACAGTGATGAATGCTTCGGTGCCCTGGGCCAAGCCATCAATGGTTGGAAGCAAACGCAAGAAGCTTTGAGATGATGTGTCGGGATGTGTGTCGCTCGCGCTAGGCATGCGTCATGGAGCGTAAAGACCAACGCTCAGCCGTCATCTTGATTGCTCAGTGGTCGACCATGCTCCGGGGAAGCAGGGTTGGCAAGTTGACAAAGGAAAGGTTACACAAGTGGCGAAAGGCGACTCCCGCAAGCCAGTGAGGATCGATGCTGTGTGTGGCGATCGACATACCGACGGGCAAAGCCGCACTGGGCGCGAGGTTTCAACATGGGGCATCGTGCCCCATTTCAGGGCCCAGGCTAGGGTCACCTTGGTGAGCAGAGGGTGAAGGCACACGCGGCGGTTATGCGCCTTGCAACGCGCAACTAATTATGCTCCGCAAAGAGGTGTAACAGGCGTGCAGTGAGTGCCCCCGGTCACGGGAAATGTGACAAAAGGAATATTCCAGGGCTCGCTTACAGGGCCTGGGGATGATCCACAAGGCATGGAGATGGAGGTTCACTGCCTGGGCGGGAATACAACCAGAGCCTTGCAGCTTCCCTGTCAGCTTTCGAAGGGATGTGGTGGCTGAATAGTCCCAGATCTGTGTGGGAAGAAAGCCAACGGTTGACTTGCAGGGCTTCTCCCGCTAGCCTGCGTGCCGTCTCTCGTGGATCACGGGGGGGAGGCGGCTTTGAGGATCCCAGTGGTTCCGCTGCCAAAAGTACAACGGTGTGGGTTGTCATGTCAGACAATGACGGAAGAATATAGCCCCCGCTAGGAATGGCGATGTTGGGCATATGGACTACCACAATCAAGGCGATGGCTCCAAATGCTTTGTACCATCCACAAGGCAAGCGTTTGGTCTCAGCAGCCAAGGGACTTGCACTCAAAGGACAATATCGACCAGATACAGTGGGAAATTGCACATTTCTGCCACTGTATCGTCAGAGTGACGCTGCTACCTGATGTGGAAACGTGCAGCTTCGTCCCGTGAGAACCACTTCAGGGGGGATGTCTGTGTGTCGCTTTTTCCGTTAGGTTATATGGCGGGGTGTTCCTCGATATGCCGGCGTGGTTCGAGGGACGGGAACGAACTGGGCAAGCTGCGGGAAAAGACGAAAAGGAGAGTGCATTTCCCGCCGGCGGGACCATAATTGGAGCAACTATGGAGACGCCGCAAGTGCACTTACTTCTGAGCAATATTGCATACGCATTGAGCATCGCCATGTTTGTCCTGTGGCGGCGGGGCTGGTGTCGTGCCCTCGTTCAAGCTGATTCACCTGATGCTCGGCTGGTCGCCTGGTGGGGTGGTCGATGAGCTTCTTCCGAGTAGCGCCAATGTGGAGCATCCAATCCGCTTTCATTGCAACGAGACGAGCCCTGCACGTACATGGACCAAGTCCACCATCCTCCACCAAGGCCACTGGCCCTTGCCCTAGCAAGCCCTCCTCCTCCACCACCACCACCGCCGCCGTCGCCGCCGTCTAGGCCAGGTTTTTGCATGGACGACTCGCCTCCCGCGCTGTGTGCATCGTGTCCGTGTCCGCAGCCTCAGGCAGGCCACCCAGGAAGGATTGGAAAGGGTGTGAGCTTGGTGCCCTGCCGAGAAGCTGGTTGGCTCATGCTTAATGCAGATGCGGCTGTCCAATGCAACGGAACTCATCCGTCCGCATCCCTACCTTACCATTGCTACCCTGGTGCATCGTCAACTACTCTTGCTCCGTGTCTCTAAGTTCGAGTAATATGTGGTTAATGCTGGGTTGAGTAGTAGGCCTCTCGGAGAATCCAGAATAAACCGAGAACAGCGCATGTGTTCCCGAGGTTGCAAGCTACCATTGAGACGATAGCATGTTTGCACAACAGTGCTAGATGAGGGGTCTTGATTTTCCATCTCGTCGCGGAGCTTTTTGCCTTGCCCACCATCCAGGCACTTGCTCAAGGTTCACTGGCTGGCAGCTAAATTGGAGGATCCAGAAGGCGCCCAGTGCGCCCAGTTTGTGCCATCTACCGGGCGTCCCAGAATGGACTGTGGTGGTCTGGGCGGCCCTCCATGATGAAGACAAGTGCAAGTCCAGAGGTACCCATGGCGTACCCCCGGCAATGCTTTTAAATGGAGAGCCCTCTTTTTGTCCCTCTCCCCATGGCTGGCGTCCGCTCCGTACGTCTCTTTTACCCCATTCCGTTCGGCTTGAAGACGGCTCGAATTTGCGTCAAGCGGACGTTGTTGGCCAAAGTCTTTGTTTCTACTCCCGACCACACGCAAGCGCCGCCGTAGTACACCACCTTTGACCCTCCACCCACATCCCCTCCGCGGGCACTACGTACTGGTCTGCGACATCTACCCCCCTCACACGAGACAAGACATCCCAAAAAGCATATCAAGATCAGCTCCCCGCC
The DNA here is from genome assembly GCA_013403855.1 of Calonectria honghensis. Lineage (NCBI taxonomy): Eukaryota > Fungi > Ascomycota > Sordariomycetes > Hypocreales > Nectriaceae > Calonectria > Calonectria honghensis. Next base: position 293,061 of record VTGB01000040.1, on the reverse strand, counting down.
CCCTCATCAGCGCATCCACTTGTCCAACATCGAGTGTCTTGCGCACAGCGACCAGGCCTAGCGTCCAGGTCCTAGTTAGCAGCCGACCAAGCTCTTTGTTAGCTCTCCCCAGACCTCCACTTTGCGACCAAAACGGCACGGAATCGACAGCACTTGCACCCTGCCTGGATCGCCCCCGGCAAAACCTCAGCCCAAAATTACCCAGGTTCGTGACCGCACCTTGACTACACTATCATACTGCCATCATTGTCACGGCTGGATGCCGTCTCGGACGAGGCTACACAAAGTTTGAAATTCGTTCTCTGCCTGTTTATCAACTCGCTTTTTGTTTCTTCCCCTCTCACCTTGTTCTTCCCCTGCCGCATTCATTTTTTTCTTTTCTTTTTCGTTCCGTTGTGCTTCCAGTATCACGCGACGGAACGGCTAAGGAAACGGTCCCCAGTTCATCCCATCCCACTCCGCGCACGCCACACAAAGCTTCCAGGGGCCACTGAGGAACAGGGCACTAACCTCCCATCATCTCCGTCAGAAACTGGATATTATTACTGGGCGGCAACAGGAGAAGCGCGACTCTCCCACTAATTCATTTGCATCCTTTCTGGAGCCTTTCTTCTCCACCCTCCCACTCTCCACCCCGCTCCACACCTCTCTGAATCCCAAGGTCAAGGTTGTCTAGCCTAGCCTCTTCTCCCCAGTTCACCACGTTCACATCCTTTTCTCGGGTTCCCAGCTCCAAACATCCGGCCCCGGTAGCCCGTCACGCCGCCGCACCTGTGACCACACTACGGGCAGCGTCTTCACCCTAGGCGTGCCTCAGGTCCCCAAGTTCCTTGCTGCGCCGCTTGTCGCCTGTGCAGCTGCACCCACCACCAGCTCAAATCCCCCAGCGCGCTGCAGCATTCTCCCCTCTCGTCCCCCAAAGGAGCACCAGAACCGCCAGCCATTTCCCACACTCAGGCTCGCGAAGCACCACTGGCACCTGGTCTCGTGTCGCATCACACCTCAACACAACCTTACGCATCGCCGCCGCCGCATCAGCAACAAGACCGTCGCCGCGACGCAACGCAACGCTACGCAACACGACACACCCTTTCTGCAGCCGTCCGCTGTCTTTCTCCCCCGCCTTCCGCCTTCCGACCACAGTCTATCCTCTCCCCATCTTCTTCATCCTGACACTCCCGCCTGCCGCCTCCCGTCTCCCTCAACCCCCCCGTCAGACCCAGCTGTTTTCTTCTCTTGTCATCCGTAGCCATCATCCCCATCCCCATTCTCAACTACCATCGTCGACTTTTGTCGTTGTTGGTCTGACCCCTCGAGATTGACTGACTGGCCTGGTCGCCACCGCCGTCTGTCTGTCTGTCTCTCTCACTCGCCGCCGCGGCTGCGCGACAGGTCAGCCCCGCGTCATTCTCCTGGTGTCTGTGGCGCCGGCCTTGCGCGCGCCTGCTTGCGAGCCTTTTCGCCAACAATGGGCCTCGACTAGTTTCCCTTGTCGCCGCAGCTCTTCCCATCCAACCCTTACTCTCATCTATCTCCTGTCCACCTCCATCTCACGACTCTCCCTCGCGAATGGGGGCTGCTTTGCACCTGCGACACCTCCCCGTCTTATTCATTGTTTGACTTGTTTTTTCCTTTTCTTTTGGGCCTTGGATTAGACGCGCGCCGGTTTTAGACATCTTTATACCCTCATTCTTACCCCCCCGACACTAATCGCCTTCACCAACCTACTTTTGCGTCGACTCGCAGGTTACCCCAGAACGAGTCGCCACTTGCGAAGCCGCCTCTCCTCGGCCCATCTGCAGCCTACCTGTTTTTTTTCCTCTTCCTCTGCATCTTATCTGTTACGACCTAGAGTTGGCACGTTGACGCCCTACCCATAGACATACCTGAGATTTGCGTCTCTGGTGAGTAACCTCCCAACGCATCCCCTTTGGTGCTGCAATGCGCCTCTTCCTTTCATAGAGGCTGTATCCCCGTTTGACGCAAGGAAGTTGTTTCCGCGCTTCCGCAGGCGCGTTTACAATCGCGATTGTGCGCTTTGTTCTCCATCAACCGCACATTCCGTTCGTTCGCTGTGTCACGGGGTATTGTTTCCCCTCACTGAATTGCGCCGGCCCAGGCGTGACCATTCATCTCATCGCGCTTGATGCAGCGACAAATGCTCATCATGAGATCAATCAACTGACCAGGCACAGATATTTTTTTGCTATATCCCCAGAATAAAAACGAATTTCCCCCCTTCCCACTTGACCCCTCACACTCATCTCACTCGTGAGCATTTCACCTACCTCTCTAATCTCATTCCGAGAGCTAGCTGCGCGACCTTTCAAGCGGCCACACCCTGCCTGACCTTTACCACAGGAGCGCCACTCCAAGTCTCTGCTGACCATCGGTACCTGTGGGCCCTCTACAGCCCTACTTCTATTCGGTTACTTCTAGGCGACAGTTGGAGGAAGCTGGGCTGCCGATATTTATTTGGCGAAGACGATGAGCTCAGCTCCTCCCAAAAACGGTGCGCCCTCCAGACTGGGCCAGGGAAACTTCCCAGCGGCTACAGCAAGTAACCAGTCGCTTCTTCTTGAAAAGCTGCACGCCAGGACCTCAACGCCTGATTCTGAAGCCCTCGTAAGCTCCGACGACGAAGGTGACCACCGCCAGGAATCTGCTCAGTCCACCACGCAACCACCCAAACCTGTGCGACGACCTTCGTGGTTAAACGAAACTTCTCAGTCACTTGGTCGACCTCGGAAGGGGTCATTTGCTAGCAGCTCCATGTCGCCAACCGCATCGCACCCCAGTACCCCATCGGCCGAAACCGGTGCCGGTGCCTGGGGTTCTCATTCTACTTCTTCCGTCATGGGTCGCGGTCCCACGGGCCCTGCCTTCCCTTGGGGTACCGGGATTTGGAACACCGAGCGCAAAGATCCTCCATCGAGGCTCAGTGAGGTGTTGCCATCTCCTACTTCTACTATGCCACCTGGAGGCAGTGGCAACTCGTTCTTTGGTGCCGAAACGCAGACATCTCCCGTATCACGCGACCCTGCATCAAACTCACAGATCCCTTTTGCGATCCCGCTCCACCCTACTCCTAAGACTTATCGCTCTCAGTCTTACTCAGTTGGACAACTTGACCCGGAGGTGCCTGTCCCCCCCTCTATGAGCTCCTCTGCTATTATTGGACGCGCACGTCACCCCGGCCACCCCGGTCACCCTGCCTTGCAACATCGACCCTCCCGACCCAGTATGTTAAGTGAAATGGCAAACGATGGCTCGATGCTCGGGAAGGTCAAGGAGGTAGAAGATGACGAGGATGAAAGCCCCAGCGAGTCACTTCAGGGTTCTTTCCATCAGTCTTCCGACGCAAAGACGATTGAAATGCTCACCAGGGAAAACGCCATGCTTCGCCAGCAGCAGCAGTACAACAATCGCATTAGGCCTCGAGCTGCAACTGGAACGTCCTACATAAATAACGGCTACTCGTTGAGGGAATCGGTACCTGAAGAATCCGATTTCGCCATTGATGAGCTCGACGAAGCCAACGAATCAGGCGACCCGTTGTCCAAACGATCCATGAATAGGCGCATGAGCGAGTATGGTCCAGCGTCCATTCGCAGCCCGTTTGCGATGGATAGTCGCAAAAATGACAGCGCGAGCTTGAAGAAGGCTCTCTGGTCGAGTTCTTTGGGCTTCCCCGTCACAGACATTTCTCAAAGCCGACGACACTCGTTTGCTACCATGCCGACACGTCAAGGATCAATCAGTTCTATCCCTGATACCGCGGCCCTGGAGAGTGCAGTAAACGAGGCTCAGCAGGCTGCCGATTTCCCCCCAGGATACCCTGATGCCTCGAACTTTGGGCCTGGAAATACCGGTAAGTGAACATTTCAAATTCTCCCATATCGTCAAGATTGCAGTCTAACTTTACCAGCCACTCCGTATTTCGGCAGTGGTGCCGCAAACCTCCCAGGTGCTTTTCAGGCTGGGTTTGGCAATCAGTACCCATCGCCATACACGATTCCAAACCCGTACACCAATCGCCCACCGTCTCCACACCGCAATGTGTATAGCATTGCTCAACCGCGTCACAACCAATTGCTTCATGTTGTGCTGTTCAAGTGCGCAAGAGCCGACGTGTTTTACATCCAAGAAGGCACCGGCTTGACTGTCAAGCCAGGTGATCTCGTCATCGTCGAGGCTGATCGTGGTACTGATCTTGGAACCGTTGCCAGGGACAATGTCGACTGGCAAACCGCCAAGGACCTGAAGGAGCACTACGCTGAGGAGCAATACAAGTGGCTCATGATGTATTCCCAAGGCGCTGCGGCAGCCCAGGAGGGGGCTGGAGCAGGTCTGCTCGCTTCGTCCACGGGTCTCCAAGGAAGTGCTGTCGGAGGAATGGGCCCTCAGAACCAACATCACATGCAAGAGCCCAACGCAGGCGAGCTTCGTCCAAAGCTCATCAAGCGTCTCGCTCAGAACCATGAAGTGCATTCCTTGCGGGACAAGGAAGGCCAGGAGGCCAAGGCCAAAAGAGTCTGCATGCAGAAAGTCAAGGAGCATGGTCTTAACATGGAAATTCTTGATGCTGAATTCCAAATGTAAGCGACTACATTATGCCTGTGACGAATATTTCTAATCAATATTTTCAGGGACTGGAAAAAACTAACCTTCTACTACTTCGCCGACTCGTACATCAATTTCAATTCACTCGTGACGGACTTGTTCAAGATTTACAAAACTCGAATCTGGATGTCTGCTATCAACCCTGCTTCGTTTGCTAGCCCAACTTTGGGCATCCAGGCCCCAAGCGGCATCGGACCTGGTGCTGTGGGCGTTGGCCGCGGCGGCTCGAGTGGCAACGACCGACGTCAAAACCAGCAAGCGCAGGAACAACACCAGCCTGCTGCATTCACGACCGGTTCTCGCGATGGGAGAGGATTCCGTCCCAACTTTACTCAGCCCTTTGCTGGTGATCGAGGCCTTGGTCAAGCTTCCGGATACCCCCCCTCGAATTACCCTTTTGCGCAGTTCGCCAATTTCAGCAACCCCAGAAGCAACATGCCATACGTTCCGGGCACCGGCCCCAGCATGGAAGGCTTCACTGCGGGGCACCTACAGCAACCTGGGGATTTCCAGTCCATGCGGCACCGTTTCCCAAACCCACAGTCGGGGCCAAGTCCAACACCACACTCCCAGGGAGCATCCCCCATTTCTCCTCAGACTGATTGGGTCGGGGGGTTCCAGGGACTATCGCTTAATTCGCACTAGCAGGGCGCAGCTCACTTAGTTCGCTTAGAACTGTCCCCCGATTTGTGATGAAGTACGGACAGACGAGATGATTGCCGTTGTTATCAAGTTACGAACCGAAATGGAAGTCGGCGCAAGAGGGTGCGGCGCATGACGATAAGAATATGGCTCAAGAAAGGATGGGGGGTTGGTCTTTTTTGATTGTTTTATTTGAGGCGTTTATTGGCAGCCTTCACAACAAGGCTGCCACGCAAGATGTGTGAGAATGTTGATTTCTTCTACTGCCGATTCATTGCTCAGGGCCGATGACCCCACGGCCATTTTTGACGACTGGAGAAGGGTTAAGGGAAAGACAAACGACATCCAAATGGCTTTTGCTTCAAAGGTTGAGATTATAGACAGAGAGTATCGAGGCTTTCGCATTCGCAGTGTAACTAATATGCGATCAAAAAGGGACATGTTTGGGTATAGTCGGTATCATGTATGACAAAGATTTCCTTTTCTGTTATGTTTTTTTCTTGTTGTTTCTATTTCATTTTTTTTCTCTTCTCTGGGCTCTTTGGCCGCATTCTTCAGGCACTTCAAAGTTGCTTACCTACCTACTTTACTCTTCCAGTTGCTATTAAGAGACAAATGCACGATACTTAAATTTTGGGCTTAGAAATAAAGGCATTCCGTTTACTGTATGGCACTGAGCATTATCATTAAATATCAGGGCCACGTGTTGACTAGAATGAATATTTGTAAAGAATGAACACGCGTATCATGCTAACATTGAGTATGGAGGGTAGGAAGCACCGCCATGCTGTGGGGTCCGGGAGGTGCTGATCATCTCCGAGGCTCGGGCCCGTGGTTCCGCTTCAAACCGGAGGGGAAGTGCTTACACTGGCTCCTGCCTAAGCATTGGCATGCTACTTAGCTTGTGATGTTGTACCTCAGGCACTCTCATTTGCGAAATTCTCCATTTCTTCTCTCATTTGAATGTTAATAAATCATTACCTCTTTCCATCTTTTTTTCTTTCGGTATCCTGCCAATATTCCAAGAATGCCACGAGCAACTTCTAGCAGAAGGGTATATGCCACAGGTAAGCCAACAGTGTTTCCCACTCAGTGTCTAGCTAAATTCGATAGACGAAAATGGTGTTGAGGATTCAGCTATCAAAAAAACGACCAAGGGTCCCCAAAGGGTGTCAGCGAAACAGACGAAACAAAACATGAAACATTCTCAGCAGAGATCAATGTAAGCCTTCCCTCGTCATGGCTTAAATTACTGTATGCGGCTGACTTTTCGTCATAGACGATCAACAGGTCTACCCACTACAACTAGAAAGCGAAAGTTAGGCATGGGCGACCTCAAGAATCGGCTTCAGAAGCAAGGAGATGAACTGATCGACTTCATTGAGAAGCAGCTGCAAACACATCCGTATGGGCAAAGCAAATATGCCCCGTCTTTTTTCTTGTGCTGACAGTGGAAATTCAGCGACAGTTGCGGCCTCAACAAGGCGACCATTGACGAGCAACTCGCACCAGATCTGACGTCAGTTATACCATGGATAGCAATTACATCAACCAGCCCCTCGCCAACTACAGCTCCCCCTCAATTGATAGAGCGGGCTTTTGACGAGCTTCATTCCATAATTGATACTTACGAAAATATGAACGTGCAGAATGTAGGCATAAAAAAACCGGGCTGGATGCGCTGGGAAGAAGACGGCAGGGACTTGGCCGAGTTGAACGAACGTGCTATGGGTTTTGCAACTCAGAGTGCGGAGTACTCTGTCATGTCTGGCCATCATGGGCCCATATCCGAACCCTCTAAAGAATCCGGTGATATCGAGAGAATGGCTTGGGAGATGACAGAACAGGGTATACCAAAGACAGGCGAGGAGACCTGGGGCATGGCAGCACAACGTCATGTGAAGGTATTCACGGATATTCTAGAAGCGTTGCCTCCTGAAAAGAGGGGCTTTCAGGGCTCGCGATGAGTTATTTGGAAACTTGGAATTTTTTCCCAACTGTGGATTTTGAGGCATGCAATGGCATTTTCAACATAGATTATGAGAATAAACACCCAAATACATACTTCTAAGCAATACCTACTAAATGATATTTCCATCGTGCCCCACCATACCGGCGAAATGCCGGACTGGGTTCGCTGACTCATTAGACCCAAGCACGGGCCTTTCGCACACACAACTCACAATTCAAATGGAGGGGGTTTGTCTAGCCTAATCTAGTTAGCTCGTCGCTTAACCCACAAACTGTGCCCTCAATTTTCCTCACCCGCCAGGCTTTTGCAACTTTCGAAATTTCGACACACTCGCCTTCTACTAACCTACGGCAGGAACTTCACGTCAAAAGCCGGTTTGTAACCCTCCCCCTCCCATTAAAAGCTCTTCTGCTCTGCTATTTGGGAATAATCTCTTTCGAGGAATTGTTGTGCTGACTTTTACTGCGTCTTTCCGCCAACAGCCAAGATGGGTGCCCTCAAGTATGTCGAAGAGCTTCAGAAGAAGAAGCAGTCGGATATCATGCGCTTCCTCCTCCGAGTGCGCTGCTGGGAAGTACGTTGAAACAACACCAATGGTTTTTGTGGACGGCTGCTGCCTCTCGCCTTCTTGTCTCTCTCGGTGTGATGCGATGGAAAATAATGATTTCGAGCGGTTTGGCTGGTCACGAAGAAATTCTCACCAAATGCCACCTCGAACTCCAACCCCCTAACGCCCACACCAAGACGAGACAAGAAGAGAGAGGCGTTGGCTGCCGTCCTTGCTATACACTCGTTGAACATTTGCTGAGAGTGCATCAATATAGCTCCGTCAATTGAACGTCATCCACCGTGCCTCCCGACCCAGCCGTCTCGACAAGGCTCGCCGTCTCGGTTACAAGGCCAAGCAGGGCTATGTCATCTACCGCGTCCGTGTCCGCCGCGGTGGCCGCAAGCGCCCCGTCCCCAAGGGTGCCACCTACGGTACGTTTCTCGTGCTCTTCTGCTCGTCCTTTGCAAGCATTCCAGAGTGAAAATTTGCTAACCTCGCCCGATCAACAGGCAAGCCCACCAACCAGGGTGTGAACCAGCTCAAGTACCAGCGATCCCTCAAGGCCACCGCTGAGGAGCGTGTCGGCCGCCGCTGCGCCAACCTCCGAGTCCTCAACTCCTACTGGATCAACCAGGACTCCACCTACAAGTACTACGAGGTCATCCTTGTCGACCCCCAGCACAAGGCCATCCGCATCGATCCTCGCATCAACTGGATCGTCAACCCCGTCCACAAGCACCGCGAGTCCCGTGGTCTTACTGCCACTGGCAAGCGATCCCGTGGTCTCAACAAGGGTGGCCGCTACAACAAGACCCAGGCTGGCCGCAGAAAGACCTGGCTCCGCCACAACACCCTCTCCCTCTGGCGATACAGGTAAACGACCAAATCTCGGTCGTAACTGGAGTGATTGGGGGAATTTTTTCTTCCGGGTGCTGGGTTTGCTTTACGTATTGCATGCTTGGACTCTGGGGAGTCGGGAACCTTGTTTGGTAGCTAAAAATATGGAATGGGATTACGTCCTTCAGGTTTAAACAACATGGTTCTCTGACTAGAAATCCTGTGACGATCGTCACTCTCGTGCTGTGTCCCAATCCTTCGTGATACACGGGTAACTGTAAATTTCGGTAGGCCAAGCCAAGGGAAAGAATTATCTTGAACATCGTGCATGCTGGAAACGGATCGTGAATTTACGTAACCAATGGCGCATCCCCCAACAGCTTGAAGAAATTTCCTGTTGACTGGGTCCAGCAAGATGAATGAGTTTTTCAATATCCACAGCCGTTTGGCGTAGAAAGACAATAGTTGTCAGTTAGCTCAGCCAGATTTTGTTTGTCTTTTTTAAGGTACCCAGGAAATAGATCCATAGATCAGATTGAGGGCTGTCATATTGCAATCAATGGCACAGCAAATATTCAACGTGAAAGTGATCAGCGGGCTCTGAATTCAAATCGATATCTAAATACAGGCAGGTAGGTGTTAAGGGGGCATCCTCATTTCTCGGTCAGCAAGCTGAATCCGACTCCATCGGGCATCAAGCCCATCCATCCTTTGAGAATCTTTTATCCCCAGTGAACTTGAACTGTCAAAATCAACTACTCCGGAACTCATACAAACTCGACGAAAAGAAAAGAAAAAAAACGGGGTCCCTGCCCTGCTTTACCGTCCTTCCCCAAAGCCAGCCCATGGCGGTCAAGGGTTGAGAGGAGACTAGCCGAACCAGGCCCAGAGCACAAAGGCGATGGTGCTCAGAATCTGCTGAGCCTTGCCTCAAGGGGTTAAGACCTTGGGGCCAGGTCCAAGCTGAAATAGCCGCCAATCGCAGAGAACGAATTCCTCATCGTGATATGTATTAATCGCATATCCAAGACGATCATGCCAGGAAGCACGTCGCAGGATTTTATGCAAATTCTTCATGATCAGTTCGATGGCTAGCAATCCGTGAGGAAACGGCACCCAAATGAAATCGCAAGCAAAAAAAAAAGAATTCACGAAAAAAAAATCGAATAAAAGCGATTCGTCTATGCCGATTTGTGATCTTGACGATCCAAGTACATGTACACGTCTTGGCCATCACTTCACTGATATCGCGGACTGCGTGTTATCCCTCTGCGAGCAGCGTCCGAGAAGCAGTGGCGGCCAAGACAGTCGACTGTCGTTTTGGGGCTCCCTTTTTGGGTAATGTACACACGTAGCAACCCCAGTGTTGCTGTGTTGGTCTCAGTGTGAGGACCGAGGCAGGCTCGAGCCCGAAATGCGATGTCGTTCTGTGGCTTATTGAAACAGAGAGCAAAAGAAAATCGTCAAGTCATGACGGCGTCGTTACCGTGCTGCATGAAATGGCATGCCACCCAAGAAAATCATGGGTTAACTGAGCATCATTGTACAAGCGGGTCGTGTCATGGATGGCAGCTGTGCTCGAAGAGAAGTAATTTACACCCAGTGCACCTCTCCGTTCTCGCCGGTGTTACCATTGGCAGCGGGGGCATTGCTGTTGACGCTGCTTCTGCTACCGTTGGTAGATCGCGAGGGGGAGTAGTTACCGGGAGCACTCTGCCCAAACTGCGGCGGCTGTACCGGTCCGCCAGCCGAGGATGGAGCAGGGGACGTCATGACTGAATTGTTGGGGTAGGGAGGCACGCCCTGGCGAATAGGCTGGTTTCCCATACCAGAGAGGCCTCCGTTAGCAACGCCGTTGCCCTGGATCATAGGGCCGTTGCCGGAAAGGCCTCGAGTGTGTCCGCCCTGCGTGTGTGCAGCTTGGCGAAGAGAAATTTGCCCCTGCGTATTGTCCGCTGGAGTAACCTGGCCACTGGAAGCAGCGCTGCCACGGTTGTCATAGGCAGATATCTTGGCCTGGATGCGTCGGCCGTAAGGCGTAGTTCGGATCTGCGGAAGAATAGGGCGGATAGACTCAACCAGGCGGTATTTCTGGTGGGGGGTAGCATATTCAAGCGCAGTCTGGATAACGTAATTGGCAAACGAGTCTCGAAGAAGACGCTCCATCTCGGCGGGGGCCAGCAGTTCCTCGACGATCATATCCTTGGATACCGCCTGGGAACAGCGCAAGCACTTCTCGATGACATTGGAGCTAAACTTGTGGCGAGACAACTGGCTGACGCAGCCGCGGAACATAGCCACGACAGGCTCAGTAAAAGACGTCTCGTTGAGGTCGATGATGTACTGGACAACGTAGTTTCCGAACGGATCCTGAACAAGAATTCGTGCATGTTCGGTTATGCGCCCGATCAACCAAACCTTCTGGTCACCGGATGCGTGGTCAATGCATCGCTGTAGGACGCAGCAGCCATGGCGGTGGGTGCCGACCTCGACACAGTTGTTGCCAACAGCATCGAAGATGAATTGGGCATCGGCAGCCGTGAGCTTGTTAAGACACTTCTGGATGACATGGTTGCCGTTGAGGTCCTGGATCAACTCGACCACGCGGAAGCGAAGAGCTTCAATGATGAGATGAACCTGCTGTGGCGTGCTAACATACTCGATCATCTTCTGAAGAGCACGAGTTCCGTGCTGGTTTAAGGCAATGCGCACCATGTCTTTGGAGGCGTTCTGGATCAAAATAGTTCGCTCATCGTCATTGCAAAACTCGAGAAGCTTTTGGCACAAATAATTACCAAATGGATCCGTCATGAGCTCGATGACATGCTGATTTGTCTCGAGCCAAATCATATGAACCTGTTCGGGGTTGCGCTCCTCAAGCTTCTTCTGGAGATACCGGCATCCATGTTGATCCTTGCACAAGTCATAGATTTGACCGGTGAACGACTCAAGGGGCATGTTCTGGTAGCGAGACATGGCTATTGACGTGTTAGCACTCGGCAAATTCATGCAAGGATTTGCCATCCCAATTACTGACCTTCGTTATCAAGCTGACGACGATGCTGAATGACGCGTGCCTGGCTGTCGCGGGGCTGCTGGTTTCCCTGGCCGTAGGGAAGAGAATTATATCCACCAAAGTTTTGAGGAGGGTAAATATTTCCACCATTGGCACCGTTGATATTCATCTGCTGCATGCCAGCGGCCAACATGGGGACGTTGAAAGTGCCGGCAGGGTGGGCAGCACCTTGGGGGTTACCATATCCATTGGCCTGGTAAAATCCATTGAACGAGGGGTTGCCGGAGGCAGATGAAACAACAGCACCGGCAGGAGGGGCTGCGGTTGTCGTGCTGGGACCAAATGGAGCAGCACTGGCTTGGAGAGCAGACTGGATAGAGGGGTAAGCGCCAGCTTGCTCACGGTTTGCGTTCAGGTTGTCAGTAGATAACTCCCTGTTATGTCCACGGGGCATTGCGCCAGCAGGGATGCGCCCAAGACTAGCGTTGTGATGGTGGAAATGCTGCTGTGCATGGTTGTTGGCATTCATCGACGAGTTCGAGGGGTTCTTAACAGTAGGGACGTCGTTGGCGGAGAAAGAGCTTTGCAGCTTGGGCGGAGTTGTCATACTCTGGCCTCCTGGGGACGGGATGATAGGGCCGCTTGACTCGTTTGCATTCTCGGAGATGTACTTAAGATCCAGAGAGTGACGGACCGAGTTGGGGCGGCTGCCAAGGCCCACCAGATCACCCATCTGACTTGATGGCCCGTTGATGGACGACATGCTCTGCTGGGGGCGATGACGGTTGACAGCACGACTCCAGCCTCGTGAAGCTATCGCCGTGTCAGGGTTAGGAGATGGGGCCAAGGCAAGATCCAGAGCGGCTGAAGATGCAGACAGCTGAAGTCGAAAGATGTTAGAAGAGAGAACAACCAGGGAATACGGAAGTGAAAGAGGAAGACATAAAAAAAACCCCAGCCAAGACAAAACTCTATGCAACCAAAATAGGCCAAAAGGTGCTGGTTGAGGAAAAGAATTTTGCAGGTGGAGAGAAACAGGAGCGGAGGGGTAAGGTGAAGTGATGAACCTCGCAAGCAAGGTTATTCATTATTTGATGCGAAGGAGTGCTCAGCGAATGTGCAACATGAGAGAAAAAATGTGGAGCCCTCCAACATGCAGCGGGAAAAAAAGTGACGAAACAATAGCAAACACAACGCGCTCCAGATACTTCTGAATACTCTTGGCGCATTATGGAAATAAGATGCACTTACGATTTGATCGTCGCGACGAACCAAGGTAGGGAAGCTCTCATCAGGACCGCTGACGTGCCCCAGAGCACTTGGCTCCTCGTCGCCAAAGAGAAACCTGGTGGTGTTTGTCTGGTCAAGACCAGAATCATACAAACCGGTTCTCGAGCGAGTAACTGGCATCGAATAACGATTGAGGCTATTTCCGTTCGGCATTGTCAGCTTTAAAAATTCTGATTGGGAAAAATGCAGGCGAAAATGTGCGAGATGAAAAGGAGGCCAGGCCGCAGTCAAAACTGCCCTCAGTCGAACACAGGCGTAGTCCCAAGGAAAACAGACGATTGAGCCCAACTGAATCAATATCCCAGTCTTGGAAGATGACAGTACGCCTAATCGAAAAATAGAGCCAAATTTGTGTGATAGCGTGCAGAGCTAGGCGAAAAGCCCAAAGTGGAATTCAAGAGTGGTGCAAAGGTGGAGAACATCGAAACTTCGTTCAACAGCCTCCGCACCTCTTATAGTTCCTTCTCAGCTTTCTTATGGTCCTCATGCAAGTGATTCACGATGCTTCATTACTTAGTAGCATTGACGCCAGTCCGCGAATCGCAAGCATTGAGACGCACAAGCGGCGCGAGTCTCCCATGACAGAAATCTAGCGCCAGCTCCATTTACGCAACAACAAAACGGCCGGCGGCAGAGGAGCTCCAGGTAACGCCTAGCGGGCTTCCCAAGATTCAGCTCGGGGCCCAAGACGTGGCCAGTTCCCGTAATCGCAGCTCCCTTCCGCCAATTTCGTCCCAGCAAAATCATGACACAACACATGTGAAAATGGGTACTTACGCGTTGGTTGAGCGATGGCTGGTCGGGTCCTGTCGTACAGCCTCTTCCTTCTCGTCGTCGCTGTTCCTACGCGTGACCGGAACGGAACGAGAGGGCACCTGGTCGTCGAATCCGAAGCGAGCCTGCACGAGGCCAGACTGTGGGGAGGCGAGTGTTGATCCAGATCGCCCTGGGCGGTTGAATAGGCCTGGGGGTGAGGTCAAGCTCGACATCGAATAGCGACTCGGACGGGAGAACATGGAGGGAAAGCCGGAGTTGTCGCGATATTCGGGAGGTGTGGTGGGCTCAGACTGATGGCCGCCCATTCTGCCCATCTCCTCCTCCATCTGGGCGAGCTCCAACGCTTCACGACGCTGCTGTTGATCCAACTTTTGCATTTCGAGCTCAAAGCGCCGTCTCTGTTCGCGGATTCGCTCATACTCGAGCTTCTTCTTTTCTATCTAACCATGGAGTCAGTCCCGGCCTTGCGGGTTCAGGGGGGCAAGGGGTTCGCGTAGATCGCTCGCGGGTCATCTCGTTTGCAGCCGGCAGCTGGCTCGGACAGGGAAATCGGAGCATCGTGGAGTATTCGTGGCGAGAAACGGGGTTTATCGTTTACGTACCAATTGGACCTTGTGCAGAGTCTTAACACCAACCCGTCAGCCAACCAAAGGACATGGGCGACGCCGTCACAGGGACCGACAGCGACGATGAAGGGGAATCCTGGACTTTTAGGGGGGCGACTCACATTATAGTCTTGGGCAGGCTCAGGAACACGAGGAGGAGGAGAGGTCAAGGTGGATAGGGAGGTCATGTTGTTGAGGGTCGGGATCCTGCCGGCGTCGGTGGTGAAGCGCCGAGGCAGGTTTGAACGATGGTCGTGAGGGGCCTGGGGGGCGACCTGAGCCCCAGGCAGCCTGGAGCCATTGCGAGGAGGTGAGACAAGGGAATTCATTGGTGACTCGTTCCGGGGAGACGTCTGGGTGCGGAAGCGCAGGTCGTCCATGGTGGTCTAAAGAAACAAGGTGGTACACGCCGAATTGGCAAATCGGGTTCGATCTATATTACTGCAGACATGGGAAGAAAGCAAGAATCATCAGCGGGTGAAGCGCTCAGCAAGAGAGAAGAAACGGCAGCAGGCGACGATGGATGGATGGAACGTTGTTGAGAGGCGGGGTGAGCGTGGGCGCGGAGTGTGTGGGTAAGGTCCATCTATGGCTGAAGGACGCCTGGACGATGAGCGACGGGCGATGGACGCGGCGCAGGGCAATGAATGGACTATGTGCGATGGGGCTTGGAGCCACACACGGGCCACTCGGGGGCGTGTGTGGATGTGAGGACGGATGTGTGGACAGTGGGAAAGCAGGGGAAACGGGGGAGGGATGGAGGACGACGAGGCCCAGGGCTTTAGACTTGTTTTGGGCGGGCAGGGCATGGACCTGGCTGGAGCGCCTTGGGGAGAACGGGAATGAGGGGGCAACAGAGGGGATGAGATGGCGATGCGGTCCCTTTTGCGCGTCCTCTCTCTCATTCTCTCTCTTGTTCTCTTTCCGAGTCAAGCCGATTTGCATCCTTCTCCTTTTCCGCTTTGACTCGCGCCTCGGTCATAGCAGCCGCGGGTTTGCCAACGCAGCGAGCCGCGGCGCATTACGTCTGGATGCTGTCTGCTGCCGTTGCTGATGCTGCTGGCCGGGGCTGGGCCGGCCTAGACATGGCTTGTCGCTGTACGTGCCTGGGTGGGTGCATGTCCCTGTGCGGCGGCCGGTACAGTGGGTGGAATGCACCAACGGGGGACGGAGTGGGCACAACCACAACACCAATAGACGTCTCGGCCGTCGCTTGCCCGCGAAAGACGAATGGGCTCTGGGAATGGGAGAGGGATGGAGGGAGAGGATGGACGCGCACGCGCGAGGGCGTCGGGCCACAACTTGTGCATCGAGACACAGCACCTTGGCTGGCCCTTTCATCCCCTTGGGGGAGGACAGGAAAGGGGGCTGAGGCTGAACATACCTGAGATAATGGCACACGCTGAGTGGATGGATGCTGAACGACAGAACACAACCCGTGCAGGCTAAGCTCGTCTTTTCTCTTCCGAACTGTTCTCTCTTACACACGCGCTGTCTCACTCTCTCACAGACAGCGCACCCTGGGGAGCCAGGAGCGACAGGCTGGTTGGGAGGATATTGAACGCTGCGACGGATGGTGACGAAGAGGGAAGAAGAAAGAAAGGCCAGCCGCCGCCCAGAAGAAAAGATGAAAGCGCCCACGTTTGGGCGTAGCCGTGGACAGGTTGCGCGCGCTGTGGGTTCAGGCAGTGGACAGCCTGGGACAAAGACGCAGGGTCGGGTCGTAGGCTAGGACAGGGCACCGACAGGATCGACCAGGAACAGGAAAGGCCTGGAGGAGGCACAAAAACGGGATAGGACAGTAACTGGACAGGATGGGGCGTGGGCCAGGGCAAGTCAGGGCAAGGTTTTGGGGAAACCAAGTCGACATAAGGTATCTTTTGCCATCAGGAGCATGGCGAACTGCGCTTCATCTGCCCCTGCCGAGTTGGTGAAGAGACACAGATTCAGTTTGGTCACACCCGATGCATTGGCAAACAGCTGCGGTAGTAGGCGTTCATGTAATAATAAAAAGTAGCTGTGCAAGGTACAAATGCAAGTTCGCCAGTGGGCTTGACTGGACCACATCAGAGACAAAAAGGCGATGCTAGGGGCCCCATTAGGCGCCGATGGGCATAATGGGAAGCCACTAAAATATGGCCGCCGGCCGCCGTGGAACGGTAGCTGCGAAGGATAAATACGGGAAATCGGGGGACCATGAAGATGGTGGGTGACACCTCGTCAAAGACATTCTGCCGCCAGGGAATTACGAATCGCATAAAATCTATATTCTCTCATCTAGATTTCTTTTTCCTACCTGACCGTCTCAGGTAGCTCGTAGGCCAAGGGCATGAAGCCCAGCCGCTACAATAGGTCCGACGCCTCGGCTCTTCTTATAACCCGGTTTCCTCGTGAGCTGTGACCAGAATATGGCCCGAAGCACACATGGCCCGCTTGCTGAGACATTCACCAATGTCAACCATCCACCAAGCGGCCCGTCCTTGACACAGAGACAACATACAGACGGTCTCTTCGAGCCTTGACTCTTTGGCGCTAGTTTTGCCGTCCCCAATTGCACGTCCGCGGGTGAACATGACCATCACATCGCAATATACTCCGGATGGCGTATCAGCGCATATGCCATCTGAGATGCTGCACCAGCATCAATAAGACAGTGCCAGCACGCGGTGAGTGGGCGTCGCAATCGGAGGCATCAAGGGTGTTACCGAATTGGGGAATTGGAGCCTGCCGGGTCCCCGGCAGGTACAGTAGCATTTGCGGGACTCTGATGACCTCTGTAGCGTGGCTTTTCTCCCGCAAGGGCCATCAGCCAGTTGACGTGGTGAGCCTAACATTTCCTGGAGTGGTACTGGACCAAAGTTCAGGCGAATCCACACCCATGAACGAGACAAGGCCGAATCAGCTGGCCTTGTCTACCAGGGGCTCCATTGCCGCCATCGCCATGTCGGCTGGGCTTGCTTTGGCTTTTTGGCTTGCTTGTACTCCGTATCTTTGTTCTCAGCTCGCGCGGATCTATTCCTTCTGTCCAAGCCACCCGGCTTCTAGCCAAAGCCCAAGCTGCCCCTTGTACCCAGTCTGTCTTTTTCGGCTAGTTAGCCTGCTCCTTTTCCGTCCTAAGCGGAGGACACGGAGTAGACACCGAGACGTGCATGGAGCTTGGTCCTCGACACAAACAGATTTAAAAACTGAATAGCGTTTGACACAGAACGGTCCGTCCAGGACTGAGACCCATGGCCATAAACACCGGAAGCCGGTGCGCCCATGTAGTTTGAGATCGCACCGACATCATGATAACTTAGATCGAGGTGCCAGCTGACGAGGAATCAACATCCCAACTCTTTACTCCGAGACCCAAGCACTCCATCACTGGACAAGCCCACGCATGCAAGACCAGGCTTGCAAGTCCCGATTGCAGCACGTCAACACACCAAAAACCCGGGGTTCAAAAGGGAATGATTGATCCCCATTCAGTCCCCCTGGCCAGATCAAAGACAGCCTGCCCCAAGCGCCTCCCCCAATCTAGCCACCTTCACACGTTGATTGGCGGTGCGTCTGCCGGTCCTCTTCCTCTCGGCTGCACGTCACTCAAAACCCCGAGTCCAACTGCAGAGCTAAACCTCACCATGGCGGTCCCCAGATTCCAATCCCTCTTAAATTACCAGGAATGCCCAGTTCACTTTTCGCTTGTGACCAAACTAATCCTTCGTGTCTAGTGAATGGTCTAACGTGCCAGTTGCGGTTGAGCGTTAAACCCACCCCACCGGGCCGTGACATCATCAACAACACACGTCTCGATCAGATGAAGTACCGATGCGATGCCAGTACGGGTTACGAGCTTTTCCTGTGCCTCTTCCGCAGGCTTTCAGGGGCGGTTGACTCACTCGATTGGCCACCACAACACATTGACAGCTGACGATCTATGCCTGCTTCGTTCACCGCTCCCCTGTGTCCGACTCCCTCCTGCTTGACGTTCCCGTGGTCCAAAACTCACCCGCCTCATCGGCTCGCTTGTTGCGCTGGCAGCAGGAGATCTGTGGCGGCTTACCAATGAACCCGACCCCAATTGAGCAGTCACGTCTGGTGCGCCTCCGCTGCAATAGACAAAGGCAGCCTGGGAGGGAGCCTGTGGGCCATCCCGGTCCACTCCCCTGTCTCTGCCATGGGCCTGCTGCTAGCGCTTCTTCGCCGCCAACCTCATCTACCTCTGACAGTCACAGAGTTAGCAACTAGGATATCTGGACAAGGCTTTGTCATCACCTCGTCCTTAAATCCGCTCGCCAGGTCCTTTTTGGGTTCTGGACGGGAGGGGGCCTTCTGAGCTCGGCATAGCCGGGTCCTCGATCCACCCGTTCCGTTGTGCATGCCCGCGGTGCTGGGCTGGATGCATCCAATTGTCCAGAAGGTTGCAAGGTAGGTGTGGGTGGGTTCGCTGCCACTGGAAACCCTTCCTTTGATGTACGAATA
The DNA here is from genome assembly GCA_013403855.1 of Calonectria honghensis. Classification (NCBI taxonomy): domain Eukaryota; kingdom Fungi; phylum Ascomycota; class Sordariomycetes; order Hypocreales; family Nectriaceae; genus Calonectria; species Calonectria honghensis. The sequence continues at coordinate 274,285 of VTGB01000040.1, read as the reverse complement.
CGCACATCATCGCTCTTCTTACATGAGGACGTACGGCGCATACATACATCGCGTTGCAGGCCCCTGGATATGGCCTGTGTCCATGCCACAGAGCCTCGCACCCACCCAGCTATCTCCATCCCACGGCGTATGAGCGGGGGCCGATCTTGATGAGCTCGAATAGTGCTTGCTCATCCTGAAACAATCCTAACCCAAAAAGCCTCAATGACAGCACCTCTGCCAAGTGGCTGGGCGGTGGAAGCATGGAGTTCTCACTGCCGACCACCGAGCGAAACCGTTGCCATTCCTCCACCCGCCCTCTCCCTCCCTTCTCTGGCTGGTGCCCGCTTGCTTTTCCCCCTCCCTTCGAGGGCCTCAACCCCCTCTTAGCCCCTTCACCGACTTTTACATAACGCTGCTACCAATGGCTCGCCTGATTCACCCATCTTGCTGTCCCACTTTACATGGCAACGGTCAAGAGTCAGGGTCCGATCTACTCACACACTAGACAGGCAGCTCACCATCGCTAAGCTAACGGTTGGTTCGTTACTGCACTGCAGGACAGGCCCCAAACTGCAACGCCGTGACGTGAGCCTGCCACAGCCCCTAGCACCCTAGCCATAGCTAGCCACGGGCCACAGGATGATCCCGTCGCATCTTGTCTCTTGGCCGCTGCCACCACGATCACGATCGCCCTAGGATTAAAAATCGTTCTTGATGGGAAAAATAAGAACAATTAAATATATGTGAGGGCATTTCCGCCGATATCATCCATGCAACTGCGCGAGTTCGGTATCTGCGGGGTGACTGGAGACAGATGCGCAAGCACCCAAATGACACGCTTTTTTCCTCCCCATGGGCCAGAGCCAACACAGGGCCCAGTCCCACGTAACTGGATCGGCCGCATTCACCAGCGATGCCGGAGGCTATATTACCCCGCGCATTTCGAAAGCCGGTCGGGACGTGGGAGGGTAATTAATCAAAGACCTACAGTAGTAACCGCTTTTGACGGCGTTGAAACGACTGTACCCGAAACCTTGCCTCAAACTACGAACAGGCGCCAAACTTGACAACTCTAATCCGGGCGTAACCTGACATGTTTGTAATGCTTGGACGTGCGATCAACTAACCCAATAAATCCCGGTGCTTGTCGGGGAATACAACTGCGAGGAGGGTTGCACGATCCAAGTTGCCACCCTAGCACGGCGTGGCATCTGCCAACTCAACCTGCAGCAAATATAGGGAAGTAGTGACGTGAGTGGTTCCGTGTTGCCTGGGTGCGGAGCTAGCTGTCGCAAAGCAGGGGAAGCGGGGGCGAGATATTATCTACCTTATACCTGACTTGTGGCGGCGCCTGTTTGGTTTTCTGCTGTGTTTCTTGCGATATTGAAACACGTTAGAATTGCTAATGCACTCGTCCATCGGGGAAGCGCATGCGTAGTGGCGCATTTACATGTGTGTCATCCTGTGTAGTTGATGGTTCCCAAACATGCAGACAATTTGATGACCAATCCCATCCATCCTATAGCCAGAGATCTGACAACACAGAGAGACACACAGTATGTACCACTATATGATATATCAAACCCGACACGCTTGACGTATTCAGCATGAAGGACATCAAGCCTATCAATATCAATAACGAAGCATAGAATCATGAGCCCCTGCTGCTTCGCAACAAAATGCATCCCACATACCCTACACCAAAACACACTGCCACACCACATAACACCACATAACACCACATAACACCACGTGACGCTTTATCTTATCGTGAGTCAGCGCTCGTCCCCCACCGCGGCGCAACCATGGAGCCGGCTCCACATGATCGCGGGGCAGAACTTTTTGCGAAGCTATCGCAAGCAGCTCGCAAAAAAAGTCATCGTGGGTAGCCACTGTCCGATATTTCCGCCTTAAATGTCTCTTTGCCGGTGACAATCAAGATGCCTTTGGTAGACGATGGTTTCGAAGCTCTTCTGGAGCCATTCTACAATGGCAAGAAGCTCACTGACCCCATCTCCACCAAGGAGGATAAATTTCAGCTTCTCCCAGCCTTCTTGAAGGTGAAGGGTGCGAATGCCCGACCTCGTCGCAATCGATCGCCATGCTAACTCTTCACAGGTCTCGTCAAACAGTATGAACCTCCGACTGAAGCGAATGCGACGTACCCAAAGATTTCGCTTGCTGACCTACGTAACCAGGCACATTGACTCATACAACTTTTTTGTCGAGCAGGAGATCAAAGACATCGTGCGCGCCAACAGAACCATCCGAAGCGACGTGGACAGTAACTTTTGGCTCGAGTAAGCCTAATAATTCCCGAAGCATTGGTTGCATGCTTACTGGCTTTCAGGTTCACGGATATCCGAGTCGACCGACCTCGACGTCAAGATTGGAAAGATGCCAAGTCGCACACGGAAGTTACTCCCATGGAGTGTCGTCTACGTGACATGACGTACGCAGCACCCATCCTGGTCGATATTGCGTACATCAGAGATAAGCAGAGGATCGTGAGAAAAGGTGTGCCTCTGGGTCGAATGCCCGTCATGCTGCGCAGTTCCAAGTGTCGGCTAGGCGGCGCAACCAACACAGAAATGGAACGGATGAATGAATGCCCCCTAGACCCAGGCGGATACTTCATCATCAATGGAACAGAAAAGGTCATCTTGATTCAGGAACAGCTGAGCAAGAACCGTGTCATTGTTGAGGCCGACGAGAAGAACAATGTCATCTCCGCTTCTGTTACCAGTTCGACTCACGAACGCAAGTCGAAGACCTACGTTACACTCAAGAAAGACAAGATTCTCCTCACCCACAACGTTTTGGTAGAAGGAATCCCAATTGTTATTGTCCTCAAGGCTCTTGGTGGACTTTCGGATTACGAAATCATGCAGCTTGTTGCTGGATCCGATGGACGATACCAGGATGATTTCCTGGTCAACTTTGACGAAGCAACCAAGGTCGGAATTCATACTCAGCACCAAGCACTTGAGTACATTGGTGCAAGGGTGAAAATGGGATCTCGCAAGGGCCAATTTGGCCCACAAGTGCGACGAAATCATGTCGAGGAAGGTCTTGATGCTTTGGCCAACTTGGTTATTGCCCACGTCCCCATTGAAGGACTTGATTTCTACCCCAAAGCCATTTATGTTGCTATGATGACTCGAAGGGTGCTCATGGCTGCCCAGAACCCCAAGTTGGTTGACGACCGAGATTTTGTCGGAAACAAACGGCTTGAGCTTGCTGGCCAGCTTCTTTCCCTGCTGTTCGAGGATTTGTTCAAGCGCTTCATGGTCGAAGTTAAAATGTCCATTGACAAATTCCTCAAGAAGAACAACCGCGCAGTTCCGCTTGATGCTGTCCACATGATCAGCAACCATGCAAATGGTATTGGAATTGGAATTAACCGAGCTATCCAGACCGGTAACTGGACCGTGAAGCGATTCAACATGAATCGAGCTGGTGTTACACACGTCCTCAGTCGACTTAGTTACATCGCAGCTCTTGGTATGATGACCCGAATTAGCAGTCAGTTTGAAAAGACACGAAAGGTCTCTGGACCCCGTGCCCTGCAACCATCTCAGTGGGGTATGCTTTGCCCCTCAGATACACCTGAAGGAGAGGCTTGTGGTCTGGTCAAGAACTTGGCTCTCATGACACACATTACCACGAACGTTGACGAAGAACCTGTGAAAAGGTGGATCTTTACGCTCGACGCCGGTGTTGAACCCATTAGAAATTTCTCTGGTGCAGAAATGCATCGAGAGGGAAGTTACATCATCCACGTCAACGGTACTCCCTTTGCTTTGACCCGATATCCAAAGCGGTTTGCGCATAAGTTTAGAACAATGCGCCGAAGAGGATGGATTTCTCCATTTGTTGGAATCAACATCAACACCCACTTTAATGCAGTTCACATTGCCACAGACGAAGGCCGAATTTGTCGTCCCTACATCATTGTCAAGGGTGGACAGCAGAAATTGAAACCAGAACACCTCCGCCTCCTTCAAATGGGAAAGGTGACATTTGACGACTTCCTCAATCGCGGAATTGTCGAGTACCTCGACGTGAACGAGGAAAACGATGCCCTCATTACGCTTTACGAACACCAAGTTACCAGGAGCACAACGCACTTGGAAATTGAACCATTTACGCTGCTGGGCGCCGTTGCTGGCTTGATTCCCTTCCCTCATCATAACCAGTCCCCCCGAAACACGTACCAATGTGCCATGGGTAAACAAGCCATTGGTGCAATCGCATACAACCAATTTAACCGAATCGATACCCTGCTATATACTCTGGTCTACCCTCAACGACCAATGGTCATCTCCAAGACTATTCAACTTATTGGTTATGATAAGCTTCCAGCAGGGCAGAACGCTACCGTTGTGGTCATGTCATACTCTGGTTACGATATTGAAGATGCCTTGGTTCTCAATAAAGCATCAATCGATAGAGGATTCGGGCGATGCCAGGTCTTTAGGAAGTATACCACTGAACTTCAGAAATATCCAAACGGGCGAAAGGAGCGCATTGGCGATCCTCAAAATGAAGAAGGAAATGTCAAGCATCGCATCCCTAAGCATGAAGCACTTGATGACGATGGGCTTGCTATCGTTGGATACAAGATCAATGCTGGCGAGGCGATGATAAAAAAGGAAACGCCACTCGACCTCACCACCACTGGTATTGGAATGGATCGTGGCCCCAGCGAGTACCGTGATTCATCGGTCTCCTACCGAATCCCAGACCCGGCGTATATTGACAAGGTTATGGTCTCGCAGACAGAAAAAGATACAACAGTCATCAAGGTCCAAACCAGACAAACCCGCCGACCTGAGTTGGGAGACAAATTTTCGTCTCGCCACGGTCAGAAGGGTGTTGTCGGCATCATTGTTGACCAGGAAGACCTGCCATTTGGCGACAATGGGCTGACTCCCGACATCATCATGAACCCTCACGGTTTCCCCTCTCGAATGACAGTTGGGAAGTTGCTTGAATGTCTGACAGGAAAAGCGTCAATTGTCCATGGTCGCCCCGACTATGGGTTTGGCGATGCCTTTAGATCTCACCCCCTCGAGGAGATGAGTCAAGTCCTCCTCGACCACGGATTCTCATGGGAAGGAAAAGATTACTTTACCTCAGGGCTGACAGGAGAACCGCTTGAGGCGTACATCTTTAACGGCCCCATCTACTACCAGCGTCTGAAGCACATGGTCCAAGACAAGATGCATTCTCGATCTCGCGGTCCTCGAGCCATCTTGACCCGACAACCCACAGAAGGTCGTTCCCGAGATGGTGGTCTGCGTCTCGGTGAAATGGAGCGTGATTGTTTGATTGCGTACGGTGCCTCCCAGCTTCTCCTGGAGCGCCTGATGATCAGCTCTGACGGAACGGAGATTGACATTTGTCAACAGTGCGGTCTGTTTGGATACAAGGGTTATTGCCACACGTGTAAAAGCACCAGAGAGGTGACCAAGATGACAATGCCGTATGCAGCAAAACTGCTAGTGCAGGAACTGATCAGCATGAACGTGGGTGTGCGATTGCAGATGGAGGATGAGTTCCCTCACCCGAGGTGATGACCTGATGGATGCACGCAATGTCATGTCAGATAGGCAGTGGAGGGCGTTAAGTAAAAAAGGAATTTTCCTAATCAAGGTAGCATTTATCGATTATATATACAAATTGCCCAAGTGTTGATTAATGTTTTGGCCGCCCTTTGTCTCTATGCTCACAATGTATGTTCGTTCTGTTCTGCCCAGTCTCAGAAGGCAGACGTCGTGTCCCAACACCGCTATGTTAGTAAAACCAATGTATTCTTTTTGTTTGACTTTTGCACATCCTTTACCACTGTCCTCAGGCCACCCATAGTGACCTCGTATTCCACGGCATTGTCCAACCCCTGGCCTGAAGCTGCGGTGTGAGGCGCAAACACGACCTTCATCCACCTACGCCAGGCTCTGAGCGTAGGAGTTGCTAGATCGGGGTCGTCCCCGGCAGTCAGGGGCGCTGCTCGCCGAGTCCTGCCGTACACAGGCCGCTTGAACAGGGCGACCCGGCAGGCGATTTGCGTGGACCACACGAGGCCGAGGCTGGGCGTCTTGAGCGAGATGGAGGACTGGGGATCGTCGCCCCAGCCGGTGAACCAGCGCTGCTGGTAGTCGAGGAGTAGGGCAGGCGGGGGAGGGGGGCCGTCTGAGTCCTGGAGGGAGAAGGGGATGGATGACGAGGGCGTGTTGGGGAAGTTGTTGGTGGACGGCGGAGGAGGCATGCTCCGCGACGCGAGGGGGCTCTCGGGCACGGCACCGCTGCTCCTGGGGGGCGGGTTGCGCGAGAGGGGAGCGGACGAGGCGAAACGATCGGCCACCTGGTTGGCCACGACAACGGCGAGATTGTACCGGCGGGCTAGGTCGCGGAGCAGGGCCCCGAGGCGGACGAGCTCGGCGCTCCGGGCGGCCATGTTAGAGCCGTGGGAGCCCTGACGCTCAAACTCGGCGCGGTAGTTGGCGGCAACGGAGTCGAGGATGATGAGGCCGATGTCGTGGCGTGATATCAGCACGGGAACCTGGTACTCGAGGATGTGGCCCTGGGTTTCGAGGTCCGGGGTGACGGCGCTGTGGATGGCGTCGAGAGAGGGCAGGTAGCCGGCCTCGACGCTCTTGAGGACTGGGTTGGCGCCGAGCATCTGAGACAGCCGGCGGGTAGATAGAGCGGCCTCAGTGGAAATGTACAGGGCCTGGCGCCCGAGGCCGTGAGGAGGTGGGAGCTGGACGGCCAGGCAGAGTGCGAGGAGGATCTGCGTCTTGCCGACGCCGCTTTCGCCGGTAAACTCAGAGATGACGCCAACGGGAACACCGCCGCCCAGGGCCTCATCAAGGCCGCTGTCGAGGGTGCTGATGAGGCTCGGCGGGAGAGGCTCCGGGGCCGAGTCCGGGGCCGGGAGTGGAGGCTCGGCGGCCGACGGATCGGGGGTGGAAGAGGGTTCGGGTTCCGGCTTGGGACCGGGGCTACGGCCATGTTCACTCTCCTCGAGCAGCAGAAGCGGCTGTTGGGGCGGCGCGAGATCGTCACAGAGAGAAGCCTGCACCGCGGCTATGAGGCGCTTGAGGTCGAGAAGCGGGAGGTGCGTCTGCTTGGCGATGTCGGCCGGGTGAAGGGTGAGGAGATCGGTGGTGGTGAGGCCATGGTGCTCAATGGTGGGGAGGAGGGCGGCAAAGCGAGGGAGGGGAAAGGAAGGGAGGATTTGGAGGATGTCGGTCATGGAGGGTGATGGTGGAAGAGGGCAAGAGGATAGAGTGAGGGCATTCCGTGTAAGTGAGGCTCCAAGGGTGCGCACAAGGCTGTGAGGCTCAGGTGGCGGGCGAAGGCGAATGGGCGTGAACTGTGTCACTAGGAGAAAAAAATACTGGTTGGTTCAAGACAACAAACACAGCCCCTTCTGCAGCTTACGATGAGAACCAAGGAGGGAAGGATTATCTGCAACCTGTCAGAATCATATCTGAGCCCGAGCCCGGTAGCTGATCAGTGGTTGGGTTCGGTTCTGCTGTGCAGGCACACCATTGCATTCTTGCGCTGCACTTTGATAGACGCGACGAGTGAAGACGGAGCGACCGTGGTGGTTTAGGCGCCGAGGCCCCCACATTCACCGGCACGCGACAGCGGCAGCGCGGAAGCCCCGATCCTCCTATAACAATATCACATATTATTGTTTGTAAGTTGCTGCGCCATTATTTCCCTCGCCAATAGAATTCTTTTTGTTCAACCACGGTATGCCAGGTAAAAAAAATTCTGTGCCGCAATTGAGAATCCGACAGTTTGGAAAGGCGGTCGTTGCGGCAGTGCACTCTGATTTTTGAGTGTCGCTAATTTAGGGAACAACATGTGGATGAATGGGGATTTCATACAAGCATGATCCCATCAAGATGCGAAACCCGGGTTGACGTGTGCCTGCATCCAATGCGACCCCTCCCCAACCATCCATCATTTCGCGAGGTTGGTCAACAGAAGGGTGCATTACCATAAACAGGCGAAGGAGGGATGGCGACGTCACATGACATGTCTTGGAGATGGCTTCGCCGAGAGGAACGGGCCACCAACAGTAGCAAGACGCTCTAGCAGACAGAGGGTTGACAGGCGCACAGACGCGGTGAAGCAGAATGAACAGAGAGGCGTCGTCATCGCAATACGTATGCGAAACAATGTGGTTTGTAAGGTACACCTACTCGTGAGAGGATATACATGGACTGACACGGCCGAGTATGCTGCCAAGTTGCAAGTGGTGATGTGAGCACGCACAACACAAGCGTAGATCTTCAAGTGAGATAAGGCCCTGGACGAACTAGTTGAACAGTAGGGACGAAAGAGCGGTATCTAGTCACTCGTGACCTTCTCCGACTACTCGACTAATGCACTCTGACATGTCTGTTCGCACTATTGTATAACAGGGAGGGGAGCAGCAGGCTATCTGACGGGCAAGCCGTGGCGGGTCTGTGCTTTCTTTCTTGGCCTTTGCTGACCAAGATGTGAACATTTTTAGATGGCGATGATTCAAGCGTTTGAAAGAGGTCTGACGTGTGGTCTGGATGGAACGATTGTATCCGTAGGCGAAAGGGCAGCGGAGCCGAGCATGTGTGACAAGGCTGACGATGACGAGGGGATTCGAGCTATCTGTGGCCAAGACGTAAAAGCAACCAGTCAACTCGTAGGCAACTTGTCGATCCAATGTCGCTGGCCCCTGCTACTGCTGACGATGGAACCCGTGATGGGGGTCTTGGTCCTTGATGCTGGCCTTGGGGGCTGGCTCGGGAGCGAGTTGATCTCCACATTCAAAATTTGCGGTAAAAACTCCGCCTCGCCAGAAAGAGCCAAGACCAGGTGGCTGGCCCATGGGAAACCCCACACGACCCGAGTGGGAGAGAGGCATTGCCAACGGCTTCTGCACCGGGTCTCACTGAGGCGTCGCTGGCGTGCCGACGGCGCGGGACGGTACCTTGCACCTTGGGCCTCTTTGTGTGCCGGCACAATCTGGGCCGTAATTTGATCTTGTCACACAAGCCGACCAGAAAGAAGGATGGGCGGCCGATGGGAGGTGGGAATATTTCCGGCCCTGGGGGGCGGGCAGGCAGGCATGCTCGGAATAGTAGCCCGCAGGCGAAGGATGAAACAAACAAGCTCAACCGATAAAGGCTTGTATTGAGTTGGGTTGCAATCTCATTTCATCTCATCTCTCGGGGAAGCAAGATTTGGGTGTGTGTGTGCGGCTGAGATGACATGGCATGGGATACGGACTGGGGGTAACGGGAATACCCTCGCCCAACATGTGTTTTTCGCTTCCTTTATTTTTGCGGTGGCACATTGACGAGTTGGCCGGCGCATAATACACCCGTTGGAGCCTGTGACGATGGCACACACGGCCCCCTTGGTAATCTAACCAGCGGCAATGTAGAGTTGGATCCAAGTCCGACTCGGGTTACCCTGCCTCAACTTGGGGAGGTGCTGGCGCCCGGCGTTGACGGCACAAGGGGAGATATTATTTTTATCCTGCATATTTTAGTTGTGCATGTACATGACCGGTGACTAAACCGGTTGTGTGCATATCCGTCCTTTAATGATGAAGGGAAAAAAAGCAAGAAATCTTCAAGGTTGGTTCATTTCGACTTGGCGTCTAGCCCCGAACCCGCTTGTTTCGAACGTCAGGATTGGGGCTGTGCCGACTTTTCACCTTCTCCGCTGTGCGGGCAGGCCATTGGCCTTCAAACTCCGACGTTACGGTCCTCGTTCAAGAGCAGCAGCAGGAGCGGGCGACGATCAAGGCATGGCCAGGCAGGACCGCAGTGCTTGCCTCTTTCTCTCAAGTTTCAGGGTCTCTGAGTTGCCCAAACAAGCGAGTCGTATTTTTTGGTCTCCACCATTTTTTACTCTTCCATGGCACCCACCCACTCGCCAACAACCTTACCCAGGGCCGTGGGCCGGCTGATCATCCGGGTGCAACAACGCCGATGGAAAACCTACGCCTTGCTGACTCCCGAGTCGTGATACGAATCCAGTGACATGCCGGCATCGCGAATGCCGCGTCCCCCCAACACAACCGCTGCTGCTGCTGCAGCCACCACCTGCTGCTGGACGCACAAAAGCCATGTTTCCCGCCGTCAGGCCTGCTCCTAGGCGCCCAATCCTGGCCCAGCCAGGGGCATGTGGAGGATTGGCCTCAGTGGTCTCGTTTTCCCGTTCAGCTTCTGCAAGCCACCGCCATCAGGACGCCATTCTACTGGCTCACTAGCTGGGGAAATATGGGTCGCCATCCTGGAAGAGAGGGACAGGGGTCTGAGCAGGGGCGTCGACAATCACCCTCGAGATTAACTTAGCTTAAGGCTGAGAGTGGGCGATGACTTCTAAGTGGAGAATTGCTCGACAACACGCTCACTTACTCGCTCAGGCTAGACCATGTACATCCACACCCTCGAGAGATGGTCTAAACAGGAGCCCCCGGTCGTCATGGTCTGTGGATGAGGACTGTTGTGCAGACCTCCATTGCCCGCTAGCTGCTTTCCCTCTGCTAGCCGTGGTCTGCCCGTCTTATTAAAACCATCCCGTCTCACTAACACCCCAGCCGGGGCCTTCCCTCTCTTTTTTTGCTCCTATTCCTCTACTCCCTACCAGCCTCTCCAGAGCAAACTCTGTGTTGAAATCTCTCAATTCGAGTCTCTCACCCTCGACGAGGATCAGCAACAGTTCGGACCCGGTTCAAGATGAAGGTCACAAGCACGTACGCTGCCATTGCCGCCCTCTCGGTCGGTGCTAAGGCCATGCATCTTCGCGATCCCGCCGTCACCAAAGCTGTCAAGCTCCCTGATGATGGTGTGAGCCCTGCTCCGACTCCGGCTCCTGAACATGAGCTCTTCCGCCGAGCTGGCACCATGCTCTACGCCCCTGACAACACTTGCGGTTACATCTCTGGTCTTGAAGGTGCCGGTTATACCTGCTACAGCACTGCTACCTGCGCCTTTAGCAAATCTGGTTCTGAAGGCCATGTTGCCTGCTGTGACAGCGACGGATGCAACATGCGATACAACTGCATAGATTACGAGAACTACTATTCTTCGAGCGCTTGCGGCGATGGTTGTCAGATTGACATCAATACACTGAAGTGGTACGTGTGGATACACAAATACATGTAATGAAGCTGAACTGTGCTAACCTAATTGCCTTGTCGCAGTACCGACACAACTGCCAGCTTTTGCAATACCATTTCCTTCTCCGGTGGTGTCACTGATTACTGGTGCAACAGCAAGAGCTATAATGGTGTTCAGACAGCCTCTACCACTTACAGCGGTGGTGACGCCCGCGTCTACACGACCCTAGACGCCACATCCGCGAGTATTATAACCAGCGGCACCGTTGTCCAACCTACGGTTACCGTCCATGCTTCTGCCACCACGTCTGCAGCCAGCAGCAGCGGAGGCTCCTCTACTCCTATTGGTGCTATTGTTGGTGGTGCTGTGGGTGGTGTCGCCGGTCTTGCTCTCATTGGCGCCATCATCTTCCTCGTCATTCGCAACCAGAACAAGAAGAAGGACGCTGCTGCCGCCGCTGCTGCCGCCGCTTCGACCAGTCCTACTTACCAGGCTCCTCCTATGCAGCAGCAGCCCGGCGTCGGACCTGGAGGCTACAACCCTGTTCCGCAGACCAACGCAGGATACTACGACCCCAAGAACCCCTATCCTTCTCCCGGACAGCAGTATAACCAGCCAATCTCCCCCTCTGGATACTACCAGCCAGGAAGCCCTGACCCCAGCCAAATCGATCCTCGTGTTGCTGCCGCCAGCACCAGCCCGAGCCCTTCATACAACCAGCAGACCATTCCTGGCCAGCCCGGCTTCCAGCCTCAGCAGGGCATCATTCACGAAGCCCCTGTCAACGCTCCTGGCACCACCGGCCGAGGCGAGACACACGAACTTGCCTAAATCAGCTGAGCCCGTTTATCGTGTCTGTCGCCGCTGCTGTATCCGAGGCGTTTATTGGGTTTGAATTTTGGTTGTTTAGCATCATGGCCCGGAGTTGGGTAAAGATATTTGTTCTATATGCCGAATAATGGAGGTGGATTTTGGCCGGTTTCGATTTGTTTTCTTTTCTCAAAAACAGCAGCGCGGCTGGACAAGTCGGTGGTTTTATTCTTGACGCTCTCTACAGGTCACGGGGGATGAGGAGGGCAAGGAGGTAGTGGAGAGGAAGTGGTGATAAAATACAAGTGGATGATGGCCCATGATGACCATGTTACATACCCTTTATCTTCATGTATACCCTGATTTATAATCCGTTGAAACGGACAAATTCAAACATTTACCCCAAACTGAATTCTGATTTCCTGTGAATGTTTGCTTACAATGCTGGCAGAGGATATTCTGACGGATAAAGAAGAGACCATGGTTTACGCAGCCTAAAAATTCTCTGTTGATTTCGTTCTATAAGTGTCTGTCTGACACAGACATTTTCTCTATCGCATGATATCGCACATCTATCAAATGAGAATAAACATACCACAAGTCATATTTCTTTTAAATTGCAACTCTCTATTCGCCTTCATTGGATCCATTGTCTCCCAACCGTTCAGTACCCCTTGACACCCGAAAAAAAAAAAAAAAAAAAACACCAGTTCGTGCGCCTGCGGTTACGATGGAGCTACCCTTTGAAATGAACCTCGCTAATCGTGAACAATTGAAGAAAAAGAAAAGAAGAAGAGACTGAGGCATAAACAAGAGTCATGCAGAAGCCACCTCGTCATCCCATGGGAAACCAACATGGTTTGCTCAGTACTCGCTTAACCGCAACTTCTTGCCGACGTCCCGTCGACGTGCCTGCACAGCGGCCCGTTCCGATGCACGAGTCTCGGCCGAGTCGAACTGCACGCTGCGGGCTTTGAGGGCCTGGAGTAGCATGCCTGCGTCAAAGAAGCCATCTGAGAAAACGTGTTAGCAAAGCGCCTCATCGCACTTGGAGTATGGAATATACTTACACCCGCCAATCTCCTCGTCTTCGCTGAACGCACTGCTCTCATTGGTGGGAGAGGTTGTGCCTGTGTGCGATCGGAGACTATCAACAGCAGTGATGGGGCGTCCACGGGACTTGAGACGGCTGGCCGGCTTTGTGTGGTTCATGGCCATTTCGGCCTCTCTGGCTCGGCTGGCCTTCATGGTGGAAAGCTTGCGGTTGGTGATGCGCAGGATGCGTCGGATCTCGAGGAGGTAGCTTTCCAGTGTATCAATGAAGCGGGCCGTCTGCCGGTGCTTGCTTGACACGCAGATCGAGATACCGTCTTCCTTGATAATGTATCCGATACCGAAGCCATCCCCAGATGTAGGGCCAAATCCAAACTGTCGAAGGGCCGGGTTTCCACAGTTGGACGTGGAGAGAATGGTAGTGTTGAGCTTATCCCAGCCAGGGTCGGCAAAGATGAGGGGGAGAGGGGTCTGAGTTTGGGATCGAGAGTTGGTGCTGTACCCTCGCTCACGAGAAGGCTTCAGCTCAACGCCGTCGGTGGAAGGAATCGAGCCGTTGTGGGAGTTGACACCTTGTTCCGAGTAGGCTTCGGCTGGGCTTGAGTAACCATTGCTGCTGAAACCGCTGTTCAGGTCCTCGTCCAGGCTCCTTTGCCATACGCAGAAAAGGGCGTATAGATGGCGATCGCAACCCTCAGCCTTGGAGCATTGTCTCGTGTTTGCGACGTGCTTCTGGCATGCTCGCTTGAGGGCCTCAATCTTAGCCTCGGCTGGGTGATCCGTCCAGAAGGTCTGAACAAAGTCGACCGCCTCATCCGAGACGGATCGAATAGCCTCGGTTCGGCCGTGAAGAAATACCTTGGTCATGGCGGGCTCGTATGTGCATTCGACGCGACCATAGAGACCGTAATATGCAGCCTGGAAGGCCATCTGGACGAAGGCATCGGGCGAGAATCCCATGGAAGTGATAAAGTTCTTGCCGTAGTGGCCAAAATCCAAACACTGGAATTCATTCTGGCCGATGAGGTCAGCCAGCCTCGTCTCGGCGAAGCGAACAGCAATGCTCAGTTCGGGAACCATGTCCCACTCCAGTTTGCGGGGGGTAGTGTTGACGTCGCCGAAGCTCTCGGGATCTCGCTTGGATGGGTCGGGGCTCGTAGATGCCCAAAGAGTCGGGGCCTGGCCGTTGATGGTACGGGCGAATCTCAAAATTGTATCCGTGTAGACGTCGCTAGCGAAACGAAGAACTGTGTGTCCATCCACACCGGTGTGCTCAAAGTTGATACCAGCGCTTCCGTTCTTGCAGACGATGACTTGCAGCTTGTCATACCAGCGGTTGGTGCAAGTTCCAATCTGAACACCCTTTTCAACCTCGCTGGTTCCACACAACATGTTCTGGCAGAGGGCGGCGGCATCAGCGGGCTCTGCATAGTCAAGGCAGAGGACGAAGAGGGCCGTGTCGACAATGCTAAGCGAGTCGGCGTTGTTGGAGTCGGGCTCGCGGGTCAAGACATCCCTCAGGCCAGACCAGACCTTTCGATTTTCTGTGCTCAAAACACCCAGAGCTCCCTTGGCAGCCTCCTGAATGGGTGTCTGAGTGGCATCGTCAATGATGGTTTGGAGATTGAGGGTAATGTCCTTCTCGGTCATGATCAGATCAGAGTTGTCGTCGAGCACGTCAAACCAATAAAACTGTCCATGGCACATAACAACGATGTGCTTCGATTCTGGATCTTGCTCAATCTGGCAACCAGCCTCAGTGGGCACTCGAGCAGTTCCAAAGAGCCGAGAGTACTGGTACATGCAGAGAGGTGTACCCTTGACCTTATCCGGGGGAAGCTCTTCCTTGCGGACTGCACGAACAAACTCGAGCGAGGAGACGACAAGAGACGCCGCTCTGGTTACCTGGTTGTTTCGTGCAGGTGTTGGGTCATCTTCCAAGAGGAAAAAGGGGTTCAGGTTGAGGACAACGGGGTTGTCATAGTTGAGGTAAGAATCATACCCTATCGAAAGTTAGATAGTGCAATAACAATACGGAGTAAGGGGTGCATACAAAATTGCTCAATGTAGCTGGATTTTCCCTGAGCATACTGCTTAAGCTTCTCCTGCAATTCGGGGCCATCCGCTTTGAGAAACTCTTCCACGGCAAACTTGGTCTCTGCTCGTTCTCGCGGTGACTGGATGGGACGAAGGGATTCGATGTATCGGCGGCAGGTCTGAGCGAGATCAGGGATAGGAAGCTTGGGTAACTTGTCCTGGCCGGAAAAGGTGATGCCGCCCTCCTTCTTGTTTTCGTAGGTGGCCATTGGAAACTTTGTGTAGTCGCCGTTGAGCTTAGCGGCAGAGTCGCGTCTCTTGGACTGCTGAGGGAGTTCGGGAATGTCTGGGATGGATCGAGGAGTGGCAGATGTGACGGTTGAGGCAGAGGGAATAGGCTCAGCTAGTCTCTCGCCAAGAGGCTGAGGGAGGGTGAAGGTGCGAACTTGAGTCATGGCGTCAGCTTGAGTTGAGTGAAATGGCAAGTGTGTGTGAGTGCGTTAGGCGTAGAGAGGCGAGACGTCGGTGCTGACGTTGAGGCCGCGGAGAGCGGTGCGGAAGAAGTAGATGCAGTTTTCTTGTAAGAAATAGTCTGGCATTACACTAAATGCATACTATATGGTGTAGATGGGATAGAGGTGTTGGTTCTGGGACAAAAGGCTGGAATGAACGGGAGGAGAGGGGATACGGGAATGATATAAAGCAACAGACGGCATTGTGACCTCGCTGACTTAGACAAGAGTCAAGTGGACCCTCCGCACACCCTCCGCACGCCCTCCGCGCAGGCCGGGGGGTAGCCGAGCACTAGGGAAGAGGCTGGAGGGTGGGAGAGGAAGCACGTTGGCAGGCAGACAAAGTGCTCCGCAGGCCCGACAGCCAGAAGTGTGGCGGCACACTGCCGAAGTTTGGCGAAAGGGAGAGCTATCTTGGGCAACGGAGCCAGGTACAAGGACTTACCAGGAACGGGCCTGGAGATGGACAGCGAGAATTCCCCGAAAGGAGAGAGACAGGGAAGATAGGGACGGGTATGGGTATGCCGATGGACTAGGACCCTGAACGAACAAGGCGTTGAGCAGACGATACGTAACGAGGCTTTCGGTAATGAATGGAAGTGGCGTTTGTTGACTTGTATGAGCAATCGTGTATATATGTCTGCACTCTGGGGACAAATGGCTCGCTCACACGCAGGCTGTAAAGGGTAAATGGGGGAAGCAAGTACAGCTTGAAATAGACAGCAACAGAGCCAGCTGCAGCAGTGGCAGCAAGCGTGCCTATTCGGTTGTGGAGTATTGCCGCCACGGTTGACTTCCGAGTGAAAGGCCTTGGGGAATGGCAATAGTCAAAGCTGGGGAGGGTCCTCGGACGACGGGATGTCGAGGGAAACGGCACCAAAGGCCGAGAGCCCAGAGCCCAGAGCCTAGAGAACCAGAGACAAAGCCAGAGCCAGGTCAAAGCCAGAGCCAGAGCCGTAGCGGCGATCCAAGGGTCAGGACAGGACAGGACAGGACAGGACAGGACAGGACAGGGCGGCGAGGTTCTGGGGCTAGGCTTGGACCAGGGTTCGATGGTTGGAGGGCGATCCACTGGAGGCGAATGCAGGGCGCGGGACTGGGCTTGACTGGCCTGGGTGGTGACGATGCGATGGAGGGGGAGAAGATGGACGACCCCACGATGCAAGATGCGACGTGATGAGGGGTGAAATTCCGGTGCGTGTGCGGCGTCCAAACTGGGGCCCAAGCCGTGCAATCGCATCGGGCAGGAGAGGCGTGAATGGAATCATGATTGCGCGCACCTCAGGCCTCGCGGGCCGTGTTTGACAGCACGAGACTGAGCATTTGCCGCGGTTCCCTCACCTGGTGCCCGTTGTTCTCATGTGCCATGGCCCAGTTGGGAAATGTGTGTGCGCTGCGCGCGTGCATATGTCTCTGCCATTACCTAGGTGGCTGCAAGGCTACCAGTAGCGGTTGGTCCCTTGATAACGACTACAGCAAGCGAGCCATCACGAGGGCCTACGTCACAGGCGGGAGCTTTGCTGGGCGCTGACCAAAATCGCCAAAGGAGCTATTACCAAGTGAAACCGTGCTGACCATCCCCAAGCCAGGGCGAGCAAGCGAGCGAGTCGCCGTCACCCATTGTCTGCGCCAGCGGGATGCTGCTTGTTGTCTTGTTGCCTCTGCGCACTCTGCGCACTCTGCCTACAACCTGGCGCAGATCGGCCTCGCCGATTTCGCATACAACTGTTCTCCATAGTTTGCGGCTCCGTTGCCCTCGAGTTTAAAAAACTGGGTGTGATTTATCTCTTCCAAGGATCATGGCGATACCGAAGCCGTCCGAAAAAGGAGCGTCCCTGAAGGCCGGGGGTGGGGGAGCATGGTTTGACTGACAGCATTCCCGAGGACCAGCGGAGAGTCTGGAGCCCTGGCAACTTGCTACCCGCCGCCAGAGCCATGGGAAACGTGGGAGCGGGTGGCAGGCCCCAGAGCGCCGTCTCGGTTCGGTCCAAAGGACGCCAGTCAAGGATCTGGCAATGCAAAGCCTCGCCCGTTCGTTCGACAGCCGAATGGCGCGAAGCCCCTTCTGTCACTGCCCGCCGGGAACCTGGTTGGCTCCCGCAGTGGAGCGTGACCCGCCTGCCTCACTGGTTGACGGATCGTGCCTTTTCTTGCCTGTGTGGCATGAACTGCACTGTTGCAGCCCGTGATTCCGCTCGCCAGTGCTGCACTCTTACATGGAGGGCCTGCTGTGCTGTGCTGGGGCGCGCGCTGGTGCTTCACATGGAAATTGGGGATCCCGTGGGGTAACCCTGTCACTGGCGTGCCGTGGCTTTCGGGAGCTTCCTTTTTCTCTTGGCGCTTGAGTGCTACCCTAGGCTACTTGCTATTTTTCATTATCGCCTTTTGCACTTTGTCATTATCCACGAACTTGAGCCAGATTTTCTATAAGGTTCTCTACTATACACAATCTAACCCTTGAATGGTTGGAGCGGAAGTACTTCCCCACAGTCATCACTACCAATTGGCCGAGCCAACATAACCACCATCAGTGTAAAGCAAAAATAAACCTAACAAAAGCCCAAGAGATTATCTTTAGGATAAGATATTTATCTGGGCATTATTTTATTTATTTATTTCACCTAAAAATGCTAAGACATTTGGTCTTTTACCAAGGGCTCCATGTCGTAAAGTATCTGACTGACAATTATCAAGGGTTGGATTGTACTTTGGGCCTTATTTCAAGGCTACAAGATATCGTCCACACTCATCTCACGTCATCCCGTCTCCCAGTGTTGTTCCACCACCAACACAACGGATCACTTTGAGCATGTCTTGTCAACGTTGGGACATGAAATCCCACACCACCTGCCTCTCTAGCAATAAAAAATTGAAATATTAAACGAAAAGAAAAAGGATGAATCGCAAACAAGATATCGCATTGCACAAAGCACAAGACAAGTGGAATGCATTCTCAGCTGTATGATATGTGACTAAATTAGTACTAACATATATCCCTGGAAGCCACGACCAAGAAGCAGAACGGCGAAGGCGCTGGTCGGGGCGGCCGTGCAGAGCGTGCTGCCGATTATCATGAAGAAGATGGAGGCGCTGAGGGCTGCGTTTCTGCCAAACACATCGGCCATCTGCGACCAGAACGGAATAAAGGCGGCCGACGCCAGGTTAAATGATGAGGATAACTGAGAGTTCGGGGGAGCGTTTCGTCCATTGACATATCCTTCGTCTCAAGATTCTTGGTAAAGGGAAATAGGGAAAAAGAATCCTGCCAAGCTGCCAAGTCCTTTGGTCAGTCCAGTTGAAACGTTGCGTAGCCACCACTCGAGATACAGTAATGTAAACGGAATCTGAATGATTAGTTGTCGAGACCATCACCATAGTGTAGCCCATATGCCCGATACCAGACGGAGTATCGGTGCCGACCACCGACCGTAATGCCACTATTCGCCCATCTCTTGAAGCTTGTCACTCCTCCCGTCGGCGTTCGGAGGTAATCCAGCCCGGGTTCGCAGATCCGCCCCGATGAGCCACTGTTGCTTCTTCATATAGAACTGACAACGGAAAGCATATATATCCTGTTCAATTCTACATCCCCTCTGGCAAAAAAGGATCCTCTCACCTTCGCCCCGAACCTCTCCTGAGTAAGAAGCTGGCCCTTCAACGAACTCATGAACGAACATGGATGACAACACCACCCGAACAGATCGACAGGCAGTATATCAACAAAAGGACCCATGAAACTAAGATACAATCGAAAGTCGACATTCGGTTCTTGACGATGTTATCGCTGCCTGATCGGGATGGTGTTGCAAAGTATGCTTTTCCCCTTCGTGGTCGGCCTTTGCTCGCCTGGGAACAAGGAGGGAAAAGTATGACAGCAGCGCCACGCTCGTTTCCATCCCAAGAGGCCGCCGACTTGCATACTGGAAACCCGTACGACGCAAACTTTTTTTTTCCGACTCATTTCTTTTGCTGCCGAGGCCCATCATGTCAACCATCAGATGGTTTCAGCCCTACGCCAGGTTGAGAATTCGATTCGAGCTTCCAGCAACGCGCTAGTCCCCTTTTGGTCACCCATTCGAGAGGTCTGTGCCGCCTTGCCGTTTTGGGACATCAATTCGAGACCCACCTGCTGCAGCACAGCCATGGTCTGGTTACAGGCGAAATAGCTGTCTAAAGGATTCTGCCCTGGGATACGGCCAAAGCGAGGGCGGCTGGGCTGCCTGATTGGCCGGCGTGCGATGGGTTTCTCTCTGCAATGGGAAAACCCATTCGAGGCATGCACAATAGGGCTCAATTGGCGTCGTTTTGCTCTATGACAGATGGCGGCTGAGCGCCGAAACGTCACCAGCGGCATGGGATTGCCTAGGGTTTGCAGATCCGGATTGCCGTATTATCGTATTTTCACAACATCGTCTTTGGGATATAAGACCATTCTCTCTCTCTCAATATATGCCACAGTTTCCAAGTTCGGCATCGTTTTCTGATACAAGTACATCCTATCTCAATATACATCTTTCTTGACTTATTACAGCCAACATCTATCTATTATATATTATTGCCCCCTACACACCAAAATCAACCAAGAATGTGCATCATAGCGTACAAACAGATCAACAAATGGTGGAAGAATAGGCAGTCCGCCAAACAGCTTTCAGACAATGCCACAGCAACACAGACGACAGAACCTTCAAAGGTAGAGCAACACGCGGCATGTGCTCACCGAGAGCTGCCCTCAGAGTCACCTTGCGCAGAATGCAAGGCCGAGCGAAAGGCACAGCTCACGTATCGATGGAGAGTGATCCTCTGCCTGGCCTGGCCATTTGCGCTGCAATCCCTGGACTCCACAATGTGCGAATACGCGCTCCTTCGAGAACGACCTGATTGTTGCTGACAGCTTTTTCCATATAGCATCGCCAGCGCTCTGCCGTGGATCGCAGGAGACTTTGGTCAGATTTCAGAGCTCAACTGGATTGTCTCGTCATTTAACCTGGCGTCGGCTGCCTTTATTCCGTTCTGGTCGCAGATGGCCGATGTGTTTGGCAGAAACGCAGCCCTCAGCGCCTCCATCTTCTTCATGATAATCGGCAGCACGCTCTGCACGGCCGCCCCGACCAGCGCCTTCGCCGTTCTGCTTCTTGGTCGTGGCTTCCAGGGCCTCGCAGCCGCGGGCCTAAACGTCGTCATCCGCACGATCCTCGCGGACAAGGTGTCTCTGCAGGAGAACGCCAAGAACTGGGCCATCTTCTCCATCGTCGCTGGCGTATCGTATGCCATCGGCCCTGTGATTGGAGGTAAGCAGCTGTTTGGCATTTGGTATTGGCGGGGTGTCTAATGATCAATCGCAGGCTATCTCACCAGCGCCGACTGGAGGTGGTGCTTTGCCATCAACCTTCCCGTCGCCGTTGTGGCACTGATCATCATCTTCTTCTTTCTTCGAAAGGAGCTGCTCGGCCCGCAGCCCATCCCCGAGCTCGACGAGACCGCCGAGACTGGGCGCCGCACAAAGTTTGCTGCCAGAATCAAGACTGTCGACTTTGGCGGCCAGTTCCTCTTCATTGTGGGCTTTGGTCTCATCATCCTTGCGCTCACATGGGGCGGTGCAACCTACTCGTGGTCGTCTGCTGCCGTCATCACCCCCCTCGTTGTCGGCATCATTTTCGCTCTGGCATTTTTCTACTGGGAGTACCTCCTGGCGCCTGGCAACCTTCTGGCGGAGAAGATGCCATATCAGAGGGCTATGATTCCTTGGACTTTGATTTCCTGCAAGGACATTGGTCTGGTCTTCTACTGCGAATGCGCTACAGGCATTGGCATGTATGCCGTATGTATCTGCGACTGCATTTTGGTGGACGCGATGCTGACTTTGACAGGTTCTATACTTTTGCAACATTTATTTCATCGCAGTCAGAGTGAGTATACAATTCTGGAATTCGCGGCTTATGTTTTGACACGGATTAGGGTTACAACTCCGACAAGGCTGGTGTGCAGCTCCTTTACTTCCTCCCCGGACTTGGTCTTGGCGTTTACGTTTGCTCCTTTATGTGCAACAAATGGCCTCGCATGACATGGCCGTCCATCTTCTTGGGAACTCTTATTGAGGCTGTCGGTATTGGTATGCTGGGCTGGGCCATCTACTCTGAGCATCTCCCAACCATCTATGCCATGATGGCTCTGGTGGGATGCGGCAGCGGCCTGCGATTCATGGCCTCCCCGCTTCATGGAATCGGTCTTTTCAGAAACATGCGCGCATCCGTCATTGGATTGCTGGCAGTTGCCATTCCATTTGGTGGCACTCTCGGATTGACCATCATGTCGAGTGTCTTCAACAACACATCTGGACTCAGTTCGAACGACAGCGACTTTTCCCAAATCCAGAAGTTGACTGGTGCTTCCAAGGAGAAGGCAGTTCACGATGCAAAGGTGGGTTTTATATTGATGGATAAGATGTTGATCAGTTGACTAACTTGGGAGTAGATGGGTGTCGTTTGGGCATTCGTTGCTGTTACGCCCCTTGTGGCAATGGTACGTGGTTGACTATTCGTGTTGATTGGTTCCTCATACTAACATCCAATCAGGCGGTTGTATGCGCCTTATGCATCGGAAATGTCCAGTTTGACCAGGGCCCTATTGGAGAAGACGGAAAGCCGACTGACCTCGTCATCAAAGGCAGCTACGTGCTCAGCCTTTTGAGGGGACAGAGACAGAAGCAGACCGAAGAGGAAAAGGGAATAGTGCCACAGGGCTCTCACAACCGCGAATTGTCAGAAAGCACTGCACCTGAGGTGGCCTCCCACCAAAAGCGAGAGATGATTGGAGCCTAAGGTCTGAGACATTGGAATATGGCCCAGGAGGAGATGGATACACGTCATGTACAAAACTGTTTATTCGCTGCGCACTGGTTTTTCATATTTTAGATACCCAATTTTATATGTTGACCCTACAACTTTGTATTCCGACGATGCATTTCCTCGCATGTTTAACCTTTGCTAGTAGCTATACGAATATGAAATGCCAGCGTCATGGGTGTACAATAATTACGTAGAACAATCATTACGTAGTACCGCGGCGTGTTATGTCTTTGAAATTGAAAAAACGAACAACGAAAATGAACGAAAATGACACACATTTTTATGAGTGTTTCTGCCATGTAGACTTCTTATCCTGGGGGTACCATGAGCGATTTCACCTTTGGATCCGGAACTACATGCTATCGCAATTCTCAGACGCCATTTCCGATCAAATGCCGAGATCGGCGAATCCAGGGTGTACACTGTCCGAAACAATGTATCAACTTTGGGGATTTTCATCACATTTTCATGGATGTAGTTGTCTGCAATTGGCTTGCGGCGGTTTATATCAATATGCCCGGCGAGGCAGAGTGGTTCCGAGGTCTCTGCCGTATGTGGTACAATTTTGACTCAACAAAAGTTGATAATCGCCTGACTACCAAGTGCCGGCATCTTCCTCAGCCTATGAACATGGATGCGCGTCCTATTTTATCTCCCCCTCGGCTGGACATGGCGCTCGTCGACCTCAACTCTGTTATTTTCTCTGTCTCTCTGTCTCTGTCTCTCTTTCTCTCTCCCCCTAGCGGCACAATTGTGCAGTCATTTCCCCATCACTCGCAACCATGAGCTTGTGCGATAGCGAAGAGGAGCAGAGTCCCGACCCCAAGTTTTGGCTCGAGTTCCGCACCTTTGATGATGGGCTCTCATCCAGACCCGGGGCGGCGGCAGCGCCCGCACTCACCGCATTTCCCCAGTTCGCGCTGCTCCCGCCGGAATTGCGCCTGAAGATATGGTCGTGCTTAATACAGCCCCGGATAATAGTTGCATGCTGTCTCCAGCGCGACGAGCAGCTTCCGCAGCGGCGCCAAGAGCTCGACTCGAGGACCCACGGGGATGCTGTGCCCGTGCTGCTGCACACCAACCGCGAGTCGCGATACCTGGCGCTGCAGCACTACGAGCTGGCCTTTAGCTGGCGCATCCCCAAGCTGCTGTCCGACACGCCCGTGTCGCGGCCGGCGCGGGTCTGGTTCAACTTTGCCCTCGACACCATCTACCTCCGGGGGGAGCTGGAGCCGTACAATTCGTACGGCTTCAACCTGACCATGGTGTACTTTCTGCTCCGCGAGGACACGCGGCGGGTGCGGCACGTCGCGTGCGCGTTCGGGGAGCTGGGCTACCCGCAGCTGGAGAGCGACCAGACCTTTGGGTTCCTGTGGCACATCGTCGACGTGTTTGCGGCCGTGGACCGGTTGTTGTTGACGGTGGAGGACCGGGACGAGGAGCACGTGCGGGGGAGCAAGATGCTGAGCTGCGATAACGTGATGCAGAAGATCTGGAGCGGCTGGCTCGGCCCATCGACCAAGACGAGCTCAAGAATGGCGGATAAGCAGATGCTGCTGATTCGGGAGGAGGACCTGGCCGGCTTCGTGGCCAGCCATTGAGTCACTGCTGAGGGGGTTGAATGGAGGGCGTACGGCGTTTTGTGTTTTCTTTGGCTACTCTATCTGCATGGCGTGTACAGTCAGGCTCTGGAAGCCTGCCGCCCATGTTGGGTTCGCACAGGAACAGCATTGGAATGGGCATGCTGTTTCTGGGCAACTTTAGACTTACGATAAACGTGGTAGACATGATTTGGTGATGCCGCGGCAAAGTCCGCTAACACCTGTTCTCTTTTTCTCTGCTCTTCCTCTTTCAGCCAACCCCCCATTCTTCTTCTCCGTCTCCGATGACTAGATGATTTTCGATCGATCTCCAGTGGGCTCCCTGGGTGCCATGATCCTGGCACTTGGGTAGCATTGTAGGTCTTATGCAGTGCGGCGTCGTGCGATACTTACGTCGACGACTTTTACGGACTGTGAGCGGTCAATACAATGGGAGAATGCATTGAACACTGCGTTGGGCAGCGAGGAAACTGGAAAATGAACGCGATGCACTTCTCCACGGGCTACTGTCTAGACGGCATCTCATTGGAACCCTGGGATGGGACGGGCGAGACGTGTGTAATTTTGCTGGAATTTTTCTTGGGAGCAGCGGCCTGGCAGGCAAGTCTCAGCCATGAGCTAGCTGTCTCTGGAGCCTCTGACATGTCGCTTTCGCTATGGCTGCCAAGTGGTGGTTGGACCTGAGGCTTGCGGCAACAATGAAGGTGCATGGATCATGGTGAAGCTTGGGGTGGGCGCTTATGCTTTGGGTGCTGCAAGCAGAAGGCCAAAAGGGAACCTGGAACGGGCCGATGGCCTGTGAGAAAGCAATAATTGAGAATTTCAAGGCGGGATGGGATGGGATGGGATGGGATGGGATGGGGATGCATCATCGATCACTCACAGTGGGTCGTCATCATGTTTCCCGAAGCGGCCAATTCGTTGGAAGCTTCCATGGCCAACGTGAAGCATAGTGCGTGCGACGGTGGCGGTCGTCCGGGATCCGATGGGGGACTGCGATGATACCTAACTATGCTCACCTTCACCCGCTCGTCAAACAACTGCATGCTCCACAGATAATCCACTTCCACCTTGTCCCTCAGCCAGCATCACCTACTGATTCTGGACCTGCGTACATGTACAGAGATTGGCAGAGTCGGCGTAAAGGCTAGAGCAATGCAGAGCAGAAGGGGGGGCAACACATGGCGGTGTCTTTTGGGATACCGCCGGGTCGCATCTAAACTGAACCGCGCGTAATGAGACGCAGCGAGGGGCGGTCAAGCCACAGAAGAAGGGGCCAAGGCTGTCGCAGCTCAGCCGCAGCGAACCCCAACTGGCGGGGGTATTTCTCAGTTCTGAGACATGTAGGTTGCTTGAGTGTTGCAGCCGCCTGTGTAGCATTGCCAAGAAGGTTGACATCGGATGCGTGACAAAGCAGTGATGCAGAATCCGATGGAGGCGCAGAGATTGCAAGTGAATTGCGGACCAGGGAAACGGACAGAACAGCGACGAGTTGTTTGGACCCCAAGAGACAGGCCAAGATGCAAGAAGAAGGCGCCCGAGACAGATTGCTTGATTCACTGTTGGTTGGTTGCCCAGCCAGTGATTGGGCAGCGAAGAAGCTCGCCGAAAGTTCCAGGTAGGTTGCCACGCCACCGCCGACTCCAGCGGGCGGGCACCCTCCAAGGGAACCCACCCGCCCACAGAGGGTAGTGGAAGCCCCGCGAATTGTCGATTGAAAAATTTCCAGGCAACATGCAATCTTGACAGCTGGGCGGCCTGGGTCGGGTACCTCTACCTGGGAAAAAAGTTGCCTCATCAAGGGGCGGAGTAGGGGGCAAGGCACAGAAGGGCGCCCAGGGGCGGTGTTGCATGGTGCAGCAGAAGGCATCCCTGAGGGAGGAAATGCATGATGGCGTCTACACATTTGTTGCAATTTGCAGTACCTTGCTTACCTGCCTGCCTGCTTGGGTCAGATGTACACGCTTGCCGGAGGGACAGAGTGCATACAGTAGTCCAGTCGCCTTGCCTGCATGGAATTGATTGATTGCATTCCATTCTCTGTCATGCCTAGCTCGTTTGTGACGCTAGAAATCATGACGGCCTAAAATCTCGATGAAGGGGAATTTTTTTTTGACCGGGTGAGGGGCAAACTCATGGCCACCTCTGTAAGAAAGTCATGGAGGGGAAGGGAGAGAGGGACACCAATCCAAAAGTGGGCGAGAGGGAGCTAGGCTGCCCCCCTCCTCAAGAAGGCAAGTTGAATTAGGTGGGGGCAATGTACCTGGTACAAGCCCAAAACTGGCGCTGGCCTCGCTCAGCCTGGTTGAGGCCTTCGTACAAGGGGAGGACAGAAATTAGCGGGCATGGTACAGTTTTTATATGATATTTCTGAGATATTCGCACTATATTTGTATGTGACAGCGTTGTCTTTATCTAGATTTACTATGTGAATTAAGGGAGAAAGGCAGCTTGGTGAGAACAGAATAAAGCAATACCATTGCTGTTGATTGCATTTAATATATATCTTATTTGTTCATATTTATTCATATTATTCTTGTACTACCTGACTCAGATGCGCGCACTGTGTGGTGCAGGCAGACTTTTGTCCTCTGCCTTCACACATGTGGATGGGCACATACAGCAATGTACAGGCGCAGGTCGCAGACTGCGTGCCCAAGCGCCAAGGTACCAGGCACCTCTAGCCTCCGGGATTGCCCTGGCCACCACAACCCCGCCGAATGCCCCGCGATGGAATTTTTCTGGGATGACATCAACGAGGAGGCGAGCATAGAATCACAGCAACGTAGAATAGAAGAATCTCGAAAACGGCGAACAAAGACCCCCAAAAGAAACCCCTGCAAACAGGCAAACGGCAAGGCGTGTTGATTCAGGTTGCTAGGGCCTTGTAGTGGCCCACAGGCTCTTCCAGGTGCTCGCAGCTGCTTCGTTACCCTGCTAGAGGGTTCCCGGGCCCCTGCACACAAGCTGGTGTGGGTTCCTTTGGAACAGCGCAGAACCGCATCGAACCTTGGCACCCGCCTTTATTTAGATGCTTTCCCAACACACAGCACCAGGACTCTTCTCTCTCCAGAACATCACACCTTCAAATACCCCAAAAGCGAAGTCTTCAAACCAATCCTCACAGTTTTTGAAGCACCTTTTTCTTTTCTCCTTTTCTCCCCGTTTCCTCATCGCATTTTCCTTCACACAAAATGGGTCCCGCCGTCGGTATCGATTTGGGTACCACGTACTCCTGCGTGGGTATCTTCCGCGAGGATCGGTAAGTTCTTTGTTCACCTGGATATATATCTCGTTTTAGCATATACTGACTTGTCTTCCCCAGATGTGATATCATTGCCAACGACCAGGGTAACCGAACCACACCCTCTTTCGTCGGTTTCACCGACACCGAGCGTCTTATCGGTGATGCCGCCAAGAACCAGGTCGCCATGAACCCCCAGAACACCGTCTTCGACGCCAAGCGATTGATTGGTCGCAAGTTCTCCGACAATGAGGTCCAGGCCGATATGAAGCACTTCCCCTTCAAGATCATCGACAAGGCTGGCAAGCCCGTCATCGAGGTCGAGTTCAAGGGCGAGACCAAGAACTTCACTCCCGAGGAAATCTCCTCCATGGTCCTGACCAAGATGCGTGAGACCGCTGAGGCCTACCTCGGTGAGACCGTCAACAACGCCGTCGTCACCGTCCCCGCCTACTTCAACGACAGCCAGCGTCAGGCTACCAAGGATGCCGGTCTCATCGCTGGACTCAACGTCCTCCGTATCATCAACGAGCCCACTGCCGCCGCCATCGCCTACGGTCTCGACAAGAAGGTCGAGGGTGAGCGCAACGTCCTGATCTTCGATCTTGGTGGTGGTACCTTCGATGTGTCTCTCCTCACCATCGAGGAGGGTATCTTCGAGGTCAAGTCCACTGCTGGTGACACTCACTTGGGTGGTGAGGACTTCGACAACCGACTTGTCAACCACTTCGTCAACGAGTTCAAACGCAAGCACAAGAAGTGAGTTTTTGACCCCTAATTCCTAACCCTTATCTTGTTGTTTTGTTTAGGTGCTAACATAACATTTCTTAGGGATCTTTCTTCCAACGTCCGTGCTCTGCGACGTCTCCGAACCGCTTGCGAGCGTGCCAAGCGAACCCTCTCCTCCTCCGCCCAGACCTCTATCGAGATCGACTCTCTCTTCGAGGGTATCGATTTCTACACCTCCATCACCCGTGCTCGTTTCGAGGAGCTCTGCCAGGATCTCTTCCGATCCACCATCCAGCCCGTTGACCGTGTGCTCAGCGACGCCAAGATCGACAAGAGCCTGGTCCACGAGATCGTCCTCGTCGGTGGTTCCACCCGTATCCCCCGTGTCCAGAAGCTCATCACCGACTACTTCAACGGCAAGGAGCCCAACAAGAGCATCAACCCCGATGAGGCCGTTGCCTACGGTGCTGCCGTCCAGGCCGCTATCCTGTCTGGCGACACCTCCTCCAAGTCCACCAACGAGATTCTCCTTCTCGATGTCGCTCCCCTGTCTCTCGGTATCGAGACTGCTGGTGGTATGATGACCAAGCTTATCCCCCGCAACACCACCATCCCCACCAAGAAGTCCGAGGTCTTCTCCACCTTCTCCGACAACCAGCCCGGTGTCCTTATCCAGGTCTACGAGGGTGAGCGCCAGCGCACCAAGGACAACAACCTGCTCGGAAAGTTCGAGCTCACTGGTATCCCCCCCGCCCCCCGTGGTGTTCCCCAGATTGAGGTCACCTTCGATGTTGATGCCAACGGTATCATGAACGTGTCCGCCGTTGAGAAGGGCACTGGCAAGTCCAACAAGATTGTCATCACCAACGACAAGGGCCGCCTGTCCAAGGAGGAGATCGAGCGCATGCTTTCCGATGCCGAGAAGTACAAGGAGGAGGATGAGGCTGAGGGCAAGCGTGTCTCTGCCAAGAACGGCCTTGAGTCTTACGCCTACTCTCTCCGAAACACCCTCAACGACGGCAAGGTCGAGGAGAAGATCGACGCCGCCGACAAGGCCACCCTCAAGACTGAGATCGACAAGGTCGTTGAGTGGCTCGACGAGAACCAGCAGGCTACCCGTGAGGAGTACGAGGAGCACCAGAAGGAGCTCGAGGCCGTTGCCAACCCCATCATGATGAAGGTCTACGGTGCTGGCGGCGAGGGTGGCCCCATGCCCGGCATGCCCGGCGGTGCCCCTGGTGGCTTCCCCGGTGGTGCTCCTGGTGGCGCCGGTGCTTCCCGCGGTGGCGACGACGGCCCCACCGTTGAGGAGGTCGACTAAATTTTTTGATACCCTGACATGTGTCTCGACTTCTAGCGGATGCTAGGGTCTACAAGGGATGATGAGACGACTAAATTTCTTTTTTTTGTTGCAATGCATTTCACGGTTACGAACAGGGAAAAGCTCGGTGGTCAACCTGGGTCTGTAGTTTAATGATGAATAAAAATTCACAAACCAAAACATGTCTCGAGTCTTTAGCGTGAAGTGATGGTGCATTCCGGAGTCAGTGGCAAACGGTTTCAACAAATAACCCTTGCTAAAAGAAGATATAGGTCCTGGCATTTTTAAGTTGGGATAAATAAAAAATCCTTGTTGTCTAAAAATAATATCCCTAAGGTAATCTCTTAGGCTTATGGGATTATTCTTGCTTTAGAACTTGTGGCTATTTTGATTGTGCTGATGTGTGCAGGTCGTGGCGGGGAAGGACCCCGTTACCATCATTCAAGGGTTAGGTTGCAGGGAAGACAAGGTGATCTAACTTGGTAACCTGATTGGTGAGTGGTGTTGCTCAGCTGGACTGTTTGTCAAACAGAGAACGAAACCAAGTCAAGTACCCAAAGTGTGTAAAGATTATCTTGATCAAGTTATCCGAGGGGCAGTTGGAGATGCGAAGATGTGCGGTGGGGTTCACCCTGACCAATGTACGTTTATGCTGGACCAATAAGAGAAATTCTTCAAGAGGAATTCTTGTGGCGGCTGAGGTGACCCGGCTCGCGGCCAGCACGACCATCAACCTTGGCCATGTTGATTGAAGCGATGAGCGGTAAAGAAATGAGAAAGGTCCATGGCTGACTTCGAACCCATGGCGGTGTGCTGAGTGGGTTAGATGGCGAACAGGGACCATGGGCGCGGAAGCCAAGCTTTGGCCATTTCTACTTCCCCTTGGGCTGCTATTTTGCAGATGGGAACTGCTGACCGAAGAATATTTCGGACCCATTTCGTCTGCTAGCCTCAAAGGACCCGATGTCCTGAACCGGGGCCTTGAGCGAGGTAGTTGTTGCACGGGCATGTGGCATACCGTTTGCGTTGGTTTGGTTGGTAGCAGAGGCGCAGGTCCTTCTAGTTTCCTGTAAAAGGGCTGGGCGTCCCCGACGCCCAAAACTGCCCAGTGGACCACATCAATCGTGCGACCTAGGGGATCAAAGACACCGGCACGAAAAGCCGCGCGATGGCATTCTGGGGCTTGACAATGTGCAAAGAAAAAATCGCCGTGAACGAGAGGCAGTTAGTATAATGTGTCTAATGCCGGGGTTCAGGGGGAGCATCTGGTCAAGTTGCAATGGCTGCATCTGACCATGTTCATCCAAATGGACACGCAATTCGGACGTTACCTATCAGAAGAATTCTCTCAGAGGACAAGGAAGACTACCTTGACTCGTTCTGAATGGCTGTTGCCCTTGCCTTTCCAATAGCTGCGGCACCGGCAGAGGTCCCTGCCAGTGCTGGGCTGACATTGTCACCGTTGACTTAGTTAGGACCATGTAGGCCGGCTTCATGGATGATGCGAAGCGGGTCGCAGTCATGACCACACCTAATCGCCTCGGCCAGATCTTTGTTGGTCACAGTGTCTTCAAGTGGAGGGGTCATCCTGGTTCGCTCTTTTGAACCCTCTGGGACAAGAGTTCCGCCATCAAGATTAAGTTCGGAGGGGCCTATGGCGTTTTGGCACTGCATCAGAATGAAATCCCTTTTGCTTTCTATATTGCTTCAATGATTAAAGTATTTGTTCTTTTGGTCAGGACAACAAGATTTTCACGACCAGCCCCGTTGCTCAAATCTAATTGTATGCCACCTTTGTGGCCTGGTTCCTGGATCACCCGGTTGAGTCTACAGCTTGCTTTTTAACTAGGGAATAAATTGTAATGCAAAGCAGCCATTGAAGCGATTTATCTCAAGATTGATAGAACTGATCGGCTCGGTAGCAAGGATGCATGCTCTCAACACGCGATAGAAGCATTCGAAATCAATTACTAGATAAAGGCAAGGTACAAAAAAATGACAGATTCAAACATGCTTTTGGTCCATCGTTTTTTTTCGAAGATTTTCTCGCCCGTGGTTCAGAGCATAGAACAAGTATACGCTTAAAAACAGATTATCAAATCTAAAGGAAAGAGTACTGAGCATCGGCTGGTCTCAGCGAGTGTTGGCCCGACGCAATCGAACCACAAACATTAATCCAAATAAATCATGGATCCAATATCCATATTTGATTGAATCCCATCCAGGCACTAGATTACGATATGAAAAAAGGAAATAGAGAAAGAGAAAAGAAAGAGCCAACGAGTCTGCCATAGAGAGGGTCACCCAACAAATTCGTCGTGTCCCTGGCATCTCCCGTGTCACCTTTTGTTCTCAACTAGACTTCCCGGATAGAAGACGCTGGGAATCTCGTCCTGTACAGATGTCGCCGAGCTGGTCATTACCGGGTCTGACCACTGGGACGACTCGGACGAGTCTGAGAAGGGCAGCAGGTCCTGCTCGCTCAAATCGCAGAAGTCAAAGTCTTCGCCGAAGTCAAACTCGACATACCCCAGCGTCTCGAGACAGTTGAAGCCCTGTTCGCCGGATATATTATTGGGCAGCGGGATCGACTCCATGATGCGGCGCGGCAGGTCCCTGATGACGTCCTTGACGTTGGACTTGATGTCGTCCTGGATGGCCATGATGGCCCTCTCCACCTCCTGCTCGACATGGTGGCGAATCATGGGCGTCACGTGTGTCCTGTACAACTCGCGCACTTCCTGGAGCGTGTCTGTGCTTGGTGCCTGCCCACCGCTTTGGTAGGGCATGTCATGATCTGGCCATTGTATCAATCAGTACGGGGGCGGTATTATTGAGCTGGTGATTCTTTTGCAGCTAAGGCTTACAGGGAGAAGGGACATCTGACGAGGCCGGGTCAACCTCGAACAAGATGCAATACCACTCCTTCCACTTTTCCACCGACGTCTTCTGAGTCCGCTTATTTAATCTCTTATATTGCTCCTTGTCAAACCCGCTGGCGAGGTCCCGACGAGTGACGTTGGGATCCTTGATGGGGCACGGCTCAGTCATCCGCTGGTGCTGCTTGAGCTGCTCCTCTCGGGCAAAGTACTCGAAGCACCGATGGCACTGGTGCGACGGAAGCATGTGGCTACGCTTGAGGTGTTCCCTTGGGGGATTGTGTCAGGTGATGTCGTTCACAAATGCTTGCTTGCTCGAGGGCCTTGTACTCACTTGACTCTGTGCACCTCAGGCCACCCTGGGCCGAGACAGGT
The DNA here is from genome assembly GCA_013403855.1 of Calonectria honghensis. Taxonomy (NCBI): domain Eukaryota; kingdom Fungi; phylum Ascomycota; class Sordariomycetes; order Hypocreales; family Nectriaceae; genus Calonectria; species Calonectria honghensis. The sequence goes on along the minus strand of VTGB01000040.1, from coordinate 241,762 downwards.
CCGGTGGCTCTTGAACCGCTGCGGATCATACTTGTAATAGGGGCAGGCGAATTTGAGGCGCGTGTCGTCCTCGATCTTCTTTGGCTTCTTGTGATGGCTTTTGCCAGACCCGTTGTCTCCATCGTCGTTACTGTTATACTCGCCCCCCTCGTCGCGCCGAAGTTGCCTCTTCTGCCCTGCTGCTTGAGATTTCCAATATCCTGACCGGAATCCACTAGAGGAAGGATGTGAAGGAGAGCCTTGGCCTCCTTCACAGCCCTCTTCGAGTGAATCCAACTTGCTCTCAATACATTCCCCGATATGAGCCATTAAGGCATCTACGATACGCTTCTTGCGGTAGTGAAGTTGCTGGTTGATGCGGTACTCAAGGTAGGCCGCCGACGGTGACGAGTGCTTCACGTCGTCGGATTGGTTTGCCTCGGCGGCTCTCCTTCTCCCGGCCGAGTGTTGAGACACGTTGAGGGTCCGTGAACTGGTCGCGGCTGGCGAGTGACGTTGCGCCTGGCCGGGTCGACTACAGAGAAGTTAATGGGATCCCGGGGCTCTTATTATCAGGGGCTCAAAATATTACCTTGAAGTTGGAGAACCCTCGCGGTTCTGGCCGCGCTCCTCCGCGTCCCTGGGAGACTTTGGCTGGCCTGAGTCACTAGTCGAGGGTCTCTAAGGTCTGCCATAAGTAAATGGGGCGGGTCACATGTGCAAAAAAAGTTCACATAAGGAATTTCGGTTACTAACTTTGAGTGCGTTCTTGGGTACAGTACGGTTGGGTGGTCGTGGAGACGCTTGCTGTGATGTATCGAAGATCTGCTCTCTCCCGGCCCGAGGCATTTCTTTGCCCAGACGACGGTTTTTGAGAAGGGTATCGAAACGGCGAGGAACCTTAATCCACTTCGTGAAGGATCCCGAGCGTCGTGATATCTTTAGTAGAGTGGGAGACAGGATACTTTGACTTCTAATGAAGGAAAAGTGACTCGCCTTGTCTTGAACCGAGGGCATCCTGAGCTGCCAAAGGTTAATGCCGAGAGCCAGCAGTCAATGCCAGACGCATGGTTCTTGATTTTCTTCCGTTTGGCATTCACAATGGAAGCTGTTCTTCTGGTTCCTTGAACAAGAAGCTGGTGTTCCTGGGGGAGCTAAAAGAAAATCGATACAATATAGAGGAGGCTTGGATCCTCAAGAGGGGAAGGGATCCCCTGGCAAACATCGGGATATAAAACAGATAAGTACTACCTATGGATGCGTGCCAGCTCATCCACGCAGCGGCGCAATGTGCAAATGCGCATATGCGCACACCATCTTTGAGGGGGGCCTACCACATGGCGGAAACCTCCCAATGGCGACGACCAGAGGCCGCGCTGTGACGCTATTGTCTGTGAGGTGGTATGCACGAGGTGGCCGTCGTGCGTGTGTGTGGGCTGTTGTATGACTTGTCTATCCGCGCCATGGAACTGAAAACGTCGAATTCGATGCTATCCCCGGACCGCCGTCGAATGGTGTGGAGTAGACTGACCAGTCAGCCTCAAATTGACACTGGGCGGTTCGCGAACCATTCAAACTGGGCTGACAGGTACTCAGCCCCCCACGCTGAGAATGCGAACTGCCATCTTCTTCTACAAGTGATGCGGGGTGAACGAACGGGGCCCCGTTTGCGCTCAGATTGGGTTGCGAAGTTCGAGGTTGCGCGAACGCGATTCACTGGCTACTCTAGATTGCGGATAACACAATTGCGAAGAAGAAAAACATAGTATTTTGCCTATAGGTATGGAAACAATGCCCTGCCATCCAGTACGCCCTGTCCGCTCTATCGTCTAACTTCCTTGCCCAGCTCCTCCAAAGCAGCTTCATACTTTTGCACCCGCTCCTCGTCCATCTCTTCGATCCTGGTTCTCTCCATCTTTTGTGCTCTCCGAACACCAGTTCCCTTTGCAATCTTGCCCCAGAACCAACCACTCTCGTCGTCGCCGACCAAGGTCCAGGCACATCCAGACCTTCCGGCTCGAGCCGTACGACCGACTCGGTGGACGTAACCAGCAAGGCTTGCAGGTAAGTCGTAGTTGATGACGTGGTCGAGGTTGGGCAAATCGATACCTCGGGCAACGAGGTCTGATGCGATGAGGAGCCGCAGAGGTGAGGATGGGGCGGTAAACGACCGAAGCGTCTTGCGGCGAATGTGCGTCGGTGTGGTAGATGTAAGCGTGCCCATGTGCGAAGAAAGGGATGGATCCAGAAGTTGTAGCAATCGTGAGAGACGGAGGGCCGACTCGTTGGATTTGGTGAAGATGAGCGAAACAGGTATGTTGAGTTTCCTGGAACGGGCCGGCGGGGAATCTGAATCGGAATCCGAGTCGGAGCTGGAGTCGGAGCTGGAGTCGGAGCTGGAGTCGGAGTCTGAATTAGAAGACGAATCGGAAGACGAATCTGAGTCGCTGCTGTTGGAGCTAGAATCTGAGCTGGTATCGGAATCAGCAGACTCCTTTGGCTTCGCGGGAGTCGCATCATTGGCTGGGCCTGCAACCAGCATGTGCTGGCCCTGAAGCAACTCCAGCAGATATAGGGGCTTGAGGTTGTTGTCGTGCACACGAATTGCGTGCTCCTTCAGCAGCACTGGTAGAGAGTGCTCGGCAATCTGTGTTTCGCCGTCATTCTCCAGGACGATGAGGCGCGGTCGCCGCAAAGCCAATTGGTTCAAAAGACTCAGGTCTCGTGTCAATGTAGCACTGAGAATAACCTTGCGAACACCAGAAAGATTAATATCTGGAAAGTCCCGCGCGCTGAACTTGTTGACACGAAACTGCTCCATGACAAGGTCCAGCCAGCCCTGGAAGCTCTGCGCGAGCAGCTTATCAGCTTCATCAACTACCAGCCATCTCACATAGTCAAGAGAGAAGCCCGGCGTTTGCTCCATGTGTTCCACAAGACGACCAGGGGTGCAGATCAGAACGTCGACCTTGGAAAAGAAGTCGACAACATAGCCTTCCATGTTGCTGAGTCTGGGGTCTACCGAATCTGAATCCGGATCCACCAAGTCGTCCGTTGCAGAGAATCCAACTCCCCTTTGCTTGCGCTGCTGGTTTTCCTCTTGCAACTTTTGATATGCCTCAGGGTCATACCGTGTTTCTTGTTCCATCAGAATTTCTTGTTCGTTTTTAAGCGACTGACTTCCAACGGATACACCTATCCTCACGCGCTTGCGCTCGCCGCCCTCGAATGCCTTGGCGCAGAGCTCAAATGCCTCCTGCGCTTGCCTGACAAGTTCACGGGTAGGGAGCACTACCAAGGCGCGCAATCTTGTCACCACACCCTGGCTAATGTCTCGTGTAATGGGGAGGGCATAGGCCAACGTCTTTCCGGATCCAGTGGCGGCAGACACCAGAACATCTCCAGGCTGTTGCTTGCTGGTAGGCAGTAGCAAGGGAATAGCCGCCGTCTGCACGGCAAATGCTTCGCGGAAACCCTTTTCTTCCAGAACGCGGGCCGCCTTGGGCAAAACGCCAATCTCAGTGAAAGGCGCGCGGGTGTCTTGCAAAACTCGTACAGGCTCTGCCAACCAAGGTGGCAATGTCTCGTAGGCTGGCCGCGACGTCGTAAGAGATATCGGTTCAGGTTGCGGAAGGGGTTCAAGACCGTGCAGTTCGCCCAAATCGGAGTCGTCAGACTCGTCTTGAGCCATCTCACTCGCCAACTTTAGCGATTTGGTTTTGCGCTCGAGAACCGCCTTGTGTCTCTTCGCAATTTCATCATCCTTGTCATCCTCTTCCACCTCAGGCTCCTTTTCCTTCTTCTTTTTCTCTCGCTTCTTCTTTGGTTTGTCTTCGGGTTCTGTCACATTCTCAAGTGTCTCCGATGAGGCTTCCAAAGAATCGCCGGCATCAGCCATGGATACATCTTCTCTGTCGGGTTCGCCTTCAGCTTCGCTCAGAGATGAATCGTTCGACTTGGATTTTCTCTTCTTCTTCTTCTTATCCTTCTTCGATTTTTTCTCCTTCTCCTGTTCAGAATCGCTCTTCACATCCGCAAGCTCGGGCGCAGGTGCGGGCGCGGGCTCAGTCTCTGGCGCAGAATCGGAATCCTCAGGCGCCGTGGCACCGGTTCGCTTTTTTCCTCTTCGAATCTTCTTCCGCTTCTTTTTCACTTCGGGCGCATTTTCGCCCTCGTTTTGCGCAGCCACTTCCGTCACTGGAGCATCCTGAGCTTTCGAAGTTTTCGACTTTTTGCTTCCCGGCTCGGGGGTGTCGCGTGTTTCCTCTGCGAGATCCCGCTTTCGCTTTGCCTTGGGAGTGTCGTGTTCGTCGTCAAAGCGCCTAGATTTGCTGGCGCCCGCTTCTACGGGACCAGATCCAGAAGGCATGGTTCCGAGGCCAATTGTTCTCCCAACACGGTAAAACAATCGCCAAAAGTCTTTCGTGATGGAGGGGCGCTGAGAGCTTCACGAACGTCCCACCCAAAAATTTGGGTGGTTTAGAGTCTTATCGCGATTCTGCCGCCCGTCACCGCCAACTTTATCGTTAGCCGCCGACGCTTGGCACAACTTCCCCATACGTCTACTTACACGTGGAATTCATGTTCATGATGAGGTTGAAGTTGAGGCGAAATGAGAAATGAGGCATGAGCTGTCCTGCTTTAGAAGAGGAAAAGACACCATCAGAAATACACAACACAAAGGAAGTTTCCACGATCATCTGCAGCCGTCTCCGCCCCAGCTAGTGCTGGATGACGAAACAGACGCCGCCCCCTTTCAGCCATGACGGGAACCCTCACCATATTAATAACGACCCCGTCAACGCCGCCGCAATGACACGCCGCACGTACAATATCGCTATGGTTAGCGATTACTTCTTCCCGCAGCCTGGAGGAATCGAGTCGCACATCTACCAGCTCTCCACCAAGCTTATTGACCGGGGCCACAAGGTCATCGTCATCACACACGCCTACGATGACCGCAAAGGTGTTCGTTTCCTGACCAATGGCCTTAAGGTCTATCACGTTCCCTTCTTCATCATCTACCGCAACACCACATTTCCTACCGTTCTCTCCTGCTTTCCTATCCTTCGCAACATCTTCATCCGCGAACGCATCGAGATCATCCATGGCCATGGCAGTCTCAGTAGTCTTTGCCACGAAGCCATCCTACACGGCCGCACCATGGGCCTGCGGACAGTCTTTACCGACCACTCACTGTTTGGTTTTGCCGACGCCGCCAGTATTCTCACCAACAAGCTTCTCAAATTCATCCTCAGTGATGTAGACCACAGCATCTGCGTGAGCCACACATGGTGAGTCCATTGGGTCATCTCACCAGAGCCTCTTCTGACTTCGTCTTGCAGCAAGGAAAATACTGTGCTCAGAGCATCCCTCGACCCTCTCATGGTCTCCGTCATACCCAATGCCGTCGTTGCGGACAACTTCCGTCCTCGCGACTACCCCGCCACCTCTCCGGGATCCAGCTTTGATCCAGCCCAGCTACCGCCTCCTCAGCGGCTTGGCCCTCGCGACATTATCACCATTGTCGTAATTTCCCGTCTCTTCTACAATAAGGGAATTGACCTACTCATTGCTGCCATCCCGCGGGTTCTGGAAAACGAACCCAACACGCGATTCATCATTGCTGGCTCAGGACCCAAGGCAATTGACCTGGAGCAGATGATTGAAACTAACGTCCTGCAGGACCGCGTTGAGATGCTTGGCCCGGTCAGGCATGAGGAAGTCAGAGATGTCATGACCCGTGGCCACATCTACCTTCACCCGTCTCTCACAGAGGCTTTTGGTACTGTCATCGTCGAGGCTGCCAGCTGCGGTCTGTATGTTGTCTGCACCCAAGTCGGCGGCATTCCCGAAGTCCTTCCCTCCCACATGACCACCTTCTCCAAGCCTGAAGAAGACGATGTGGTCCAAGCGACCTGCAGAGCCATCACGGCCATGCGAGCCGGCAAGATTCGCACCGAAAAATTCCACGACCAGGTCAAGAAGATGTACTCGTGGCAAAACGTCGCCATGCGCACTGAGCACGTCTACGACGGCATCTACGGCGCAATCCCAGAGGACGAGTTCTACGGCACCGATCCAGGCGGCTACAACGGCAGCAGGATCCGCAACTTTACACTCATTGATCGCCTCAAGCGCTACTACGGCTGCGGAATCTGGGCCGGAAAGCTGTTTTGCCTCGTCGTCGTCGTCGACTATCTCTTCTTCCTCTTCCTGGAGTGGTGGTTCCCTCGGGAAAACATTGACATCTGCCCTGATTGGCCTCGGAAGCAGCCCGCACACGATGATCTGGATTCCAAAAAAGGCGGCCACAGCAACAGGTCCAGCACATCCCAGACAGGCACGAAGCTTGACTAGAGAACGAGAACCCATTGTCCGTGGCATTCACAAGACCACGTGTATATTGACACGAGCAGCACATACTGAGCATGGCGTTAACGATTTTAGGCACGAGACACAAGATTTGGTGGACAAAATGGGTCCTCCCATTCATTGTATTGTATTTACTAGCATGGGATTTGCGTAAGCTCTGGGGGGGAGCTTGTGATGGAGTTGTAATTAACATGTAGCAATTCTAGACGCTATACACAATCAAAATACAAGCTGCGATTCTTTCGCAGCATTCTCAGGGCATATTCCAACAACGGTCTGACTCTTGTCGCTGTGGTAGGCAATCAAGATCAACCTCTACCCACACGCCTCCTCTTGCCGGTTCCGGCGCCGGCGCTGGCGTCACGTTCAACTGTAGGCTCCTCTTCCTCTTCTGCTGCCGTATCCTCAGCTGGAGTGGCCACGCTGGCAGGACGGGTAGCCGAGGGAGGCGGAGCACTACGTTCCTTCTCAGCACTACGGAGATCACCGAGAAGCTTCTCGACCTCGACAAACATGCTACGAGTGTTCTTCACCACACCGTTTTCGTCGAGCTTGTACCCCACCACCTCCTCTTCCTCGTCCTGGGAACGCTTCAGGAAAGCAGGGCCGGGACCGCGATCGGGATCGGGGTTGTACATGATGGCGTTGCAAAACATGTGGACAAGCTCACGCTCAAGCTGGGCGCTGTTGATTATGCCCTTGGGTGGGACAAGTTCTTCAGCCAGGGGCAGCCAAACATGGGCGGTACCCGGGTCCCCACCAGGGAGGCTCGCAGCGGCCTGGACAGCAGCCTTGTTGCCGTGCTTGATAGCAGAGCGAATGGATGTTATGTCCTGTGGCTGCAAAACAATCTGGCGGTATCCCGGGGCATCCTTTTCACGGAGAGCCGTGGCAAACATGTTGGCATCTCGGTGGCTTGAGATTTGATCCAAAGCAGAAGATGAAACTTTCGTAAAGCCTCTCGTCCACAGAACCTGCGTTGCAGGTAGCGGGGATTCAGGAGGTGAGTCCTGCCTCTTGCGCTTCTGTAGTCGCGAAGAGATACTACCTGGTGTCACAATCTGAGGTCTGCCGGGAACACTCTCATCGGCAGTCGTGTCTCCAGTCTCCTCTGCAGGTCTTGGCGTGGCCTCCTCATCCTTGATCTTGGGAGCGGGTTCGGAAGACTCTGTCATGGGCTCATCAGTATGCGACATGATCGACTGGCTTCGCCTAGTCCTCGGTAAAGAAGGAGTAGCGCTGACACCACGGCCTTTTTGACTGTTCCGAGCCGCTCGACCACGTGCAGGCTTAGCGGTGATGGGTTCCATCTTGAGCACCGGCTTTGGTGTGTTCTTCTTTGTTGGAGGTTTGGGCGTAGAGGCCGCAGAGCTAGCTAAAGTAGCTGGCTGCTGAGGTGGGCTCACAGGCTCGAAAGCAGGGCTTTGAGGCTCTGTGCTGAGCGGTTTAGGAGTGGAGGGTGTAGAGTGATGTGCCCATCGCGTCCCGAATCCATGAAGAAGATGTGAGGGTGTCGCCGACACTGGGGTGTGTGGTGCGGATGGCGTACCAAGTCTCTTGGTTGGCGTGTTGATGGCTTGCCGGATGACATGTTCGGGGATTGCAGGCCGTGGGGGTTGGGTAGCATAGGGCGAGTTGTAGGATTTGTCTTTTTGCGAAGCAGCAGGAGCTGGTGATGCTGGCGGTTTTGGTGCCGTCTGTGACTGTTGTGGTGGTTGCGCTTGAGACCATCGCTGCGGAGTTGGACTTGGTGCGATTGGGGCAGCAGTTGTCGCAGGAGGCGCTGGCGAAGCTGATGCAATTGGCCGAGCAACCTGTGAGGGCTGAGGCTGTGGAGGATGAATAGGGCGCGTCGGAGGGGGCACTGGGGTTGTTGAAGATGGACGTGCCTGAGCAACCTGGGGAGCAGCTGGGGCCTCTCCCGCAGGACGAGGCGGCGCAGGCTGCAGAGGTGGAGCTGATTGAGCAGGAGGTTGAGGCACAGGCACAGGCTTTCCGGGTGTAGAACGAGGTTGAGGCGGTTGAGGTTGCTTGGGTGGCAAGGGCTGCTGGGGGCGCTGTGCCTGAGTCTGTGCCTGAGCTTGAGCCTGTGCCTGTACCTGGGCTTGCGCCGGGGCTTGCACTTGGGCTTGGGCCTGAACCTGGGCCTGGGGCTGAGGCTTGGGAGGTTGAGGAGGTTGAGGGTGCTGCTGAAGCGCTTTCTGGGGTTGTGGCTGAGGTGGTTGCGGTGGCTTCTGGGGGTGTTGCTGGGTTTGGCGCTGAGGTTGCTGTGCAGATTGAGGCTGTAGTGGTGGTTGTGGGCGTGGAGGTTGAGGTTGTTGGGCGTGCTGGGGTTGCTGAGGGCGAGGGTAGGTCTGCTGTCCAGAAGTTTGAGGAGGGAATTGGGGAGTTGGTTGAGGATGCCACTGTTGCTGCTGCGGTGTCTGTTGCTGTGGCTGCTGAGGCACTGAAGGCGTAGTTTGGCCCTGCTGGGCGGGAGTTTGTCTTGAAGTCGGCGTCGCAGTATGTGGAGGTTGATACGGCTTTTCCCACTTCAAAGGAGCCGACACAGGAGTGGCGGCTTGGGGTGTGGAGGGCGTGTCCTTCGGCTTGATTCCAACTTCGGGTCGAGGAGTGATGGCCTGCTTTGGAGTTTGCGCTGGTGCTTGCAGCGGTCGAGGTGCCGATTGAGGAACTCCCACCGGGGCCTGAAGCACGGAACCGGTTCCATTCGGTGGCTTTGCGACTGGGGAAGGACGAATAGGTGTCGTACCAGGCGGCAAATGACTCGGAGGAGCAACGGTCGGGGTCGCGGCCAGGGGTGTCGGAGGCTTGGGCGGAATAACTGGTGTATGCGATGTCGGGAGCCTGCGAGGCGCGACAGGAGTCGCTGCAGAGTTGGGCAGTGGTGTCGGGGTTGGTCCATTCGGTGCGGTCGCAGACTTGGATTCCCGCGGTGCTATGGCGAGAGTTCCATTTTGACTCGCAGCCCTGGCACGTCGCTCCCTCTCTGTACGCTCGAGAAGCTGGATTTGGCTCTGTACTTCGGTGAACCGTTTCTCGTCTTCGCGGATTTGGCTGACAACATTATCGCGATATCGCGCGTAGAGTCGGTCAACTAGAACGGGCACCTTTTCGACATTGTCGTACACATCCTTCAGCATTGGCATCGGCGGCGTTCCCAGCTTTCTCTTCTTCGACGGCGACCCAGTCGCGCCGTCGGGCCCATCTACCCGCTCATGCTCGCTCTTTAGTTCATCTCGCAGAAGCAGCAGGAACAGCTGCCGCAGCGCGTCCGGTTTCAATCGTGAGGGATCATATGTCTTGTCCTCTTTGATGAGGGTATTGTTCGTAAGTAGCTCTGAGATGCGCGTGAAAGCCCCGCCGTCGACTCCGTGGGTCAGCAGCGACTGGAATAGGAACAGCGACTCGAGGGGCGTGTAAACGGCCGGTTGATTCATGCCCCGCGATCCACCACGCCAGGTTTCCAGAGGCCCTTCACGTCTCGGCAGAAGATGAACCGGCGCCACGGTCTGTCGGGAGACCAGGTTAGACATCACCAAGCATCTACAAACACGCGCATGCTGGGGGAGCTCTATCAACACGTACAGGCAACCTTAGGAGAGAAATCCAGATCTAGCAGTGGTGACCTTGAGGCCTATCATCGGGTACAGACGGCGTTTGGGGCCGACTTCGTGATACGCGCTCGCCGCCTGAGCGTGGTGTTTTTTTTTTTCAGGTCGCGATCGTCTGGCCAGATGTCACGTGACGGAAATGGCCGGAAATGTGACGCGGGCGGGCAAAGTTCAAAAAATTCGATGATGCAGAGAAGAAAATTGCCTTCGGCCGCACACAGCCGCAAACAGCGCTAAGGCATGAAAAGTCACGTGAGACCCCTGACAGACAACTCGTTATCGTCAAGCGCCACAAACGAACGCTGCTACCATCAGCATTGATTATGAACAGGATATTCAATGCAATCGAGAATAGCCTCTGGGACTGTTACCGTTACAACAACAATCACATTGATGAAAAAAAAAAAAAAACAAGGAGAATAGGTGAGTGCAGAAATGAAGCTATCTGCTTCAGTGGTAAATTGCAACCTGACCGGCATATCTACGGTGCCAAGTGTAAACTCCAAGCCCCTGTGGTATCATTGTAAACAAAGCTAGCGGTATAGGCTCATCGCTCAGCTATTGTTCTGCCCCCCCCAACCCAGTAATAGAAAAATCCCCAAGACCGGAAACGCCTGTATCCAGCTGACCCAAGTAAAACAATTGCCCAGTATAATAAAACATATGACGAAAACATCTAAGGCGAAAGGGAGCTTGAGGACCCTTCCCCATCTCCACTGCGCTGTCCGTCTTCATCGGGACTGTCTCCATCCCGTTCCCTCGGGTGGGTAAGACGCAGTTTTTCGTCTAAAAGGGTGACGAGCCGCTCTGAATATTGGTCTAGTAACCCACTGAGCACTGTTTCGTTCATCGCCTTGCTTCTAATAGCTCGGTCGCCCAGGGCTGCTGCCGTAAGGCGCAACTCCTGGTCCAGCTCGGACAAAACCTCCTGACTGATAGGCTCCGCAGAAGCGAGCTTCTTTCTATAGGTCCGAAGTGTTCGGCACGTCTGCTCGGTCGCCATGTTTAGCGAACCGAAACTGCGCAGGTTCGACGAGGACGTCTTCTTGCGAGCGGTACCGCTGCCTCCCAGAGCTGGGAGCGAAGGCTTGCGGCCAAGCTTCGCTTTTGGACTGAGGGGAGGGCTGGTTCCGCGGCTGTCGGCTGAGGGCCGTCGCGACGGAGTATCTCCCATCATGGTGCTAGTGCTGGGGCTCGTCGGGAAAGTGCCAGTAGGTGTCTTCATGACGCTGGTTGCGAGGTTAAATCGGGATGTGCGGCGCCGAATAGTTCGTGGCGGTGATCTTCGGCCAGAAGAAGAAGGTGACGGCCGCTGAAACTCGGCCAGCTCTGCTTTGGAAAGTACCTTGCGAAGAGGTGGTCGGCCAGACACCGGCTCTTTGACCGGTGAAGGGTCCCTGCTTGTCGAGCCAGGCGCTGGGTCATCGAGGTCTAGTGCCCATATCATCATGGTCCCATCCGATCCTACGCTAACAGCCCTGCGATTGCCGTCCCCGTCCTCGACTAAACACACGCCGTTGATGGACTCTGTGTGGCCCCATTCTCGATCCAAGAAGCTGCCCGTTTGGGCATCGTATAACCGGATAGATTTGTCCGTGTTTGACATGCCCAGAAGAAAATCCTGATCTTTGGGCAGCCAGTTTCCAATAATAAGCGAGTCCAGCACAGCTGCCTCAATACCCCCTTCATCCATACATTTGAAGCAGGCGATCTGTCTTCCGGTATTGAGATCATACTGGCAAACAGACCGATCAAGAAGAGAAACAAACACCGTTCTCTCGTCAGGGCCAATGACCATAGACGAGGGTGAAGCTTTTAAGGAGATAACCCGTGAAGGAATGGCGGCGATCGCATCGGGATCGCCCTCTCTAGTAATGAGATCGTGAACTTGAAGTGTCCGATCAAAAGAGCAAGTCAAAATCTTATCCTCTGATGGGATGAGCACTTGGACAACCTTTGCGGCGAACTCAAGTGTCTGAAAGTGTTCAATAGAACCATCCATCGTTCGATGGAATAGTTGCGTCGTGCGGTCTCGCCCGCAAGACGCCATGAGAAATTTGTTGTCGTTTTCGAATATATCAATTGCACGGCACTCCAAGGAGTGAGCCTTGGTATCGAGCAACGACTCCCTAGTGTTGATGTCCGTAATCCTCAATACACCGAGGCGGTCTGCTGTGATGAGGTTGCCGTCAGACGTCGTGCGAGCACAAGTTAGTTGGTTTACCGAATCAAGTTCATTTTCGGACTCATTTATTTCAATGGGCACGTGAACGGAATCTTTGACGTGTCCTTCGAGGTCCCAAAACATGACTTTTCCGGAGCCCGTCCACGTCAAAAATGATGCAGCCAAATCATTCGGCTTGTGGAGAACCTGAACACCTACAACAGGGTCGCCGTGGCCTGGTATGGGGATAGCAGCCACCGAGTCGGTGACCTTGCCGGGAATGTGGCCCGGGTTCCAGATGTTAATGGAATGCCTCGAATCAATGGTAACCAACTTATCTCCCAAGGGACCAACAGAAACAATACCATGAGGCGTCTCTGTTGCTTCGAGGATGCAAGCCGCCCGGCAATTCAAGACGGCCTCCACGTCAAGAGTGACAAAATTGCCGTATTTTCCTCCAACATAGGCGACATTGCCTCTGACCGTGATACTCGTAATCTGAAAGTTTAGACCAAGGACCTTGAGAAGCTTCATTTGCTTGTCGTCGTCGTCCAGGATACATACATCGCCCGTTTCTGAGCAGATGATCAGATTCTTGTCGTCAACAACGGCAGCGCAGCTAAAAGTTGCCTCCAGGAGAGGGCCCAAAATGATGTTGCGCCCGGGGAGTGTTCTTTGCGCCGGCGGAGTCGAGGCTGGCCGCTCATCAAGGAATTTGGCCTTTGTGGGAGAAATGGCCTGCGCTTCGTCGATTCGCCACATTTTCGCATGGCGAACTCCCAGTGTGACGAGGCAGTGTCCTACCCAAACCATAGCCTTGATGTAGGATGTGCATCGGTTCTGTTGGAAAATCCTAGCTGCCCCCGTGCGTGGGTCAACCTTCCAGACATAAAGAAATCCATCGTTTGCCGCACCCAATGAAGCCAGAAATTTCGTATCCGAGGACCAAGCTACGGCCTTGACTCCAAATCCGTGTTCGCTGATTGAGACAATGGGCGTATCGGAGGATGAGTCTTGAAGACTGAAGACCAAGACGCGTGGGCCGTAACCAGTTTCGCCAACAGCCAAATACCGAGCACATCGACTCAATGACACGCATGTGGCAGCCTTGATCCTCTCACGACTCGTCCATGTCCTGCCTCCAGGGGAATCGCCCCAATCCGGGTGGTTGTGAGGAGACTCTCGAAAACCGGGAGCCACGCGGCCGCGGCTGTCGTTGGCTTTCGGGGTAGAGATTGGCGTCGAGGGCGAATTTTGGAAGGTAGGCACGGAGTAGAGCGGAACAGCAGTCGGGCGGGCACGGTAGAAGCGTTGCGAATGGTCCTCGCCATGAACATCGACTACGACAACGGCAGCGCCGGCAATATAGGCAAGACTAGAATTGACGGTATCGAATCCGGTGGGGGAAGAACAGGTGGTGCCAATGACACGCTTCAAGGACAGTTTTGACGTATCATGATAGGAGCGACCGCGCATGGGAGACCGGGAGGAACGGGAGGGGCGAGTGAGAAAAGGAGAGTTGGACGGAGTGAACTTGAGCCGGCTGCTGGAGGGAGTCGCCGCCATGTCGCCGCCATTGACAACCGATTCGAGGCCGAGCAAGGAAGTCGTTGGGAAGATGGTGGAGAGGAACAGTCGGGCAAAGCGCCTTAGGTTTTGCCAGGATGACAGCGGCGGGTTAAAAGAGCGAAAAGCACGGCTCGGACATGCGCGGGCCTAGAAGCTAGAGTGGTTTTTTTTTTCTTCCGTGTGCCTGCGGTCTGTATATGCGGAGTCGTGCCCGGATGCGGATGCGGGATGATGCTTGTGCGCGTGGAGGGCGGTGTAAGTGGGAGTTGCTGCAGTCTGTGTGCGAGACTCGATCAAGCTAAAAAAAGCTGACCAGCAGCGTTAGTGGATTAAGTTCGAGATGCCAAAGTAAAGGATGGACAGGAAATTCTCACAGTGACGCAAAGGAAAAAGTAAACGACAATTGAAAGGACCGACAAGAAGAGTGAAACAGCGTGTTTGAGTGAGTGACGGAGCAGATGGCGATGGTGGTGGTGAGAATCGTGGGAAGGGAGAAAAGAGAGGCGGAAAAGGGTCATGGGGCCCTGTCACTGAACACCACCCACCACCCACCAGCCCATGGCATTTGTTTTGGTCCCTGCCAGCCCCCATCCATGATGGTTTCCCGGGGGCCCCAGCCTGCGAGCTCGGGCCATGACGCCAACGCTCCAGTGGGCGCTCCAGTTGACGCCTCAGTGGATTGTGCCGTCCCCGACGGGTGCGCTTCAGCGGTCTTCAGTGGTCACCACCCGCCTCGTAACCAGCCCGGTGCGGGCGCCTGACGTGGGATGAGGACATGCACGGTGTATCAGACGGGTCGGAGCCTCTAGGCTGGCTAGTCTCAGCGGGACGCACTGGACAATTCCTTGTTCCAGGGCGAGATATGACTGTCGAGTTGCCGGGTTCACCCATCTGACTCTGGCACTGTCATTGTCTTGTCTTGTCGTGCCCTCGTCTCACAATAACTAACTCTTGAGTCTGACCGGGGTGCGCTGCCACGGATCAGATCAACCGACCCAGGGGGTCCCCCATCGGCGGCCCATCGTCCCATGCGTCTGGCGCCTCGAAGATGTGATAATAATTCAGCCAATCTCTGGAGGCGTTGTCCAGGGAGACCCCGGGCTGTAAACATGTCACCCAGTCCAAAAACGGATGCTTCTGCAACTCATGCGGGCACGCGAGGGGAAACTCTGATGTTGATGGCCGGTATTCCCGCACGTCATAGCAAAGTAAAGCAACCTCGTCCATGTCCAGTTCGCCGCACTGGCGGCCGGTTCGCCTTCTGAATGCGATCGCCTGCGACTCGCGGCTGCACCTGCACCTTGCAGCTGGTGCGTCCCAGCCCGCAGTTGGCGGACCAGCGACGTCAAAAGCAGAATAAACCGGGTCGGGCATGCGCCAGCGCCAGCCACACCACATCACTCATCACCAACAAGCCAGCAGGCCTGACCGAGAAAAAGCAACGTGAATGAAAATTCTCCCTCTCGCTGTTGATCCGAGTCGGGTCCAGCCCAGGCCACCCTTGTCGGTTCCCCCCGGCTCCACTGCCAAAATACCCCCCCGTCGACACCCACCCACGCACCCCAACTCCGGTAGCCCAAGCCCCAATAGCGCCATCACCATTTCTCCAGAACCCTCTGTCCAGCCAATCTCCATGGCAGGGCGGGAACGTAAAATGAAGATGCTCCCGCCGCCCTGGTCGGCGCTTCCTAGCTGGTCGCGTGGTGTTAGCCTTTTACCTCCATCACCGCCCAACCCTCTCCCTGCTTTAGGTACTCATTAATCCTAGGGTACTTGGTGAACCCTGTCTCGCCCTCATCATCCAGGGTCTCAAGCTCCAGTGGGCCAGAGAAGGCACGGGAGGGGGAACGGTGAGGACTCCAGATTCAAAAAATGAAATACGGGCACTGCAGGCATACGTACTGAGCGGGATGCGAAGAAAAAGAAAGAATACAAAAACGGCAAACACCTGGTCCACGCATGCTTCTAGATGATGCCAAGGTGATCTAATAATACCCATCACATGGCCCTCTTAAAGCTTAGGATCGTGATAAAACTCAAAGTGCTCTGTCGTAGCAGCCTCCCTTAGCTTGTCGTAGCGTCCCGGTAATGTGCAGCAGCACCCCGGTTCATCACTCTTTTAGGAAACTTTCACAGATTAGAACCACATCGAATATCGACAATCATCTCAAGCCACCGCACTTGGCCAGGGGTCACGACGCGTACCCTTGCGGCCCATATCTGTCTGTTTCTTCGGGATCGTGGCATTTATCAGTGATGCATTTCCTAGCTTATCTATACACAATACCAAACGCCAAGCTCATATTAACATATTTCCTTCGTGATCCAACGTGGGTTTATACTGTACTGCCTGCCTGTTACCGCGCTTTCTTATCAACCGAGCGTGGCCCATCTCCAACACCATGACCTCATGACTGACGCAAATCCTGCACCTCAATGAGACATATCCAATGCATGGCGGTCCTGTAGTTGTTCATTCCTCTGATAGCATTTACACGGCGAGGCCTTCCTCTGACGCCTCGTCCCGCTCCAACCGCTCTAACCCCGTGCCAACAGCTCCATATACCCGCAGCGGCACAGCAATCTCGAAGCTCTCGCAAACCAGGTTTTCCACCGCGACAAGAACCTGACCTCCCTTCTCATCTTGGGAGATTTGCTCGAGCAACGGGTGAACAGGCGGCTTATCACTGCCCTCTGCGTCTTCCGCCACTTGGGACTGGGAGGGCACCACAAACTCGATGCGGATCTTCCATTCCAGGCTAACTCCGCTAGTCATAAATTCTGGTGTCGCAGTAATTGGGATTGTTGGGTTAAAAATTACCCGCCTGGAGTAAAGAGCAGCCTCGGATGACGCAGCGTGCACCTTGCGGGTCACGCGGTGAATGCTCGACTCGGATCGCACCGCCAACGACGGATCTACCTTTTCCGAAGTCTCGAGCGTGGTATGGACCGCGTAGCACGGAATATCCGCGTCTGTGAAGTCAATTGCCATGGTCACGACCTCCCCGAGTCGGTAGGCTGGTCGCGTGAGCATGACCACTCCGACTCTCTGCCCGTTTCGTGCAATCTCGAATCGATTTGGGCTCTGCTGGCCGCCTGATGTCACATTGCTTCGCATGATGGCGAGATGGATGGACTCCTGCGTTGTAGATGCCTCCTCAAACGCCGAGGGCCTTCGTGAATTTCTGCCATCCGTTGGCGACAGTACAATGCTGCCGCTTTCATCTCGTGGTCTCGAGACCAAATCATCCACGTATGACAAAAAGTCGCTCATTGTCGATTGCTGTGCCTTGACACCATTGGCCTTTTGCTCCTTGGCGTCATTTGAGTGACTCTTAACCTTGGCCAGATCCCGAAGAAGCACGTATGGGTTCATCAAATCGTGGCCGAGGATTTCTCCGTGGTTATTGACGCTGCCGAGCACACGGAAAGGGACCTCGACAGACCGAACCTGCTGCTCCTTGGCGCCTCCAACCCTTTGCGTTCCGACCACCAGACTGTAGGATATTTTAACAGCCTTTCCACGGTGAGTGGGCGGTAGACCTTTTGGAAGCCGGAAGGAGTATTCATACACGCGGCTCTCTCCTGGGGCCAGTTGAAGGTCCACAAACAAGATAGACTGCGGTGTCGCGAGGAGGGGAATAGATTTCGAGTTTGCAACTCCCCGCATCTCCTTAATAGTGCTCAGCTCTCCTCCACCAAGGAGATCCCCCAGCGAGCTGCTGATTTTACCCCAGCCAAACCCACGCAGGAGGCCACTGTCGCGCTTTGATGTTTCCAGCCCAACCACACCACCACCTTGGCCACCCACGATGGCCTTCTTTTTAACTTGTTCAAATTGTCCCAGGCTCACCAAAGATCCATCCAGACTAAATGAACCTTGAAGCTGAGCGTAGCCCATCATTAAAGACTCCGGTGCTCTTGTTGGCAGTGATGGCACGCCCAAACTGCGTCGGAGTGACCGCGACTGGCCCCTGATCGGGGGCTGGGTTACATATTCTGAAACGAGGGTCTCTGATGAGTTGTTGCTCACAGAATAAAACTCTCCGCTGCTTCGAGGCGTCCCTCCCAATATACCAGAACTTGCTAGGATTCGAGCAGCAGGAACGGGTTGTTCATTAATGAGGGGCACAGGCTCCTTGGAGCGGATTGCCAAGTTGTTGGCGTCTGTAAATCCCACCCGGGGACTGAGCATATGATCCTTCACCAGGCGCGGCTGGGTCACAGGCGATTCAGCTGTTGGCGAAGGCGCTGCAGGAAATCGGAACTCCGGCATCGGGTTTGGGGATGCCCTTGGCGACCCGTGCCGGTTTCCAAGGCGGGGTGTGTTAGGTGCCGTTGGAGGACGTGACATCCGACCAAATCTGTCGGGTGGCGGATATGATGCGTGGAATAATGGTGAGCTGGAGAGTCTTGGCGAAAAGGAGGCTGTGGGAAGTCAGCATTCAACCCACGCTGCAGCAAGAGGGGCAAGCCATTACCTGAGTTGGGTCCAGTGGGGGATTGATTCTGAACCCGGGGGATGATTTGCAAACTGGACGCACGACCATGTCCACGGGTTGGCCGTTGCGGGCGCGTTGGCGGTTCGTTGCGATGGGAATGGTCCTCAACGGTGCTCGTCGATCCGATCGAGACGATGGAAAGGGACCGCTTGTGCGCATGTCCCGGCCCCGAGACGGGCGGCCGGTCGCCGGTGCTGGGAGATGGTGCAGGCCATTGCACAGAGCCCGACCTGCTGTGCGTACGGGTTGATGGGACGCTCAGCGACAGAGCAGACCGGCGATGTCCTCTGCCCGATGCAGCCGACGGCGGCGGGGTCAAGCCAAAGCTGGGCTTGGAACGGCCCTGCAGCGGCGTGGCCAAACGGCTGCGATCCTGGGGGCCTTGCTGCTGCCTTGGCTGGTTCGATCCGGCTGCGACGTTCTTGAAGGTGATTGTACACTTGACTTCTTCACCGGCAAAGACGGTCTGGTCATGCCAGCGAATGAAGACGCGGATGTTGCTCGATGTGTCCGGCGCCATGGCGACGGCCCTCAATGGCAAGCGCGTGCGATGAAGCGGCGGCTAGACGATGGCTCATGTAGCATTTCCGTACGGAAGCATTGTCGGGATTGTGCGCAAGATGGCAAGTGCGGGTCGGAGACGGTCGAGGCGGGTTTGATGGAGAAAAGCGATGGATAAGAGCTCAGGATTCAACGTCATGGGGGATCGTTGAAAGGAGAGGAGGAGGTTCACGTTGGCGTCTTGGCAGGGAGCTGCGTCCAATGACGGCTCGGCTGCAGGTACCGCATGGAGGCCAGACCGGGTTAGAGCTTCCACCACCCGCTAATTACCTGTCAATTCACCAGTCAAATACGAGGGTCGAGTCGACCAACAATCAAGCCGCAGGGTAGGTAACCTGCAGGAATCCCATAAATCCTATGGTTTACTTTTTATCCTTTGATCAGGATTACCCTTTGACTAGAATGCATTCCCCTATTTTTTGCATGCATCCGATGTCGCTCACCACAGGTAAATCTCAAGTTTTGTCTCAGTGCACATACATGCCACCACGATAATTGCCGCCCAAAATCGCACATACAATTCTAGTCTTCAGATAAATCAATCGCCTCTCTGCCATCATCAAGTTTCACTGTTTTCCATAGTCGTGAGCTAGTTGGCGGAGACTCAGGTTGGCGCTTGACCCTTTGGCTCTCGGAGCTACCCTATATCTGCAATTAGCCGAGCCACGATCTCGCCCAATTGCCCTCTGGGTGCCTTGAAACCAGCCTGATTGGGCAGGGAAGATATATCATACCTTGATATCCTCCAGTCTCTCTTTTGCGAGCCGACGGATTTCGCTATCTGGAAGGCTATTCAATTCATCCCTGAGAGGCGTTGTGGGCGATAGCGATGGGGAACGAGGGATAATCATGCTGCGTTTCATAGCTTCTGCGTACCCAAGGTCAGCGTGCTTTCCCCTCGAACTAACCACCATGCGTACCGCGAGACTTGTAGGAAAAATGAAAAATGCCCACTGCTTTTTTGTTTTTGCACGGAGTACACAGCGGGGGCGTTTCGAGGACCCCAGCAGTGAAACTACTGATCCTTAGCTCTCAGTTTAATATGCGGCACAAACCATCTGGTTAACTAACGATGACCCATGGGATAATTCCTTCCCCTTGAGGAGCTTTTCTGGAGCTGATATACTATCTCTCGAATTGAAATTTACCGGCTGAAAAGTGGTTGTTGCTGTTGACTGTTTGGCAGTGTACACAATGATTTTGATGCTCCCACAGGACTTTATCTTCTGAGTATCGACGGCCGAAAGACTTTCCTGATTCTCACCTATATCTAACATTTAGAGGATATTTGTCACCAAATTTTGGTTAACCTTACTTGTTGATAAGGGGATGAAAACGAAACGTCTTTTGATGCACATATTTGAATGATCCGACGCTGTCCATGTTCCCGAGCAAGCAATGGTTTCGGGGGCCGTTCTGAAGGCTTGGATCTTTCCAATGGGACTGGCGACCCACTCGCCGTCAATGTAGACATGGATAACAACTGAGTCGCACCCACTTGGTATGACGAACTCAGCGCCTACCGTTGCTTCTATGGCGTATTCTGACCCGTCCCTGGATTCAATGTAGGAATATGAAACTGGGACAGAGGATGTGGGTTCGCTAACACTGTCGCCATCAGGATTTGGGTATTCGGTTGCAATTTCCCCAGAAACCCGAATATGGACTGAGAGCCCAGGCACGCTGGTCAAGATGGCCATGGTGATCGTTGGTGGTGGGGTTCACAGAGACAGACAATTAGTTGGATGTGGAAAATACGAGGGATGGGCGAAGAATGGGGAATGCGTGGGCCTAAGTCGACACAATTGCCTTATTCACTGTTGGCAGGTGTTGACAGCTGATGGCAGGCACCTGCTGCCATTTGTTATGACTGATTCACTACCCGTCAGGTACAGAAACACCTTGTTCGAACTCATCACCCTGGATCGAGCAAGCATTAATTTAAGAGAAACTGGGTACAAACAAACCCTACTGCCGCCCCTGGAAGACAGTCCATCGGTATTAGAGAATTGGAGAGTCTTTTTTTTTCTCTAATTTTGTTCTGTGAAATGGCCTGATCGTCCTGAACTGCTATTGGGCAGGCAGCACACGAACTGCAAATTCATCAGGGGCAAACTTGTGCAAAGTCGTCCCTTGGAAAATATCAGTTACCATGAACGGAGGCAGATATTTCCCACACACTAAGAGAATTAATGAGAGGGTTACTACACAGGGAAAGGTGCTATATATACTTTTTGGACTGAAAGCGCTCGAGCATTGCCCACAACAACCAGGAGCACGTGAGGGACGAGTGCCGGTCGACTTCCGGTCAAGCGGCCAGTGCCTTAGGGTGGTGCTGGCGCTCAACGGGCAGAGCCAAATGGTTGGGGGAGCGGGAATCGAGGGGCAAGGGAGATTCTGGGGAGAATCTGGGGACTGGCGCGATGCCCTCTCAGGGGGAACCAGACCAACAGTTTGGGGTCTGGGGGAGGGAGGGCCCCGAGAGCCCGCTGCGGCTCCAGAAACTACGCATGGCATCCCCATAACTCCAGACGAGCCGCCGGTTCAAGCAGGGGGTTCTCTATTTTAGACCCCAATTGTCAGCACCGACAGCACACGACGGTTCCGTGACACCCGGGGTGGATGGGGTAAAAGAGGGCCATGTGGCATGCCGAGCCAGCGGATCGAGCAGTCGACTACATGTGCGTTTTGGCCACTCGCCCATCCTCTTCTCCGGTTTACGTGCATTGGTTCCTTAGGTTTGAGGATGAGGCCATGCCATGCTGACCCCCTGCCACTCGGGTCCCGAGTGTGGGGTAGTCAGCGATTGTATGTAGCGTCGATACTCTAATATCACTAATCTTGAAATGAAGCCTTTTTTGGCCATGATCCGGCGGATGAGGAGAGGTTTCGTAAGTAGAGTTGGCCAGTTTGCATGGTTTCGTTGATGGCCCGGACCTAGACATCTCCAATCCAATCCCTCCAAATGCGGTTCTCCAAAAAAAAAAAAAAAAACTCTACAGAGCTACTGGTGACATTCCATATATGACCGTTTCGTCTACCGGCTGGTGGGCCCAAAGACGGGGAACAAAGGGGAGGAGGGGGAAGGAGGCAAATAGTGGTGCGGAGAAGCAAACAGGACCCCACGGTGAGGCGGGCGAGATTGATGGGGATACTGGTATGTAGATCCAATGATGCCTCATGAGATGAGAATTACTCTGTGTCACGGTGAGCATGACTGGAGCTCGGGGACCAGAATCACCATGACGGCTTGCTTGGTGATCATCTAGATGGATGGATGATGAGTGGGCCATTCCCCGCCATGCCCGGCGGGACGGAGACGCAGCGGAGCCGCAATGGGCCAAGAGATTCTGCGGGTCCGCCCAAACTTCAAGGTGTCGGCCAAGAGGAAGATGGGTCGGCAAGTCACGGGGGCAGTGTGGCTAGGACTGGCGGCAAAAGTTGGAGACGCCTAGGCTCACGGACGTGGGTGCCAGTTGAGGGTGGCATTTGTCTGGGGGTGGTTGTTTGCTGGGGAAGCAGATTGGCGGCAGCGTAGTGTGTGTCGCCCGTTGCCGCGGAGTTCACTGGCTGCTCTTTTTTTTTTTTCTTTGGTGCGGGGTCGACCTCGCTCCCCATTACGCCGAGGATGACCCCCAGAAGGGCACGCAGAATCGCTTCATCGCTGCAATGATGGCTCCCTATCGCGTGGAGCTCTGCTACAGGCCACGCCGGAGCTGCGAGAGCTCCCTTGTGGGGGTAATTGGTCGGGACAAGACACGACGAGAGAGGGAGAGGCCATCGTACCAGGCTGGACGGCAGGCATCGATTGTGTCATCTCGTTTTGGGAAGCGTGAACGTAACGGCGGATGTGGGTGGATGGGGGCATTTCAGGGTCTAATTGCCATTCCAAGCCAGTTTGCGTGGCTCTGGACACGGGATCCCATGTCCCCCAGCTGGGAAACCAAAACCGCGAACAATTGAGATGTACGACGTCAGGGCGTGTGGGGCCCCAAGATAGGTGGCGCTGCGCGACTGCGGCAGGGAGATGGCCATTGCTTGGTGAGAGTTGGGGATGCAGTATAGGCAGAGCATCAAAACACACCCTGATTTCTCAGCCCTGGCAACCCGACTTCCCGTTTCAGCGAGGATGTACGGATGTATGCATCGGTACGGAGTACGTAACGATTGCTGAGGGGCAAGAGAGGCACGAGGCGCGGCTCCGGGTGCACCGCAGAGTCGTCAAAATAAATTGCCGTGCAAACTAGTTGCTCCGGGCACTAGGGCCCAGCAGAGTTACGTTGGGATGGAGGAGGGGTGGCATCCAAGGAGGGGTGAGAGGGCAGGCCCTATGGGCACGTAAGGGCCATGGGCACGGAGGGCCAAGGGAAGCAATGGGAGCCGACGAGTGAGGGCTGGGCTGATACCCTTTTCGGGCAATGGCGGGATGATCTTAGCTTTGATGGCTTGGTTGATGAAGAAAAAAAAAGAAAGAGAGAGAGACAAGGAAGCGGGAACGAGTGTTAGAGCCGGCGGGCGACCTCTGGGAGGGTTGCTGTCTGCTTCTCCTGTTTCGCTCTTGATGCCGTTCGGTACAGTTACATAACATAACATGGCATTGGTCCGGGCATGGTGAGCGGATGAGTGGGAGGGTGGCCGGAGCAGAGCAGGATGGCATCCAGGATGACAAGGTGATGACAGGGACTCTGGAAACACAAGCAGTGTGCAGTAATGTGCAATGCAATGGTGCAGTGCGCTTGGCCAATCTAGGTTTCGTTGGCATCAGACTCGCTGTGCCGTGACAGTCTCCAGATCGGATCCGGGGCACTGCAGCATGGCATTTGTCACGGAAAGCTGACTCCACCAGCCGCCAGGCCTGGTTCCCCTTTGAGCGAGAGAACAGACGGTGGCGAGGGCGTCATTTCGCTCTCACCCTCACTTGCTCACTGTTCGCCGTGATCGTGAGGCTGGACCACCACACGGGCCCATGTCAAAACCGACGCCTTTCTGTGATCCCTGCGCGAAGCCTGCCTGCTACCCCTCCACTGCCCACCGGGGCCGTCCGTCGCCCATGGCCATTGGCCATCGGCTGCGGGGAAGCTCACAGTCGCCGTGGTGCCGCATGCCTTGTCCGCTCCGGCCCGGCTGTGTGATTCGCGGAGCCGTCGTGGTTCCATCCACTCCATCCAGTCGAGCGCGGAGGCGTGGAGTCGTGGAGTCGTGCAACATCCGAGACGCACCAAGAGAGAGGCCAGCAGGGTTTTTGGTGCCAACGCCATCCTAGATGGGTATTATTCTTGTTCTGGTAGCGGGCCTTCTGTATTCGTAACGTGGACAGTCGTGGAGGAACGGGGGCATGTTACTGGAAGAGGAAACCAGTGTGAGAAACGCTCCCGAAAATTGAGCGAGACGTGCTGCTGGCTGCTGCGAGCCCGGGTATCAAGGGTAAAGGAAAAGGAGGGGTAATTTTTTTTTGATATGCTGCTTCGCCCATGTTCTGTGCCGCTCTGTCGAGAGGCGTCGAATGGACGCTGCTGGCAGGATCAGCCCTCTTGCAAGACGCTGCCGCGGTACTTTCCCCCCGTGGGACATGGGACCTGAGAGCTGATTCCAGAGCCGAATCTGGTCATTCTGTTCCTCGCTATGCATAGCGCTGCGACCCGCCGGTTCCCCTTCCATCCATCCCTCCATGCGGATGCCTCGTCTCCATTGCTCCATGAATCCAGACCCCACGCCGCTGCGCCCACTGGGCCCCATGCCGCCGTGTACGCTCTCAATGCTGGCCCTGCGCTTCTGCTGTGCTCCGTACTAAGGTACGCACGTCCGTCCTATGCTACGTAGGCCGTCAACGGCGATTCGGTACGTTGGGAGGCGAGGCGAGGCTGTTGCGGGGAATGTGGGTGCCACTATACCCGCGCACACACACACCACCCATTACGCATCACACACCACACACCACATCTCACACCCCTCCTTATCCCAATCTTCCATCTGCCCCCCAAAGTAAACCCCGCGTCGATTTTTGAGATTAAATACGCCGCTCCCGTCGCCAGGAGGAATGCTTTTTTGTCTCTCCAGTTTCATACTCATCTCTCAATTCCTCTTCTCTATATAACAGCCATCCTCCCCTCCTCTTAAGATACCCATACCCCATCCCACTTACACACATTCACACATCAGCAACCATGGCTTTGACTGTCGAGCTCAACACCCCCGTCACTGGTCCCTACCAGCAGCCCATTGGCCTGTAGGTTTCTTCCGATTTCCGATATATATATATAATATGCATCTTTGTATATATGCGCATGCACAGCTGCAGTTCGCTAACCACCTAACAGCTACATCGACGGCAAGTGGGTTGAGGGTGTCGACAAGCAGAAGTTCGAGGTTATCAACCCCTCAACTGAGGAGGTTATCACCTCCGTCTGCGAGGGTACCGAGAAGGATATCGACCTTGCTGTCGCCGCTGCCCGAAAGGCCTTCGAGGGCGTCTGGAAGACCACCACCCCCAACGAGCGAAGCAACCTGATGCTCAAGCTTGCCGACCTTGCTGAGAAGAACAAGGAGCTCCTTGCCGCCGTCGAGTCCCTCGACAACGGAAAGTCCATCACAAACGCCCGCGGCGATGTCGGTGCCGTCATCGGCTGCATCCGATACTACGGAGGTTGGGCCGACAAGATCGAGGGTAAGACGATCGATATCGCCCCTGGCATGTTCCACTACACCCGCCCTGAGCCCGTAAGTTGAAGCAATCCCGCACCCCGCCGCAATCCAACTGCCGGCGCTAACCCCAACTTCTCCAGCTTGGTGTCTGCGGTCAGATCATCCCCTGGAACTTCCCTCTTCTCATGTTCGCCTGGAAGATCGGCCCTGCCCTGGCCACCGGTAACACTGTCGTCATGAAGACTGCCGAGCAGACCCCTCTCTCCGCCCTCGTCTTCACCCAGCTCTTCGAGCAGGCTGGTTTCCCTCCAGGTGTCTTCAACCTGGTCAACGGTTTCGGCAAGACTGCCGGTGCCGCCCTCTCCTCCCACATGGACGTTGACAAGATTGCTTTCACTGGCTCCACCAACATTGGCCGAACCATCATGAAGGCCGCCGCCGCCTCCAACCTCAAGAAGGTCACCCTCGAGCTTGGTGGCAAGTCCCCCAACATCGTCTTCGAGGATGCCGACATCGAGGAGGCCATCAACTGGGTCAACTTCGGTATCTACTACAACCACGGCCAGTGCTGCTGCGCCGGTACCCGTATCTTCGTCCAGGAGAGCATCTACGACAAGTTCCTTGCTGCCTTCAAGAAGCGCGCTGAGGAGAACAAGGTCGGCGACCCCTTCCTTGAGGAGACCTTCCAGGGCCCCCAGGTTTCTCAGCTCCAGTACGACCGTATCATGAGCTACATCCAGTCCGGTAAGGACGAGGGTGCCACCGTCGTCACTGGTGGTGAGCGCCAGGGTGACAAGGGTTACTTCATCAAGCCCACCATCTTCTCCGATGTCAAGCCCAACATGAAGATCATGCAGGAGGAGATCTTCGGACCCGTCTGCGCCATCTCCAAGTTCAAGGACGAGAAGGAGGTTATCGACCTTGCCCACGACACCAACTACGGTCTTGCCGCCGCCGTCCACACCAAGAACATCAACCGCGCCCTCCGCGTCAGCAACACCCTCAAGGCCGGTACCGTCTGGGTCAACTGCTACAACCAGCTGCACCACCAGCTTCCCTTCGGTGGTTTCAAGGAGTCTGGTATCGGCCGAGAGCTCGGCGAGGCCGCTCTCGCCAACTACACCCAGAACAAGTCTGTCGGTATCATGCTGTACGACGAGTAAAGATAATAGGGAACATCAAACGGAAGGAGTGGCGTTTTAACTTGGAACTTTGTACATAACTCCATATATGCTTTCAAGCTTTGAATGATTAATGTCAGAATGTTATCGACAATCTTGGTATGAATTTGACTCTGAATGTGCGCGCGTGTTTTGCTTTGCTGTGTCGGTCCAGTCTGCAAGACGACTGTGGCTGGAGCTTGTGTTCCACATTAAATTGACAGTTACTGACATACTAGCCGACGTAAACGGACTAGAAATACCGGTTTTTTTGTTTTAATGCACTTGCAATATTGGCGCGGGTTGAAGAACTGGATCTCAAGCTAATATACAGCCACGCACACTGACCGCTTGTTAGCTGGACACTAAACAAACTGCACATAAAAGCATGCGATGGCCGTTCTATATGGTTTAGAACTCAAACTTTTAGCGCATATGCTACGAGGACTGAGGCGAAGGCCATGAGTGCGGACACCAGAGAGGACCCTCTGGCTACACATCATGGAATCTTTCCCGAGAGAGTAATATTGCCAATGCAGGCTCGGGATTCTTATCGTGTATAGATGGGGGATTTGAGTTGGTTGTTCTTTGGGTTGAGGCTGGATTCAGATGACCAAGGTCACTTGTTGAACGCTATTTGCACGCCGCGCTGGGTCTTTGGTCGAGCCTACTGCTCGTAAGCAGACCGCCCTATTCTTTTCTTTGGATTGCGGCATTGGCGACAATAGAGCGTCAGCTTACGGTGGTACGATGGGTACGATAAGCTGAGAGATTATATGCTCCATGGTCGTGCCCAATATTCTCCTTTGCAGATGCCTCTCATGCATGTGTGCGTATGCTCTGCAGTGGGCGGGCATCAGATTGGCCACACCTTGCTTAGTTTTTTGACTGACAGGGGGAAAAATGGGCAGCACGGCTGCAGAGAGTTCCAAATCAGTTTGCAGGAGCCCCGTTAACTAGTCCGTGGGGGCTTTGCGCCTGCCGCGGCCTCGGCATCTGTTATGTGCTGCCGGCTGTTGAAGGTGTACCTGGGTCCCTCAAATGACTACTACAGGCACACCCTGAGATTTTAGGGGTCATCTTTACATTTCAGCCTTGTTTGGATTTCTAAAAGATGTGGAAAAAAGTAAACAGGCCTTACAGAGAGAATATTCGATTGATTATTGGCCACGCACCTCCTGAGCCCGCCTAAATCAGGGGCGCCTTATTGTTGGGCTGGTGGTGGTGAACATTATCCTGCCCCGAGGAAAATAAAATCGCATGAAATAGGAATAGTTGCCACAAGGAGAACTGCGTCCTTTACCGTACTAGTTACTTGACCGGCGAGGACGAAAGAGTAGGTCTTGGTGAGATATCCACGTTAGCCCAAACCAGATCCAACACAACCAAAAGCAAACGTGCAATTTCTTGGTGTCATGATTGAATATTAACGTGGTATAATCAGTGCTGGCTGCTGGCGTGGGTTGGGGTGGTTGGGAAAACATGAATACACCGAAAGGTTCTCCTCTCTCCTCCCCCCAACTTTTCTCTCACATCCTTCCGCCTCCCTTGCGGAATGATGGTCAGGTGGAAACAAGTGAACAAAGCGCTACACATAGACTGCTAGAGTGCCTTTAAGCCTTGTAGTTTACCTTCTAGTTCGCAGGTGAGCAGATGGTATCGTTAGCACAGCGTCCCCTCTTTCTAGCTAGAGTCGCGTACTCCTCGGAGTAACTGGCCAGGACCTGGACCTCTCCATCTCTTTGTGAAGTATGCCTTATACTATGTTATTCCCTAATATCTCCTTGTAAATCCTCTTAAATTTGCCCTTTTTCCAAGTTCCGCGCTCGTTTTTCTTCCTCCTGTGCTCTTATAGCTTTCTTGTTACTCACATTATTTTTTGTCCTCACACCCCTTACATCATGGATTTATCTAGCTTCCCCCAGATGATATTGCAGACAACCTGAGCACCAAACAAAAACAACATCTTTTTTTTTGTCCTAGATATGACTATCTCTGGAAAATGGGGAGTCGCTGATAAAATTTCGAAGACCGGTTTCTAATTTGATCAATATGCTTTCCAGCTGAGCTGCTACTCGCGATTCGAGGAGGTGGTGGCTTCAATTTTCACGCTATCTCTCCGAGAGTTTTCTCTGGCTGTACGCTCCCTACCCAGCGACAAAGGGTGTTCTGGTTGACGCTTGAGGACTTTGCACAATTCTGCCGTGCTCGCTAACTTGTTTTTGATGACATGCACCCGCTATCCCTTTACACTCCTCTCCGCAACACACTTCTACGATATACCTTCTCACTTTTTATAAAACAACAAAACGCTACTAGCTAACATCTGGTAATGTTTTCCGTTTGTTAGTCTTCCACTATGGGCACCTTCGTCGTGGCACATACGTTCTCGCACTACCAGTGGCGAGGAAAAGGGAAGAGCATGGGCAGGTGGGATATTTTGGTGGTACCCAAGACCTTAATGTCGACGGTTGGAGCATCCACCCTTGAATAGGGAAGTTGAGACTATTGGGAGTAGAGGTGATAGGCAAGGTCTGATAACACCAAGCCGCCTCTCCCTAAACAATTCAATGCTAAATACTTCATTGAACCCAACATGCCATAAACTAAATGATCCTCATTGTTCGTCGCATCATTTAAGAATGGGTTTGCTAATACTTAGGGGATTCTTTTCCACAAACTTTCACCACTACTGCGTGAGGTGGTCAAAAAGTGTGTTGTGGTGTTTAGGTGGAAGGCAATGTGGTGCCGTCTCCAAAGAAGCGGCCAGGACCGCTGCACCGACTGTAGCATCCTTGCTCCGACGCGAGTCATGAGGAGGGGGTAAAAAACCGGGCTGTTCGCCAAGGCAACGAGGTAGCATCTTCAGCCTGACGCTGCCTCGCTGAGGGCCTTGCTGATGGGCCTCGTTGGCGGGCCTCCTGCATAAAGCGACATGATCCGACCAATACCATGGCAAAATTATTTTGACGGA
This sequence comes from Calonectria honghensis, assembly GCA_013403855.1. Classification (NCBI taxonomy): domain Eukaryota; kingdom Fungi; phylum Ascomycota; class Sordariomycetes; order Hypocreales; family Nectriaceae; genus Calonectria; species Calonectria honghensis. The sequence goes on along the minus strand of VTGB01000040.1, from coordinate 212,222 downwards.
CCAAATATTTCCCCCAAGATGATCAAGTTATAAACATGACCTTTTCTCTGTTTTTGGGAGCCCATCTCTGCTCTTCATCCAAACATCATCCTCACTCGCCGCAGCACAATGGTCAACCTTACCCTCTTCTACCTGTTTGTGCGTCATGGATACGATATCAGGTTAGAAGTACCAAGCTGACTGGAGAATAGATTACTGCCGTGCTGGTAGTGATTGCAGGGTACGCCTTTGGCCCTCGTCCTGTTTGCTTCATTTTACTGACATTTCATCACCAGATTTGTTCATGCAAGGAGCACATCCCTCTCACTCCCCATTTCTCCGACTCTGACAATTTTTACCATAATTCTGCCTATAATTTCCTTTCTAAATACAATCGCCCACCCGGGGCTGTTGAGAAAGTCTCGCGCCTCTGCCCAACAGCTTCACCAACTCGCTCCCTTCATTCTCCAGACGCTGCAAGCCCTCGTAGCAACAATTCTCGCGACTCTCTTGTTTGAGGGAGTAGCACCATCTTCGGAACTAGAGTGCAAAATTGATTCCAGGTGGATGTCCATGTTTCACGCACACGACGCCACTCACATTCGACGCATCCAAGACACGCTTGACTGCTGCGGCCTCAACAGTGTAAAGGACCGCGCATACCCATTCCCCAGGAAGTCACCTAGCAATTGCGCTGATGCCTTTGGCCGTACTATGGCCTGCAGAGGGCCTTGGAAAAGCTCGCTGCAGACGGTTTCGGGGACGGGTTTTGCAGTGGTTGCAGTGGTTGGACTGATGCAGGTATGAAAGACCCAGCGACACACACGGGAACCCTGCTTGGCTGACACAAACAAACAGATTTTGAGCCTCTACGTGATGAGACATGGATCGAGCTGGTGGAGCTTTGCACAACGCGGTCGGGAGGGACAAAGGTCAGAGGATGATGCAAGCAGGCGCCCACTCTTGACATCTGGGATCATAGAGGACGAGGAATCAGCAGAGCAAGACGCCCAATCGACAAGCCATGGCCGAGAAAACGGGCTTGGCTCAAGAGTCGAGCCGTCTCCCCTCAATGCCGAGAACGAATGGAGTCGCTAAGGTTAGAAACGATGGGGTGGGTTTGCAGAGTGTATGATCAAGACATGTCTCCTTAGCCAACCCTCCATCTGCTCGTCTTGTGAGGGCGCTGAAGCCGTTTTCTGCAAATCCTAGCTGCATGCTCTCCTTCATTTTCTTGAGATCCTTGGGGGACTCTGCTTTGGACTTGGTTGAAGGAGTCGACTTTGGATTGGGAGTTCTCCTTGTTGCATCTACGCTCCGGGCATGTCGCGTCCTCCGACAGCTCTTTGTTGCATCCATAGAACATGACGCTGGTTCCTCAGTCACTGTGGCGCTGATCGGGACTACTGTCAAAACAATGGCTTTGTACGGCGCTTGAACTGCCACTTTGAGTGAGCTAAAGGATCCAATCAACCACAACTGTAGCCAAATTAGTGTTACCGTACTTTCAGCAATATGCAGCTTGCCGCGTTGACTCCAGCAAACATTACCACCACTTGCAAAGAGGCTGATTCATGGCTGTGCTAGTTAATCACGCCAAGTAAAGCTGCCTGGGAAACCCAGCATTGTTCCATCTAGTTTTTCTTCTTCACAATCCTGCGCTTGTGATTGCCGTGAATTGACGCCCAAGACTGCTACGGCAGTGAATAGGTGTGGGGGTGCATGGTAGCCATGCCGTCCATGTTGCTATTCACCAATATTCTCTGGCAAATCGTGAGTATGCGGCTCTGCAGGGCGCAGAATGAATGTCAGTTGGGTTTGCAACATCTCGCGTGCAAGCAAGTGTGTAAATTGCACCGTGTTCTGTGTTCGTTAATTGTTCCTTTTCCTCCTTCCCATTCACGTATCGTACTACAAGCGCACCTGAGGCATGCCTCCACCGTTCCTGCTTAAAATCAAGATTGCCAGCTGCCACCACCCTGTGGCGCGCCGCATTCTGATTTCCGCGCATTGTCGGCATCGTATCGTTTGTCTTTGGTTTTCTTTCTCCCCCTTCTCTCTCTTCCATAACTCCGATTCACTTCGCTTCATTTCTTCCATCCCAACATCATCTCGTTGAGGACCATGGCCTCGCGCAGGCGCTCCACCAGGCTCAAGGAGAGGGAGCAGTGCCCTGCTCCCACCGTGCGTGACATTCTGACCGACCTCAGCCTCGAATTCGACATACCAATCACCGTCTCCCAAGACCCAATCGATGAGATTGTTTTAAATGAGGTCATTGGGGTGTACGCCCGTGAAGGGGTGGAACATTGGGACACCAAGACTCGCTTCGCTTTTGCCAAGGCCCTCCCTCTCATCAAGACCACTCTGAGCAGCCAAAATATTCCCTCCAACCATGGTATTTGGCGCGCCGTCACAAACCGCAAAGAAGGTTGGAATTGGGCATATTGGATTATATTCCGCACTATATACGGTAAAGATAGCCTCAAGGACAGGCCCCGTCTCGTCAATGCCGTCAAGAGAGCATTTCCCGGAACGGATATTTGGTCTGCAACGACACCGACGGGCCTTCCTCAGACCTGCAAGTCAGCATCCTCAGCCACGGAGAAAGTATGCGCCTCCATTTCAGTCGCTTCCACGGCAAGGGATCATGTCCCTGTCACGACTCCCACCGCCTCGAGGTCCACGGCAGACAAGAGAAAACACACTCATGAAGTCCCGGTCGTGGAAGCCCCACCACCCAAACGACCCGCAACCAGCCCAACCAGCCCGTTTGCTACCAACGAGAAGGCGCGGGGAAGCAACATCAATGTGGCCGATGTCACCAATTTAGCCGATCCTACCCAAAATCCCGACCAGGCACAAGAGCAAGTGGTTCCGTCCGAGACTCCCGACAACGCTGAAGGTCCCACTGTCACTGCTACCGACTCGCTCCCTGCACCTAAACCAACCGACAGGCTAGCTGCATTGGAACACACCCACATGTACCGCCAGGTTCGCGAGGAATTGTCCGCCGAATTTACCGATCAATTTCGAAAACTCGAGGAGCGTATTTCAAAGCAGGCCGAGGTCAATGAGTACGTGAGCAATTTATTCGGCGAGATTCGAGATATTAAACGTCGTCTCGACGCCCTAGAAGAAATCAGCAAGGCACGCGACCGAATCGCCGCCATGTACAGCATGCCTCCACCATCAACAGGGTTCAGTGGGCACAGTCTCCACGTCGCCGTGGAGGCGCTCGGGCACCAGGTCGATTATTGCACTCGCAACATCCATGAGCTCAAGACAGGCCAGCCATACGAAGACGACCCTGTCTTGCTGTGCATTAAACGAGAGCGCGCTATCGAACCACATCCCGGCGCTTGACGCGGCGCACTTCATGATGAATTCTCAATGGCATTGGCTGTGTCAGTGGAGCAGCAGGGGTTCAGGGAGTTTTTGTTTTCGCTTTTTAAATTATTTTTTCCCTTTTAAAGCTGTGTGTCTTTCTTGTCAGTTAAGTTTAGGCGTCGGGCACTAGTGGATATGTGTCAGTTGATGCGACTGGCAACAGGGAGGGCTCCTTCAAGGTTGGTTTGGTTGGCTTGCACTGGAAAAAAAAACACTTGGCTGTCAGCGGAGGCGGCGGCCCCATTTTCAAGACCCACAAAAGATGCATGGCTTTTTGCTTTCAAGACAACAAACATGTCAATAAAGAATCAAGGCTGTAGTTGCCATGGACCCTCGGGACATGGGCTTGCGATTGAGTCGTGATGTGACGTAGACGTGGTATCCTCATACAGCTCCAATAACGCCCTAAAACAATAACGCAGCAACAAATCTCAAACATCAGCTTTCCCTCAACCCATCGTGACAGAATCCACATTATTATTAATATGTAAGTCTTTGATGCAAGCAGATTAGCCAAGCTCCCAGGACTCGCCCCATATCTCGTTCAGGTTCAGCCCGAGAAGCTCGAGGCTTGGATCGAGGTTGAAGGGCTGAGTCGGATCTCCCCCTCCCATGAGCCACGGGGCCTGGTTGGAGTCGATCGGAGCAGTCGGTATCGTTGCGTTGCTAGTAAATGTGAACGGCGTCACAGACTGGATGCCAATATTAGGAAACGACCTGCCGAGGAACTCCAGGTTCATTACCTTTGGCCTATCGTGCAAGGGCATGTTGGGCGCCGCCGGCCCCATTGGCGCCGGCCCGATCGCCGGCACAGCTCCCGCCACCGGTTCTCCTGCCACTGGTGGTTCTTGGTTCGCCAAAAGGCGGTAGTGGAGGTTCACGAAGCGCTCCGCCGACGTCGACTTTGCGACTTCGGGCTCCTTGGTACCGAGATGGGCCTCTAGTAGGCCCAGGGCGGCACACATGATGGAGTAACCCCACGGCTCATTGTTGCCGCATCGGAGCAGACGGTCCTCCTTCATAGAAATGCATTTCTCAATCAATTTTAGCGTGTGATGGGAGTTGATCATAATCATATTAGTAGAGCCTCTAGGCTGAAGCATAGTAACGCTGCAGAGGTTGATGGCTGTCGTCAGGGCATCCTCCCGGAGGAAGTTCAGTGACCGCACGCCCTGGTCGTACAGCTTGTCATGCAGCAGCACAATGTCTCTCGCCGCATTGTAGTAGATAATCTCCGAGTATTGGTATTTGGAGTTTTGCTTGCGGAGCTTGAGATAGGGTTGGTGCAGGGGGATAATGTATTGCCTTAGCTGAACATGAAGCAGGGTATAAGCAATCATGGGGTTCTTCGTGCCCTTAGTGTTTTCTGTGTTGGTATCCCAAGAGGGGAGAGAATCAATCTCTTGCGTCAAGTCATTTGTGTATCGAATCACTTGATCGTAGTCAATATCGGATAGTGGACCCGTCAAAAGCCTGCTCAACTCCAAGCGCAGCGGTAGACTCTGTCTGGCCAAGTTTTGGAAAGAAGAGTAAGTATAATCCTTGCAGGACTTGGATGGGGGTAGAGTGGTGGTGGTCTCATCAAAGTCTTCGTCATCGAGGTTCCGAGGGGCGTTGGTGTCATAATGTAGCTGGCTAACTAGAGTGGGCAGGCCGTGGTCGAAGGAGGCCTGCATATCAAACTCGACAACAGTCGCCCAGATGCGTCGTCGCATTTCTTGGTGAAACACGGTGATCTTAGCAGCCATGTGGCTAGGTTCTCGATGAAGACCAACTGCGATACCATCCTGGATGAGAGCGCCAGCCCCGGTCCAGAACCGCTTCTTCTTGATAGTGTTGACGCGCTTGCCAAGATACAAGAGACAGGCAACCTGATAGTGAACAAGCCTTCGATGCTTCTGGCTCTGCTTCGCCAACCACCCATCACATGCCTTGATCCACTTCTCGGCCCAGTGACGGGCGTTAGACATCATGCCTATGAACTTGAGACCGTCATGAGTATGGACGCAGCTAGACACAGCCATCATGGTGAGAATCAAGGCAGTGAGGGCAGCATAACGGGTTGTTGAACCGGGTTCCCAGTACTGTTCATACTCCTTGCGGAATGTTGGAATGTGAACGATACGGTGAACCTGCTCAAACTGTTCCAGATAGACGTTGATGAGGGCATCTGCCTCTTCCTTGCTCGGTAGCAGGCCTTCTAGATCAGGGTCTGACTGCTCAAAAATCTTCTCACGGTCATGCTGGCGTCGTTTGCGGTCCTTGCGATCATGGAGGATGACGGGCCGCAACCACTCATCAGCAGTTTCCTTCATGAAAGGGCACAGGCCTGTCAACTCGACAAAGGCCATGCTCGCGTTGTGAGGGCCAAAGTAGCGAGTGCGGAACCCTCGGCCGCGGAAGAATCGAAGTTCACCTTTGTCGGCCGACATGTTGGTGGCCTCGATGGATTCATGAACTTCACGGACCGAAGGGTCCGGCTCACCTGAGTTGGGGTCATCCTTTTGGGTAGCGGGGGAGGTGGTGGTGCCCGCGATGGTGCTTCCGTCCAGACCTCCCGGTCGCGTCAGCTGGTTCTTGAGCTGGGCAATCTCAAGTTCTAGGCGGCGGATGCGGTCATGGTCCTGGCGGGCATACTCGGGGTCGCGGGGGGATAGGCCCATGGAAGGGTCAACGAAGCGACGAGAGTCGAGCTGGGCAAAGGGAGGCGGGACGCCAGACGAGGCGTTAACGACCTCACCATTGCGGGACTCATAACTGCAGCGGTCGGGAGTGCCGCTCTTGATGCAGCGCTCGCACGGGAAGCCTCGGTCACACGACAGCTTGCGGCGCCGGCATTCAAGGCACGACAAACGGACGCGCTGCCGCTTCCGTGCGGGCTGCTGGCCGTCGCCGTTGCGCGAACCAGGTCTATGGTCGTTGTCCGAGTCCGGGGTCTCACTTCGGTCGGTCATGATTGATAACCGGAGCCTCGTTCGAGCCTACTGAGCCTTGAGCGTTGCCTGGCGCGTGGCCGTTCGGAGTTACGAAGGAGGGGAGAGAGCGCTTTCTGGGGCAACCCGGGGCCTCAGCAAGTGAAAAGGGATTTCTTTATCAATCTGATCTGATAACTGCCGCTGAAGAGTTTTGCGCCTGCGTCATTTCGTGTGTTCGCCGAGCGGAGTTACGAGATATGCTCACCATCAACCCTACAACTCGGCTGCTCAGCGCTAACTGTGCTGGTGATGTCAACTGTGCGATTTGCACCGTCCGCACGGCTTGTCGGTCGCAAGCCTCTGTTTATGTCAACCAAAGTTTGGCCAAACAAACCGAGAACACATCATACCGCTGAGTCTCCAACACAACATCTTGACCCTGCTTCGCTTCTTATCTTTTCCCCCAGATTTTGCATCCGATGCCGGGTCAATCCATGCCAACTTCCCTTCTGTAGCATCGCTCCACGCAGTTCGCTTCTCGTGTTCAACGCCTCGGAGCTCCGAATCTCCACCGAGCTAACCCCAGTCAAAACCTCCACTTGGGAGCGACAGTTATTCATCACCCTTGGACGCATCAACTCATTAATAATACAATGTGAGTCGTGACTTACAATCACGACGATGACTCTTTTCGCCCTCGAACTCGATGTGAATCATCATGCCATTCCTGGGGGGGATGGGTGCCTCAATTTCCAGGCAAAGCAAGGAAACACGTTCTAGCTTCGGCTGAAAAAAGAGTCCCCAGCTCCCAGCCTGTGCTGTTGCCCTGAATCACACCAGAAACAACTGACACAGACCAAGTCGTGCAAGCATGCAAACCTTAGATTGGAGACACAACCCCGACATACTCGAGTGTCTGTCGGAATTCCATATTGCAAGCTCCAGATTTCCTCAATACCCAATCACTGCGTTTGCGGTTAAACGCCTTCCAGCACTTACATCCGCCTGGCGCGCTTGCAATATGGCTCAAAACGGACCAGTCCCTTCTCACGCTAACTCTGTTTGTGTGAGGGAAAGAATCACTAGGGGCCTAATGGTAATCGAATGAAGATAAAATGCCCGAGGGCCGTTTCAGGTACCACGGGAAAACTTGTCCGAAAGGTCTGAAGGGATATCACTTCCATTTCCCCATGCAAGCAATTCGTCTAAATGGCCCTTTGGCCGGCTAAGAGACCCCCAGCTGCCGCGATCTATACTCCACCGCGCTATCCAGGATTCCGCTGCGCATCATGTGCATCTCCCGGACGCCATAGGTTCGTTGAGAGATAACGTCCAGCACGCACAGCTCGAGCCAGCCTTGCTTCGACGTGATTATCTTGGTCGAAACCGGCGACCCCAAGGTCGGGCAAGTGGAAGGTTGTCAAGTGCCAAAAAGGACATTGTTCATTTCCACCTCAGACAAGTGACATTATTTTCAGGCTAGCCACACAAACCTATACCCGAAGCGCTCGTGTATAATAATAAAGCATAGACTAAGCTCGACGTCAATTTCAGCTCTCAGGGCTTCAGCTCATTAGCACAAACCGTAACAAGAGTAGGCCGTGCCGCTTGTTGATTGCGCTGGGCCCAGCAAAGCCATGATGCCGCCAGCTCCACCTGCGGGCACGGCGGTTTCAATTAGAGATCAACGTACATGGGTGCCATCGTGGTGGAACGAACCCCCGTCTAGCCACTGACGATCTCCCGGCTAGCGCCTGATGTGTCGCACGATAGATGGGGAGATGCGGTCTGTTCAACATCTCATTCCTCGTTGCTCACCCCAGGACACTTGGACCGTCTCAGCGAGAGCAGAGATTCCAAACATCCATCTTTCCGCCCAGTTGGGCTAAACAAAGCTGTTTGCAAATTGGAACAAACAAAAAACCCCGCAATCTGGATCGACGCCTGGTATGCAGCATAGCTTGATCCTTCGCAATGCATCTCTTGATGCACGCTCCACGTCTGACATGGCACCCGCTCAAGATGCCACAACAGTTTATTGGGGGACCTATTTGTAGAATATTCGCAAGCACGTCAGACCTAGGCGGGTACTGTCGCGGGCACCGCCGCAGCGCACCAATATAGACGGCCAAGCAGGTAATCGTGATGGCGTCCGAGTGAGCTCTAGGAGCAACACTGTCGCGTCTATTCGATGAAGTGTTGGCAATGCTGCCTCGCGGTTCAAGCACCAGTCTGATGCCGTCGACCTGAGCCCTTCGTATGATGTAGATGCCTGAGGGCCTTGTGCAATCGACTAAACTGCCGGTGGAAACGACAAGGGCCCTGGCGGCTCACCCGTTGCAGTAGCTGCCAGAGCTAGCACTAGTGAGATCTCAAACAGACGTCCATGCACATTCTGGAACCCCTGATGATTCATTCATAACAGCAATTTTTAGAAATATTTCCGACTGTCCCCCCGTTCTAAACTGATGGGTCCTTGGTGATTTGTTCTCGCTCTCTGTCTGAATGTTTATGAAGTTGGGATCGTTTTTTCTCACCTCACCGGGGTCAAATCCTTCACCAACAACACTCAACCAGTTTACAAACATCTCCGGATGTTGACACGGTTAATATCCTTGGCAGTTTTACTGTCAATCGCGACGGATGCCGTTGCGAGCTCAGATGCCACGGGCGTCGACCAAGTGCTGGAACGACTGCCTGCTTGTGGAGTGCGTCCTCACCTACACACGAAGCGACTATGACCAGAAGACTTACAGTGCTCCCACAGGTGAAATGCTACAACACTGCGCTCGGGGATTCGACCAACAACTCGGCCTCACCCATTACCGACTTTTGTTACCAGACTGGAATCTGGAGCAAGACACAAGACTGCATCCTTCAGCAATGTTCCACCCTTGACCGTTACAGTACGACGCCAAACGAATAACCCCCCGTGAGGCGTCTCAGGGCTGACCCAAAAACAGAAATAATTAAAGCCGAATCTACTCTTTGCGACCAACCGACACAAACATGGGGGAAGCGATTTTACTTGGTCCTCGTGGCCGAGATTATAGCCTTGGTCTGCCCTTGGCTGCGATTCTTTTCCGGCTGGAGATCACCTGACGGGCTTCACCGAGACGATTACATGATGCTCGCCTGTGGGGTATGGGAGAAATTCGATCGCTAAAAGTGTCGCCTAGCGCTAACCGTCGCGTGCAGGTTTTTTATACAATTTATGTTTCCTGCGTTCATTTTGGTGAGTTCTCCCACCCAACCCAGAGTTCCTCCAGCATTAACCATGAGCCACAGTACAACATGACATTTTCGATGCCAACCCGGAAAAAGTGAATTCTCGAGACATGTCAAGAGCTCTAGAGGTATTTATTAGCGTTTCAATCCGTGTTGAACCACAACTGACCTTTTTTCGGCAAGATTCTATTTGCTGCAGAGAAGTTTGCTCTGTTATGTCTAGCTCTCGCCAAGCTTTCCATCATCTACATCTACCTGCGAGCTTTCACCGGCACTCGCGTCAAGATCGCCGCCTACATGACAATGGCCCTCATCGCCATTCCCACTCTCGTTCTATTTTTCGTCCTCACTCTTCAATGCACTCCTGCCAAATTCAACTGGGAGGGTTGGTTACCCAACTCCAAGCCCACCCACTGCGTCAATGTCCGAGCTCTTGCCTATGCCAAACAAATTTTTGACATTGGCCAAAACTCGCTTCTTATTGCGTTCCCCCTACCTCTTTTACCCCGCCTCAGCCTTAATTTCTTAAAGAAGATTGGAACCGTCATTGTGTTTGCTGTTGGGGGCTTGGCTCTAGCCATGTCTTGCCTCCGCCTGCGCGTCTTCATGTCCATGGGAGCTACATCAAAAGAACCCTGGCAGTACGGCGACAACCTTATCTGGACAGGAATTGAGATTTCTACATTAATCGTCATCGCATGTCTCCCCAGCATCGGAAAACTCATCCCCACCACCTATTCGCGAAAGCGAGCGGCCCTCGCTCCTCAGCCTCAGTCCCTTCGCCGTCGTCCCACAGACAAGCCTCTGCCTCCTATCAAATCCAAGTTACACTCAAGCGAGTCTACAGCCATTTATTCAGCAAAGGGTGGAATGACGGAGAGCCAAATCGAGCTGGACACGGGTTTCGCCGATAAATCCAGAGGAAACGTGTGGACACAAATCAAGGGAGGGCATAGATTTTCTAGCTTCTCTGTTATCTCCCACGTGAGTGATAGGCTCGGTATTCGTGTCAAGACGATAACGACTACGCGTGTGGATGTTGAAGAGGAGGATGAGTGCGAAACTGGTCACATTGTCAAGCCAATGGGAGGCCCACTCAGCCCATAATGCGCAAGGCGCAGCTGGGACTGAGCAATGGGAGAAAGGGGAAAAGAAGCAGGGAAAAACGCAAGATACCCAAATTATGTTACATTCGTTGCTGGGCCGGCTCACTGTATTTTTTATTTTTATTTTTATAATGCTAGGCGCTGTTGAGTTTGTCACTACAACAGCCTGGAGCATTCGGGTGGGTCGTTTGATTGGGCAACACAGGATAGATACCCTAGGATAGTTTTCAGTCTTTCCCCATAGAAGAAGAAGAAGAAGAAGAAGGATCGAATTGATCCCTAAAGTCAAATACTTGTCACAATTGCTTCATGGCGAAGGTCCTCAACATGCATACAGTGTCCTAAACCATAAATGGGTCGGCCGGGGTCGGCGGGCTAATGAAGCAGACCGCTCGCTCCACTCTCAACGTCCTGTCCCGCGGAAGCGACCAGTTTGTCACCTTCAAACCACATCACATATCTCCATTGCCATACGCCCGCGCCTCGACGGGAGCCGCCCTCGTGCGCAAAAGCAAAAAAAAAGAAAAGAAAATGGCGTCCGCCGAAGCAGCAATGAAGAGCCGCATCGTCTCCCACATGAACCGGGACCACACGCGCGAGCTGTCCTACTACATCCGCCACTACGCCGGCGCCTCGGCGGGCGATGCCTCGTCGCCCCAGATGCGCGACGTGGACCTCAAGGGCATGAGCCTCAGCTCCCGCGGCGGCAACTACTCGGTGGCCTTTGAGCCCCCGCTGGCGGCGTGGTCCGAGGTCAAGGGCCGCATCATCGAGATGGCCGTCGTCGCCCGCGAGGCGCTCGGCCTCAGCGACATCGTCATCACCTCGTACACCCCGCCGCAGGGGTTCGGCGTCGTCGTCTTCGGCTCCGTCATCTTCTACTTCCTCTGCGCCGCGACCCTGCCCTGGGTCGCGCCCGAGAGCCCCGCCTGGCCGCTCATCGACGCCTACTTCCCTGGCGGCGTCGCGTGGTACCAGTGGACCGTCCGGTCCATCTTCTGGCCCGTCGTGGCCATCCACCTGTTCGAGTGCTACGTCTTCGAGGGCCGCCTGCAGAAGCACGGCGTCGACCGCTTCTCGGGCCCCTGGTGGGGGTGGCAGCTGACTTGCTTCTTCGAGGGGTACCCGTCGTTCAAGCGCATCGACAGCATTGTCGCCAAGAAGGCTGCCGAGAAGAACGCTAAGAAATAGGACTAAAAAAGGCTGCGGCTTCCAGGGCTCATTCCCTCTTGTCCGTGCCATTTTTTGGTCTAGGGTAAGACAAGCCACACATATTCACCAATCGGCATGTATTTGTTTTCAGCCGAGGTAGCATAATAGACTCTGTCCCCATGATGATGGTGTCCTGAGATGGTCTGCGTCTTGAAAAGGTGTGGCTGGCGGCAAGGATAGGCTTGCAAACCAGTTGGAATTTAGCTGGTAGTATTAGGAAGAGATGTTCGAGACTTTCTGCTGAGCCTGTCAATCATCCACTGTCAAACAGTGATTTGTTTCTATGATAGTTAGTCATTGCATTCAAACAATTCAAAAAGGCGCCAGAGCTATTTGACTACTCGGAACAAAGTGGGTTCAACGGAGCCGAGAATGCGGGTCTTGAGCACAGGATACAATTGCGCACCGGACCCCCATCTACTCGGCCCAAAGGTTTCATCCCGTTTAGATGGGAAAGAAGATGTACAGCAAAATAAGAGCCCAAACGCTTGTTTGATAATGGTAGCCCGCACAAGCGGATTGTACGAGCGAGAGAATAAACAGGGTTGGCGTGTGACCTCTTAGTGAACTACTATGCTATTGTCCATCACGGAGGTTTGTTCTCAGCCACTGCTATCGTCAGCGCAAATACATCGCGGATCCAAACATATCCAATGCCACCGTCTGGTCCCTGGGCGCTTTCCTTGCAGTGATTCATAGACCATGATCCAATGTTTTCTCCCTTGGCGCCTGGCAGCTGCCGCGTCACCCCCAATGCTCCTGCTTCGACTTCGGAGTGGTCGACAGGGAAACTAAATCCCAAACGTATAAAATGTTAAGGAGACAGCTCCTTGGCTCTTGATTATGATATTCACTGACCCGCACTTCTACCAAGGTTATGCTTTCATCACAATTACCATCAAGAACTTACATCTTGCTTGGCCGCTGTTGACACACGCACAAGCTTCCCGGCGCAGTAAACTATGCATATTTCTGATTGTTACACCCAAACACTTGTCTCAAAGCCCTAGAGGTTAGTATAGAGATGCCTCCATGCCCTTCAGCGCGGGCGAGATGTTGCGAAACTAACGGATCAAACTCAGTTGATCGTATGGGAATCAACCCAATACGAAAAAGCATCATGAGCATAGCAGAAATGGTTATAAAACATCACCTACATGTCCAACTGTACCGGGATGCATACACCGCCGCGCATGTCTTGATCCACAAGATCAAAGACTACTTGATTGCTGGAGTAGGGGATCCAGTGGTTTTCAGCGACCTCATGGGAGTCTTGTCGCAAGAACAATACAATGATGCAATTGAATTCATGCGCATATTGCCCAAAATTGCTAAGGACATGCCTGGTAGTGCACCTGTGACACGTCGGGCACCTTACGTGGCGCTCGAGCAATTGGGTTATGGCTTGACGGCCTCGTTCTCTTTTGAGATTATGTGGGCAGCTCAAGAATACATGCAAGAAAAAATGGATGTGATGCAGGGTATTCGCAAAGCCCTCATCGCAATGCTGACCCCTGCTGTGTATTGGCCCCCCGACATGATGTACCGAGCTCAGTTGTGTCTCTGTGTACAGTCCACCCACATCGAGACTATCGCAGAATGGGGTAACTCGTGCTTGGCCGTGAGCGGGTTCTTGAAGGAATTCCAGAAACGGGATTCTCAAACTTAATACGGTTGGCGTGCTGGTTTTATCGGGCCCATCGGCTTAGCTGGGTGATGTGAGTGCAGTATGGTCTGACATGGATAGTGCCCAATCGAATTTTGCACATGGAATATAGATATCCGCAAGGAGAGACGAATAAATGTATCGTAACGGACTGGTTCGTGTAAAGTTGACTGCTCGCCGCGCTGCTCGTGAAGATCAAGAATTACGGCTGCCTTCTCCATCCATCTCAACAGCTGACCCCTAGCATAGCAGAGGACACCACTCTCCGTGTCACTGAGTGCAATAAAGACCAAACGTGTTGGTACACGTAAATGCATTCCTTGATCACGTCAAACCAACTCTGTTTAGATTAAACCCACTTACTAAGGCATCTGGAAAAATGGTTCAAATTACTTGAACAGGAAAAAACTATTCACAGCACCATAGCAAGGACATTTACTCATCTTAAAAAAGGACCTGAAAGAATTGCCAAGACAAGTGTGCAATAGCCATAGCCGCATAGCCCCAGTCAGGTCTTCCAAATCATATCAAGCATAGCATGTCACCTATGATCACTCGTCACTATTCCCCCATCTATTTAGACCCAGCATCACTGCAGTCAAGTGCTAGACGCATTGGCATGTTACGGCGCCCTCCCTTGCGGCAAACGTTGATGCAACATATGGCAAAGAAATCGATTTGTTTGTCGCGGAAGAGTATGACCTCATCGGCCATTTGGACGGACAATACCTCCTTCTCTCCGCCGGAAACCATCATATCATGTTTTACCATGACAAGTTGCATGGGAGGTTAGTGCCAAGGCCTTGGAAGACTGCCGTGTTACTTTGCTTTGGGCGAGCTTGGCGTTCTTTGATCTCCCGAGCACGTTTGGCAAACTGTGTTGAAGGTATCTTGGTCATACGTGGGGTGGATGGTCCGGCAAATGACAGGGGAATAGAGGCATCAGTGAAGTTGGTGTGACTAGGAGAGGTAGGCACATCCAAACTTGATAAACAGGCGTTTCTTGCTTCCCTCCTGGCTGCCAACTGACACTCTCCGACAAGCACTTGACAAAGGTCTACATGTACTGCAAGCACTGTTGATGCAGATTTTGTATACATTGTTTGGCAGGCAAACGCAAAAAAAAAGAGCAAACAATTAGAGGTCTTTGGGCACTTGTTTGCAGATGTTAGTAATGTACGACATTTAAAACGTGACATTTCCCCCCCTCCCTTTTTTTCTCTCCATGCTTCAACCCGTCTTTAATTCGGCAGATTGGATTCCAATCTAAGACCTTGCGGAGGAGGATGGCGAATCCACCGGTGCCATTGCGGAACACATGCAAAACATAGCCATAGGCAGCCCCAAGGACTCTGCCAAGAATGGCACCAACACAAGCAAGTTGGTGCTTGGCAAGTTGGTGAAGATTAACTTTGAGGATTTCAACAAGGGGGATACCGAGGATGACATTGCTAGAACACAACAAGATAACCTCGAAAACAAAAAGAAACGCAAGCGATCGAAGGGCCAACTTCGCCAGGCGAAGCAGCCACCAAAAGGTGCTTGCGGCACAGCTGATAATAGCAACGAAGAAGAATCTTGGTGGGCAACTATCCGATACGCAGGCACTGGCGATAAAGCCAATAAAATGAAGCATTGGCCGAAAGAACATGCTGAACGTGCTTGCAATGAGGAATTCGAGCTGTGCGGATTGGTAGGCGCCGCCGAAGGACAGCCTGTGGAAAACCACCACCCAAACTACGAGCTATGGCTTAATGTTAAAAAGCTCATTGACGACTATTATGTCTATACGTCTAGCAGTTATTTTTGGGCGCTTGGGCAAAGGTTTATTCAGGTCCCTGTCCGAAGAACTAGCTGACTTTCCGTCGTCTTCGATGCGGATGATCTGATCCTCATCAACCTTGTTGTCTTCGGTCGCCTCATTCAACCCCATATTGCCTTTTGCACCAATGTCGCTGGCTTGGTCGCCCCCTTTGGCAAAGTGTGGAAGAGAAAATGAGAGACTCACACGACGACAGTGACTCCTTCGCTTCCGCCAGTGACGGAACTTATAAGCTCCTTACGATAGATCTCCATGACGAAGACGTTTCCGCCAAAGTTCTAATTGCACGACAAACCGCACTGTCCCGCCTGCAGACTGTATACGGCAGGAGGAAACGCGATAGGCGATTTTACAAACGCCTACAGGAAGACATAGTCGCCATCACAACGCTCGACGGCGACGACGACGAGCTGGACCCAGTGCCGGCCCCGAAAAGCAACCCACAGGCCGCTGAAGAAGAAACCGCCTGTCTCTTCACACACTTTCGCTTCCACGCTTCTACCTACAACCCAGGCGGGAGGTTCAAGATCCCTGCCCTTGCCGCAAGCCCGCTGGGGCCTGGCAATGTCGGGCAGCAGATCCAGTCACCGCTGTACGTTGGGGGGTGCTCAACCTGCACGAGAGGCTGCTTTGTTATGACATGGGTCGATATCTGAACGGCATCAACAAACCTTTGGGCCTCACTGTGAGCGTCTTGGCGGCAAAAGGGCTCCACGCGGACATGGTCCTAAGAGTCGTCCTCAGAACATCGGACGACGGTCAGCTGCAGGGGAACTTTACATTGCAATCCCCCTCCCCGATCTCCACTCAATTTACAGATGTATGTTTAATTCAACTTTATGGCCACCGAAATTATCCATGTGTCTGGCAATATCAACATACTAATGAAATCTCTTAGTTTTAGCAAAAGGAAGATGCCCTCCCAATACCAACTGGGCTGCTTTTGCATTCCCAGGCATTCCGCAAAGCGACTCAAGCCAGTTGTCCAAGGAGTTTGACCAACCTGGCTGGCTCTGCTGTGGAAAGCTTGTTGTGTTGACTGGGGCCACCATCTGGATACAGCTGAACCTCAAGCTTGCATCTTGCTATTGCATAAAAACACAACATCAGAAAGAGGAAAATTGGAAATCGGTCAAAGAGGGCGATCGGATTAACTCTAGGGTCCGGATTTTTTAATACGGCTTAGCGTTAGCATAATGTTATATAAACCCTCAACCTCTAAGCCATGCATCACATAAGGGTAATTTTAATCAATCATCGTCTTCTTGGCATCAAACAAAAGCTCCTTTTTGTCAATTGCAGAAGCCTATTCTGTATTCTCTAAAACATAGATCCTGGTAGTCGTTTCCTCTTCCGCTACCAATATGTTTATTCCCAAAGTCAACCAAACCAGCCAATTTACTTTTCCGTCATCTCTTTACCCCGTTCTTTGCGGGACGAGCATAGGGCATATCATAAATCTCCATGTGCTTGCGTGTATGTCGGTGTGTATAGAATGCTAAAAAGTACGCGAAGAAACCAGACGCTCAGACGTTCAACCAATCCGGATTAAAGCCATATTTATTCTTGTAAAAGTATTTCCCAGGCGGGCGGGCCACTTGTTTGGGTCGTGGCGTTGACGTCTGGGCAAGCAGAAAATAATGCTGAAAAGGATCATGCGTACCTTGTCCTTGCCGCAGGACAGGTTCGCTCCTGTTTCAAGCTTAGCCCACGCGCTGCCGTTTGACCCCACGCTCCGGGCTGGGCTTGAATCCCAGGTCTGTCCGGGGTATCTCTTCAGTTCCAGCAGGGCTTGGCGTGCTGTTGAGACCCAGGACGTCAGGCTTCAGTGAATGGTTGTTCGGGTCGGGATCCAAGGCAAAGTTGAAGTCGTTTCCATCTCCCCCAAAGCTGCCTTCGTTGAGGAATGCATTGCTGTCAAAAAACTGGTCGAGGTCTACTTGAGGAGGGTCAAAATACGCCTCCGCCCCTTCGCCAATACCCGGTATGTGTCCAGAGGGGCTAAGGGGGCCAAGCAGCGAGCTGAGTTCGCTAATCTTAGCATCCTGTTCGCGCTGTAGCCGTTGGAGTTGATCTAGATCAATTTGGTTTGTGCTGATCTGGTTGAGAGACGGGGGTATCATGGGAGCTTGCATGATGGGCGAGAGTGATGGAGGAGGGTTGGCATCCATCGGGGCCGGGGAAACCGAAGCCGACGGCACAGCAGGAAGATCCAAAGTAGACGGGTTAGAAGTAACAGGCATGGGCTTGGAGGACGGCGCAGAGGTTTGACTGGCCATGAAGTCGACGAGCTTGTTCCGTTGGGCGTTGTTAAGGGTATTGGGTGCGTTGGCCACAATCTCAGCCGCCTTGGGAAGATCCAGCCCATGCGAGTTAGATGCGTTGTGGTCGTTGATAATTTTCATCATCTGTTCGTGGGGGTTTGCCTCCAACTCCTGGCGCAGACTTGGTGAAGTCGTGTCGGATGGCGATCCCTCGCTGATCTCGGTAACATGGCCCATTTCAGCATTGTGGTGACCGACAGGCTGGTACGAGCTGCTCCCAACAGACGTGTTCCTGGTGGAAGGTGTGCGGTTGTTCTGGTTGGGGATTGGGGGGAGTAGCCCGCGGGCTTTCTTGTGCGGAGTTCCAAAGGAGGCTGGGTCCATCTGGGACTGGATGAAATCTCCAAGATCGACCACACTGCCGTGCCCCCCTTGCTGTCCCTGGTTTGCCATCAAGCTGGAGATGATATCGCTGACATTCTGACTGCTTCCTTGGTCTTCCAGCGTCTTTCGGAACACGTTGGCGAGAAAGTTCAAAATGGCGTTGATCGAGTTCTGGTGTCGGTCGTGTTGGGTTTGGAACAAAACGGCCTGGTTATATAGGTCGTGGTTGTTCCTCTGCAGTTGGTTGATGGCAGTGAGGATCAGCTTCTGCTGCTCCCGTACCTTGTTTAGTTCCTCTCTTATCACCGTCATCTCTTTCTTTGGCAGTGGCTGGGAATCAGTGGCGGGCAGTGATCTGCCTGTTGGCACATTGGGATTGCCTAGCCCTTGACCAAGCGGTTCTTCACCTACAGCTTCCTCCTCGCTGTCATTTTCTCCCTCGGCGTTCTTGGACCCCTTCTTGGCCTTGCTTCCGCTCTTGGGTTTGTTAATCAACCATAGCAGGTTGGGATGCCCCCGTCTGAAGTAGGGGTTGGAATATTCGCTTGGGCTCTTGTTCTTGCGCTCACTCGCCCGCATCGAGTTATCCGAGAGACCCACGCGCTTGTGAAACCCATACATGTTGAGTTGTCGGACAAAGGAAGCATAATTGTTGTGTTTGAACAATTCAGGGATCAACGTCTTAGCGAACTCATCCTCGTCCAAAACGATAAAAGAGTCCCCCTTCTCAGACCATCTGATCAAGTCCTCATTCTTGCGTTCTTCGAGAAAGCTAAATAATTGTCAATATGCGTTCAGTGCAAGAGCACGGAAAGCCAAAACTCACCTGCTTAGTTTTTGCACAAAAGGTGGGATCTGTTTGCGCTTCGACTGGGCGTCCCGCTTGGCTTTCTGTGCCAGTTCCTCCAACGCCTCAACGTTGTCTTGTTCATTGAGGGTTTCGGTGTTGTTCTGTGGGAGCAAAGAGCTTTCATCTCCCACAAAGTTGGCCCATGGATCTGTCGAGGCGTCAAACCCCGCCCGTGGGTTTGTAGGTATGAGGGCTTGGTTCATCTGGCGTCGCGCCAGGCTGTTGGATGGGGTAGAGACTGTCTGAGGGAACTGGGGCTGGGCTGGAACTAGACCAAACGAGTTGCCCGCGCCGGCGGCGCCGTCGACAAAATTAGACCCATCGCCCATGCCGTTCCATCGCAAAATCTGATCCCCCGCACCGTTCCCTGAGGCGAACGGTCGCTGCATTGGTTGTTGAAGGGGCACTACTGGTGCCGCACCTGGAGCTGCTCGTTTTCTGGAGTTTGGTGCCGACATAGATAAGGACCCGTGAGCGGCGGGAGTTGCGCTCGAGACGAGCGGAGAAGTAGAGTCGAAAATTGGGAGGCTCGATACCGATGCCTAGCGTCAAAGTCGCAGGACGAGGCTGAGGGTTGCCTTGTGCAGGACCTCACGAGGCAAAAATCCAATCAGGCGCTGGTTCACACTCGGCGAGGCGCCGAAAATTTGCGGTCGGTAAAAATGAAATTGTCGGTGCTCAGTTATTCGCGGGGCAGTAAATCGATGTTCGAGTCGCGTATGTCGCTGATGGATTCTTGACGTTGAACAAACGCGAGTCGGATGGGATTTTGGCGTAGCCGGAGAGCGCAGCAAAATGAAATAATCGAGCGCGAGCAGCAGGCTGATCGGCAGGCTATCCGCAGCTGAACCAAGGCTGGGAGGTTGAGGGAGGTTTTCTTGGGCCGACACGAGCGGGATCGCAGGAGAAACGCGAAAGGGCAAGAAACCGATTTCCGGATAGAAAGGGCAGCGGCGAAAGCGGTGTGCGGGAGCGCTCAGGATCGCAAGCGCAGCAGGCAAAGGCGGTGATGTTGGAAGCAAAGCTGGTGTGGGATTGCGCGACGTGCTTGGGCGTGCTAGGCAAAAGTAAGTTGGCGGGCGGCGCCTGGGACGTGTCTCGATCAAGTGCGGGATGAATGGATGGCCTCGGGACCCATTCTGGTGTGCAGAGCCAAGGCGAGAGAGGCGATGCGCGACCAGAGCTCACAGCAGCAGGCAAAGCTTGTGAAGTCGGGCGTGTCGATGGTGATTCTCTTGATGTCGCAGAGGCTGGAGAGGCCCGCCTGAGCATTTGGACCAGAGCCGATCAATTGTCAAATCTTGACAGGCCAATCAGGGGCGCGGACCGGGCACGATTTCCACGTGATGGTGATAAGATAAGCCACACACAGTGCTTTGAGTGCTTGCTGTCGGCTACCTTAACGATTGAAAGTGCTCCCCACTTGGGACATGGGTATTTATTCAGCAGCAGCAAGCGATTGACCGTTGTCTCGCTTTGCCTGGCGGCCGCTAAGGGGATTAGCGCGGAAAACGGGCAGTTTGCTGTCTTCAACGCTCTCAATGGGGCCGTTGCCCTTTAATACCTACTTTTGCATGTTCAAACATGAGCTTTCACTCACATCTCACGGCTCCGAATCCGGCCCTCTTACCAACAATGGAATAATCGCCGCTTCCAATCTGAGCAGAAATGTCTGAGTGGGGAAACTTGTCACAAGAATGTCACCCCAAAAAAGTCGTGGGCGTCATAATGAACCCAGCTTCTGCATGGGCCACAATTGAGCTTGGCTTAGTTGCATTGTGCTGGGGTATCGCCGCTACTTCTCATTGCCATGTCGTCAACAACCGCCTATTAAACTTTTTTTTTTTATCTTGACAACCCCTCCAATCCCTTTTCCCAATTCGTGCAGCCAAAGTGCGACGGATAGTTTGCTGCATAACTTCTCATTATTTGGCGCCTCTCCCCGCGAGAGACGCAGCCCGCGCCATCTGCGCGTTCCGTGCCTGATCCCGGGACTGATCCCAAGCTCTCCCGGACTTCCCTTGTCGAGCATCTCTTTGTGCCCGTTTTTCCTCCTTTAGTGTCCGCGCCTTTTCGCGTGGGTCGATGACCACCAGCTCCTCCTCGGCCTTCTTGCGGTTGCTCAAGTCCTTGCCCAGCTTGTCCGCTGCAAAGCTGAGAGCATGTGACATCCAACCCTCATCATCGCTGTCCTCGTTTTCTTGCTTATCCCATGAGTTGCAGCTCTGGCAGTTGGCGATAAAGTGCAAGTCGCAGAGGTTGGCTTCGTCGTCTGGGCCTTGAACATTACTTTCCTCCTGCTCATCTTGGGGCAACGAAATCTCATTGTCCTTCTTCGGTGGTGCCTTGTCCAGCTTTGACTGAAATGCCTTCAGCATGCGAAGAGTCTTTTGATCGTCGACAGCCGTAGTGTTAACGGCACCAGGTCGTCGCTTGCGCCCTCTCATTGATGTCTCTGGTATCATCGACTCCAGAGCCGACTCCTCCTCCTCCTTTTCTGGTTCCTCTGTGTGAATTGTCCGTCTCATAGATGCTTTCAGTGCCGCAAGCTCTTCGTTGGCCTTTTCTAATGCCGTTTTCTTCGGTGCTTCCGGCTCTGGTGACAATTCCTTCTGTCGACGGGGAGGGGGGCTAGGGCTCCTTTTCGAACAGGGTTGTGCTGTTGGCTCTTTTGTGTCTAATACCTCGTCTGGCTGCGATGGAATGTTCTTGGGTCGCGGATCATCCTTGTTCTTTCCCTTTCGTTTTGATGCCTTTTCGTTGGGTTGCGCATCTTCCTCGGGATCTTCCATAACCAATCTCGTGTCGAATTTTGGCTTCTTGAAAACGGGTTCTTCTTCTCCCTCCTCATCCCCAAAGCTCAATAACTGCTTGCCACCCTTGCGCTTCTTTTTTTTGTCTTTTGCTGTCGCCGGTTTGCTGGAGGTTTGCACAGCAACCCTGGTCCGCTTCTTCATGTCATCGAACGGGTTGACCAAAATCTCAATCCTCTCGATCTTGATGGGGTATATGGGTCTTTCTGCCTCGTCAACTTCTACCTCGCCCATTTTTGCCAAGTTGTAGATTGTGTCACCGGCGATTCGGCCGAAAAGGGTGTTTTTGCCATTCAGCTCCTCCGTCTTGTCGAGTGTGAAGAAGAACTGGCTGCCATTGGTATTGGGACGAGACTCGTTGGCCATGGCCAAGAGACCACGACGATTGAATTTGAGTCGTGAATGAAATTCGTCCTTGAAGTTGATTCCGGTCGGTCCTGCATTCTTTCCCTGCCTCTGGTCCATGGGCCATGGATCCAGATCGTCACTGAACGCTCCTCCATCATAAATGGACTCTCCGCCGTTTCCCGTTCCGGTAGGGTCACCACCCTGTAAGATGAATCCTGGCACCAGTCGGTGAAAAACTGTGTTGTCGTAGTAGCCATCGAGGGCCAGCTGAAGGAAATTTCGGCACGTTAGGGGCGTCTGTTTCGCGAACAGTTCAACCGAGAGTTCGCCGCGCGTCGTGTGCAGAATGGCCGATGCCGTCGGCTGCGGTTCGAGGTTGTAGATGGCAGACATCTTGAGGCAACGAAGCCTTGCGCTCCCGGCTTATCGGCTAAGTTGATGACGTGGGAGTGATGTTTTGTTGTTGACGGAACAAAACTAGCGAGACCAAGACTTGCTTGCACCTGGCGTCGCGCATCGGCCAGCCCCACTCTTATCGATAGCGCATTGCGTCGACTCGCAGTCCAAGCGCAGGTCTGACGGACAACAGATAACACACAGCAAGTATTTAAATCACCATGAGATTTATTATTATGCTGCCATACTTGTCCTATAAACATGATCCTTTATTCTATAGTAGGGTAAATGTATAAAAATAAAAATAAAAATAAAAATAAAATAATTCTTTATTTTCGTGTTAGCAAAAAATTTTTATTCTGGGTTTTAAAAATAAAATCAAAAACATCAGAACCATGAGGGCTTCTTTTTCTTATTTCATTTGTTTATTCTTTGATTCTTGATGCTTTTTTATGCTTGTTCCGAATGCTTTTCTCTGGCTCCGGATTTGAACGTGCTTGCTTGCTTCTTGGGGCTCCTTCCCTTACACGGTCTGTCTCGACCAAAAATTTGGGCACCTTCCCAAATATGTAGCTCCTTCTCACACTATTGCGCATACCATGTTGGCAGAGTTCCTTCATTATGGCCATGATGTTGACTGATGCCTGGAATTGTTGGGTATAAATACTAGCCATGGCATGGCTGATATATCTTGACTTCGATAGCCTTATTGTCGGATCCAATATGTCTGTCGACAAAGAACACAAAGCTATCATACGTCTCCTCCTTTATATTATCTTTTATGACCTTTGAGGCCCTGTATATGTCGCTGTAATCTTTATTCATGTCCCCGAATACTATTTAAAGCTTCAGGAACTCTTTGCCTTGGCTGGCTTCACCTATGCTCCCGAGTTGTAGGATGCCCTTAGTGCTGCTGGCCCTCCTACTATCGACTGGTTCCTTGCTCTCCCCGGCAGAATTCCTTTCACGCATGGGGCGTCTACGTGCTGGTTCCCACCAAAGACAATTGTATTCCCTGCATCTACATCAGATCCGGCACAACTGCCAGTGGGACCCGTGCACGGGTCATCGCATACAACGCTAGCTTATCTCTTGGTGCATTACCCTATTGTGCGCGGAAGGCAATACAAGACGGATATATAATTTCCCACAGGGTAGTCCTTGTCCAATGTCCCATCCCAACCCCAGTCAATCGCCCAATTCTACGAGTTATTGTTGTTGCTCTGGAGGCAGCGACGACAGCCGTCTTCTGGGCAACTCAACACTGCGAGAAAAAGTATGGGTCTTTAAGTACTGTCGGAATATGTTCAACTCGGGCAGTTACCTCGCTGTAGCCACCACAGCAGCTACACCCCTCGCGGCCCAAGGCAACAGTTTGGCCTAGTTACACAACCAAGAGGACTCACAAAACCCTCCATAGCTTTTCTCTTTTAGCCTAGACAATCACAATCAAGACACAACAAGAAAGAAGATCATGCGTACACTAGACCCAATGAAGTTCCCGTACGGGACCTTCTTGCGACCCAATAAAATCGGACCTAGTCCACCAACAAGTACCGTTGTTTTTGGCCTGCGGAGTCATTTGAGTGGATTGGTTCATGCTCCCATAGTCCCGGCCAAGACTTCCCATGGCAAAAAGGATCCCTTGGGATTCATCGATATTTATCGCGCCAAAAGAGGTATTTTCTTCTTGTATGTATTTCCAGGTTTCACATTTGCACCGACTTTTGTGCACCACCGAGTGGTTGAGCCATTGACTCAGACATCGTGCCCTGATAGGCATGTCCATATACTCAAATGGTAAGGGCGCGCTCTGGAGTTGCGGGCTCTCTGATTAAGCACACTACATTTCGCATTCCTAACGACCCTTGAACACAATCCAAGAAAGCAATTTTTTGTTTATTACGGGACAAACTGCGAGACATGCTACCTGTGAAGAGTACCATTCCACCGTCCCATTCCCTCCCTTGCATCAGAGCCCGGAAAGTTATATATCTCCCCTGATGTTGGCAGTCACGCTTTTGCCCAGCCGTCGCTTTCTTAATTTTGCATCTTTTCTACATCCAAAGATGCTAGGATCGATAGCAACAGAGAGGTCACGATACATATTACCTGATAATCCAGGCTCGGGTTTTGGCGAGAAGGAATTGCGGCGTTACTACTACTGTTCACGAGTACCCATCTTTCTTCTCAGGCTATCAACCCGGAGGCTGGTCCTACTGGTGTTTGTGTCGGTGTTAGTCCTCACGTCTTCGACATTAGCATTTATCGAAGTAAGTTTACTGTCAGCAAATTCAACTGTTTCCCTGCTAGTATGATGACTCAATGTCACATAGCGTCATGGTTATGTCAAAAACTACCCAAAGGTTATGATAACCGATGTCGGACACTCACTTGACCAACCAATCGAACAATCAGCTAAACCGCCCGTCGAACCACCGTCCGAGCTACAACTTCAACATGGCCCTAAACTACCCAAGGAACTGCCCACTGAACAAACACCCGACCATCCATCTATTCCACCACTCCAACATGATAAACCCAAGGATCCTCTCGAACGGCCGCAAGACTCTACAAAAGATTCCTTGAATGACCCCATTCATGAGAATCCATCGCAGGACTCTACGCCAGCCGAAGCCGAAAACTCAGTAACAGAACACGATACCAACGAAAAACTACCTAGTGACAACAAAGTTGCGCCGGAAATACCTAAGCAACCAGCAGAGAATACCATACCCAAAGAATTTGAAAGGCCTAAACCACAACCCATGGCTAACTTGCCCATGCCTACACCTGGCGACCACAGACTGATCATCCTTCTTGCAGCCGAAGGACCCAGTCCGGATTTATGCAAAGTCATATTCAGTGCAATGGCCAATGGATACCCAAGTCCTATCATTCTACCCTGGGAAAAGAGGCGGTCCGGGAACTTGGCAAGATTGGATAAAATTACGTCCGCTTTGGAGTATCTCGATAAGATGTTAGGCCCCGACGCGAATGAGAACGAACGTCTCCTGCACAACGATTTAGTCATACTTTCGGACCCAGCGGATGTCTGGTGGCAGTTACCGCCAAACATCCTCATCCAACGTTACTTTGAAACAAACCGGCTTGCAAATGAGCGACTCGCCGTGGAGTGGGGAGTTCCAGGAGAAATGCCCATGATGCAAACCATTGTCGCCATATCCCAGCAGAGTTGCCAACCAAGCTTATACAGGCGCAATCTTCATTGTGACATGGTCCCTGAGAGCCCTGCTCGCTCGGACTTGTACGGAAATTCCACCAATGACGAAAAGGATTCGCTCAGTAGGCCCAAGTTCCTCAACTCGGGTATCATCATGGGCCCTGCCATTGACATTCAACGACTTTTGCGCCAGGCCCGCGAGAGAAGGAAACAAGCCAAGGACCACCATTCTCCTTCCGATCAAGCGCTCTTAGGTGCGCTCTTTGGCGAGCAGGAGAAGTGGCGCAATTGGCTCCGGGAGCAGCCCAAAGCAAACCTGAAGGATCCCAAGAAACCCGTGGTAGAGGGCAATTTCGAGAATCATGAGTTCCACATAGGCCTGGATTATTTCCAGAACATATTTCTACCTATCGCTGCCGAAGATATTCACGGTGAATTCATCAACCTAGGCGATCAGGCACACATCAACACAACTTCAAAGAAGCTAGGGATCGAGCCTGTGCGGCTAACTGGAGTCCCAGCTGATATCAAACACTCCGTTCACCCTCTTTCAAAACTAAACATTACCCTAGCAAAGTCTCTTGATTGGGATTCAACGCTACTATACGCCGACTACTTTAGCCAGGCAGTCCCGGCAGTCATCCACCAGAATGCTCTGGGAGAAAAAGAGTCTAACAACCAACACGATTGGTGGGATCATACCTGGTTCTTTCCTCACCTCCGGGTCCTTATCAAAAACCACCTCAGAGTTCTCAAGAAGCCTCCGCCGCTAGCTCAAATACGTTTAGGTAACACACATGCCACATATCATCACCTTCCAGCAGAGTTGGAAAAGCGAAGACCGCGCAAGTTCACCTCCACGATGGTGTCCAAAGGGTTCCCCGAGATGCCCTTTGAGGATATTTGTGAGGGAAATCCAGATAGCCCAAGGTGGTTCGATGAAATATTTAGGGACGGGCTGGGTTCGATATAATGATGCTAGGGATACGGCGTTGGTGGCGTTGACCCTTATACCACACTACAACTATTAATTCCATTTGTTGACAAGTCCGGAGCATGCAATGCAACTATACAATGTCGTCCTTACAAGTCTTTAAAATACACGTTAGATCAGTATAAGATTGAGTTTAGACTTAAAATAAGAAAGCAATAGGCATCAACGCTACAATTCAATCACAACAACATTACAGGCCCAAAGTTACTGTTTCACAATACTCGCCACCTTGTGTCAACATCATAAATCTTATTTTATTATAAAATATTAACACGGTTTTTATTGAAATTGTATCATTGTATAAGTTTTTGGATCTGGGTTGTCATCTTATTTGAAGTTCGTAAACACTTCAAGTTGATGAAGAAAACACATCTAACACTCACCCCATTAGACGTTGTTCTAATAAACCGGTCACCGCAAAAAATCAGCCAATCCCTACGGAAAAATATCTAGCAGGATCAATAACAGCCACCTTTATTATGTTGAAACACATATATGCATGTAAGTGCAAGAACTATTAGGGGGGCTATCCCAACTTATCAAGATCGGCGTTGCAGAGGCTCGCTGCCTCAAGCATGTCTCCAGAAAAGGTTAGCCAGCAAGAACAGAAATTACGACATGGTATTGACATAATCTGGCCTCTAAAATGGTGTCTCAATATGTCTCCGGTATGACGACACGCCAAGCCTCAAGGTCTACTGGATCTTCAACACGGCCTCTTTGAGGTGTTGTTGCACGCAACCTCTTCCCCGCGAAACACGTTCCTAGGAAAATTGCTCGTCGACAGCATCCAAGTTGTATCCTAGCTCAATAACCCAGCCCAATAGTTTGGGGGGCCTTGGTTCAAGGAGAGCCTGACGCGCAAAGGAATGTAGAGGCGTGCGATCGAGTAACCGCAAGTGAACACACTGTTCAAGACAATTAAATACAGCAAACTTGACTGGTCTTTGCAACAGCTGTTGTCTTACCTGCCATGTATGAGAAACACACAACTATCGGACCATTTTCAGATTATTGGGCAAACAAAGTAATCCAGAGATAACCAGAGAATAAATTTCTCTCCCTCCGAAGCCACATTCGTCTTGGACCATTGGCGAGCTACTTACAAGGTACATCCCATGGGATCTCATGGTATTCCACCCCTTGAACAAAGGAGTGGGCACAGCTCACTTGAACTCTAATTTGTTGCTCTGTATAATGTTGTTCTTTTGTAGATCCAAAGGGGTGACTATAGTTTGTTCTTTCTTGGAGTGAATTAATACACTCACATGCTAGGGGTACAGCCAAGGGGAGCCCATTTTGAGTAGAAATATGGAGTGGTCCAGGCCAACCAGGCTCCACACCTCTGACTCAGAATGTACCAGAAGAATATCTCTCGAAGGGAAAGATGACGAGTAGATGACGTTTAAATGGGAGAAATAAAGAGCATATCCCTTTTCCTTTGGAATTACTACAAAGGCTCATCACGTTCACCCCTGCCACCTGAAGCGACATGCATGGTCTATGACATGCCCGGAATGCACCGCAAACATAAACAGATCAACTCCGGAAAATCTCACCGGCCAAGGATTCTGTGCCTCCCTGGCCATTCAATACCCCGAATCAAACTTGTTTGGAAATTCCAGCCTGAAATGCTGAATCTTATTATCCACGGTTTCGCTGGGATGGTTGGCTTTTTACGCCGGGAAAAGCCGTACAATCCAACCCTGAATGCCTATGACGGTGATACTTCACTGTGACCACTGCACATCAATCCCAGTAAAAGTGCACTAAAAAGTTTGGGGGATTCTATTGTAGACCATGTTCCAGCAAGCCTAATCACTGTTCACTCTTTGTATGGTGTTGAAAGCCAGTGTCAGTCAAGTGATCAAAGTAAAGGCGACCGAGTTGAATGTCCTGTTGGGCAACAAAGAACCCTCGGTTGGATATGAATACAGGAAGTGGAGGCCGCACGAATCTATTTATGACGCCGAGCTTTACAGCTCAATAACACCAAAGGTTTGTAAGATGACTTTCTTGGATTTTTTACTTCTAGGTTATCATACTCCTAACCCTCCTCGTCTAAACATTTCAATCGGGACCAAGCCAAAAAGGCGCCGGGTGGCCTATGCAATTCGGATCCACTCGACAAAGGAATGGTACCGTTCCATAAATGATTGCGCTCCATTTCAAGATGTCAGGCAGCCTTCGGGGGTGCCCAAAGAAACACAAGAGAGTGATACTGGTCAGCCTGGCTCTTTAGTTCTCACTGGCCACCTGGAGCAGGCCAAGCGTCCGAGGCCCGGAACTGCGAGGCCTAGATTCTCCAGCGCCATTAGCTCATCGCTTCTCTCTGCTCGCGCACGGTATTGTGACTGTGGGGTTGAAACAACAAATATGGTTGAGGAAAGAATTCTGAGACACAGGCAAGAGTCCAGCCTGATGCTCGAGGGGGGGCTATATGTCATCCACCGTAACTGCATGAGAAGCTGCGAGATGCTATTTTGGCCGTTGCTCAAGGGGAAGTTAGGAACGAGTCAAGTGAGGGGCGGGAAAGCAGAAGAAGAGGAGGGAGAAGAAGAGCTATCCGGCTGGGAACACCTCCATAGGGTCATTGCCAGCCACACTGGCACTAACGAAGGACGGGACTTCCCGCCCTACAGGGAGGATCAGCGGGCCTGGGTGTTGAACATTGAAGACATTGGGGGCCAAAATGTGATACACAGCACCCGGAGGCTTCATGGACGTTCCAGGCCCGAACTCCTAGAAATGATGAAGCAGGTCGGAAGGAGGGGTTGGCGAGACGTTATCTGGGTCTCAACCTCAGATGTAGAGCTAGCTTCCGGAACTCTTATGATCAAAGGCGAGACCCGGAATTTGCAGTGGCGGATAGATTAACATAGCTGAATTAGGGTCATTGTTTTTCGTTTTCCAATGTCCTTAGTCATCGCAGACATGATAAGAGCTCGATGAATATCCAAGCTCCTGCTTCATCAAATGTCGACCAATGCCTCATGATGGTGCGCAATATAATGAATGCCCTTTGTTGACTGCTACTCGGTCAGGCCTCTTTATCTCATGTCTTAAATCATACCGCAAGCGGGTTCGCGTGAATCGTAATCTTTTCAATCTTGAATGGCTCTTTGGGCCGGTTCTTCCGATCCACCTCGACAGCTTCCATTTTAGCCAAGGTGGCCAGTCCTTCGTCGCCAATGATTTTGCCAAACACCGTGTTGAGGCCGTCCAGGTGAGGCGCCTTGTCGAACGTGATGAAAAACTGCGAACCGTTGGTGCCGGGACCTTTGTTGGCCATGGCTATCATGCCGCGCGCGTTGTGACGGAGCGTGGGCCGAATCTCGTCGTCAAAAACACCGCCCCAGATGCTTCGTCCGCCCTTGGGGTTCTCTGGGGGCGATGGTGTCGCCGGGCCGCCTGTCTGGACCATGAAGTTGGGGATAAGTCGGTGAAAGGGCGATTGATCATAGTAGCC
This sequence comes from Calonectria honghensis, assembly GCA_013403855.1. NCBI lineage: Eukaryota > Fungi > Ascomycota > Sordariomycetes > Hypocreales > Nectriaceae > Calonectria > Calonectria honghensis. The sequence continues at coordinate 182,202 of VTGB01000040.1, read as the reverse complement.
GGATGCGCAGAGGGCGAGGAAATTCTGACGTATGTCGTTAGCACGCGACGGCGAGGCTGGAGTGGGAATTCTAAAACTGGAGACATACCTCTGCTGTCTTGGGAACGCTTTCACAGAAGACCTCGATCTTGATGTCGCCTAGCGACGTGTGAAGAGTGACGGACATGGCAGGCGTGAATGCGCGGCAACTCCCGAATAATGGATGCGAACGTGCCGTTGCTTTGCAATTGCGATACAGACTTTTGGTGGTGCTACCAAGAGGGAGGGAAAAATTCTGGCCAATCCGGTGGCTCTAACCTGGAGCTTCGAAGACGACCTTCAGCCTTATGGCGCTAAGCCTCATCTGAGTCTGATCGTGGCTTGGTGTGGCTCATGTCAATCCGATAATCCACGCCACAACTCGCTTTCGCATTGGGAAGGATAGCCGAAGGGGTGTGGGCAACGAAACAGATGCCCAAACGGGGCCGTGCGACGACAGGAATCAGTGGGACTTGGGAACAGGGAAGAACCCCCATCGAATTTCCTCGGTAGTTTGCAAACCATCGTATCCACGATATTAATCAACAAGATGGCGTCTGACGTGCATCTGCATACTTACGCACAACACATATACCATCCTGTAGGGGAGCAGCACGAGGTGCATCGTTTAATGAACGAACCTGCATGCACGCGCCCAATGTTATCCAGGGAGCGCCGAGAGATCCGCGGTTTGGCGGGCTCAACCACTCGGCCGAGTTTTGGCGTTCTGTGCCAGATCTACCCTAGACACGCGAAACAAGTCGAATATTCCACAATGCTTCTCTGTTTCCATGCTCCCCCACGCCAGGACTATTTAGTTCGTCCCAACATGTTTCTATCCATGACTTTGGAAATTGGAGATTGTCACAAAATGCTCGTGCCAATGCTGAGTTGGCAGTCATGGGATCAGCTGTGCAAAGATGATCCCTAATCCATGTTTTCCCCTCTTCCCCCCCCGAAAAAAACTCCACATCTAGCATAACGGGCAATTACGGTTCTTCCCCAAGCCTAAATTTATCGATGGGTTTTAAGACAGTGGCATAACCCCAACCCATTGTAGACCCGCGCGCTGATGGCTTGTTGAAATTGCAGAGGCTCCTCCTTGCAGATGCGACGCGTCCTTGCCAACACACAACAGACGCACACACACAGACCAGGGGATCACGGGGCCGCCCGTCTAGTTCAGGGGCTCGAAATGAGGACGCAAGATACGGACGTCCCTAAAACGGCGACCGCCAGAGGGTTTTGGCGGTGACGCTTTAGCGCCTGTGCTCTGCCGCAGCTGTTTGGCTGCGCCCGAGATTGCACCATCTCCACATGACTATTTTTGACGTCACCGCCTCTGCGTTCGCCTAAATCTAGATCGTTCCGTGGACCGACTTTGACTATGTTGAAGGCAAACTTTTCAAGCCAGTTTTCGGAAAATACCTGACAGATCTAGGAGACTTTTTTTCGTTCTAGATTCCCTTTGCGTCTCTTCTCCAAGACCAGGAACCAACGGCGCAAATCAATGGGGCCGCCATGGTGGACTTGGTCACTTTAGTCATGAAAGGCGTGGCGCGCATAGTATAGCATAACATTATATCGACACCTTTTATTGAATTCCATTGATATTGATAATCGCAAGTCACATACAAGGAGGAAACCATCAGGTGAAGAGATTTTTACTTCTTTTTTTGTGCCTGTTACAACTACCTATACACAGGACGGGGGCTCGGGAGAAGGTTAGCAGAGCAAGGACAAGCCTGTTCTGTAGATCCAAATGTGGCACAAACGTGTGCCAAAGTTCCCTTCCCCGGGACGACGTTGCCATTATTGGCTAACATTCATCGTCCCTCATTTCACCTCCGAAAGAATTATACAGTCGTTATGCTGTGTGTCGCGAAGAGTATCGACCGCCTCATCGTACCAGACCGAGGCCGGACTTTTTCGTCCCCTTGGCCTCTCAAAAAAAAAAATGCAAGCCATCCCTGTTCCTCCCATGTGTGGGTATCCTTTTTGTTCCGTCGCAGAGGGATCTGTTTCCTTTCGTGCATTCTCGGTGGTTCCCGTATCGAGGCCGGCCAAGCTCCCCCTTTGTACTCTATTCCTTCAAACATTTCCTCCAAGAGGTAACCCCGTTGCTTCTTCATGTAGGCCGCTTTCCTCATCAGAGTTCCCCTGAACCAAAAGGGGACAAATCATCGAGAGGCCATAACATGCCAAAAATTTGCCGTAGAAAAGAAAAAGAAAAAGAAAATAGGGGTATGATCCGGATTCCGTTTTTTTGGGTGCCGAAGGACTTGCAGAATTTTGGGTTCGCAATTGAAAAAAGAAAAAAAAGCAGTCGCTAAATGCCAAGACGTAGATGAGAGATAGATCATTCTGTTGTGTTACCATTCGAGTGGCATCAAAACAAGTGCGAGAATGTCGGGTCAAGGAATTGTGAACAAAGGAGCTGGGCCTTTGCCACACGGTTGGTCGAGCGGCAACAAGGCCTTGAGAGTTGACGTAAAGTTACAGAAATCTGGGGTGAAGCATGTTCCACCAACCATGCTATTGTTGGTGCATACCATGTTGTCCCACGTAGCCGGGGTATTGAGGATGCTGGCCATAAACGGAACTAGAGTGTTGTTGAGGAGTCGGTGTCACAGGGCATCGAGGAGGTAACTGGTGGTAGGGCTCCTTGACCATGTTGTTGTTGCTGCCCACTATGCAGTTTCCGTCGGGGGTAATCGGAGGAGTCAGGTAGCCGTCGAAACCCATCGCGCTGTGGCCCTTCTGTGGTGTGCTGTAGATGTTGGAGTGCTTTGCAGTAGGCTCGGTTGGGGGCGAGGGGGGGTTGGCAGTTCGACGGGCGATGGCAGCCTGTTCGGCCATGAAGTCGGCGAGCTTCTGAGAGACCCGGGACAGGTTGGGGGTGGAGTACTTGCGTCCCAGGGTTGGTGAAGGCTGGTGGAGGTGGTGGGATAGGGTGAGCAAAGTGAGGTTCTCAGTGTGATCCCACTCTCCGTCGTTGACTTCGGCGCGGCCGAGGATGGCTCGTGCAAGGGCGAGAGAGGCTCGGGCCATGATTGAGGGCTTGGTGGATACGAAGTCTCGGTGGTAGAGGGCAATCTCGCTGAGGTAGGCGGCCATGTGTTCCACCTCCCTGTCGTCACCCTCCTCGGCAGCCATGAGCTGAGAAAAAAAGTCGACGGTTGGGTGACCGATGGCCCACTCCAAAGTGTTGAGGACATGCATCTCCATCTGGGTGAACATACCGGCGTCGTACAGGCCACAGCACATGTTATTAAGCTCGTGGATCTGAGGCACGCGGTCCTTCTTGTCACCATACTTGGCAGCGATGAGGAGGGCAGCGCAGCCGACCAGCTGGTAGTGTTGCTTGTACACCACTCGCTTTGAGCAGTATCGGTCCAGGAGGTTGACTGTGAGGAAGAGGGTCTCGGGCAGGAGGGCGAAAGCGGCATGAGCCTCGATGAGGAAGTCGATCAGGTAGGGCCTCATGAACCACTGGATCTCGCGCTGCATGTCGATCAGGCTGGCATCGGGAAGGGTCTCATCCTGTTCAAGGTTAGCACAAAATGGAAGCAGAGCATGGGGGTGACGAGACTTGCCTCCATGTGCCTCATGTGTTGCATGATATCCTCGAGGTACTCGTCGCCTGCTAACCGGGACAGCTCGCCGGCGATAATATCTTGTCGGTTGCGGGCAATGAGCTTGGCAGCATCGCGAGGGTTCATTCTCGAGTGGTGAGGTTCGTCAGACTCGACGAAGAAGGTGCTGTCGGGGTGAGAGTGTGCCATGTTGGGCAATGTGTGTAAAACGATGCGATATTATGGAATCGTTGATGTGTGTTGAGGTCAAAGAGAGACTGTGAAAGTTCCCCAGGAATCTTGGTCGGAGACGATCGAATGAGCGATTGACTCGGGTGTGTGAATGAGTGATGCACACCGAGGAATTAGGGTATTAAGATATTAAAGAGCGTGGTGAAAAAGATTAACAGAACGAGTGACCGTGGCTGGTAAACGAAGCCAGGAGCATGAATACAATGAATGGGTGGAGGCAAGGAAAGGGATCGGAAAAGGGGTCGTTTAAAAACGAGGTCGACTCAAGGGCTCTAGAAGGACGGGATACGTATCAGCATATAGTTCTATTGCATGGGAGATCTGAAAATCTCAGTGCAGCAAGACAGGGTCATGCAGAGTCCAGGGGTGGGACAGTCTGCCGTTTTAGAGCGGCATCCCTTGGGTGATGGAGGCGTGTTGGCACGGGGGGTCGGGGGCCATTGGCACGGGAAAGGGTTGGGTGCGAAGGAGGGAGGGAGGCTTACCACAGGTCGGGGATGTGGCCAAGGCTTCCGAGAGTGAGACAATGTCCTGAGATCGAGTGGGAACAACGAGCTAACGTCTCCCACAGAGCAAACTTCAGGACTGAGGTCGTAGTGGAGATGGCTGCGGTATGCGGGAGTGAATCCTCGGCATGCAGCTAGAAGGGGGGGGGGACGAGGATTAGATTTCGCTTGGTGACATAATTGTTGGACGGTTGTCCACTAGCGACGTACCTGCTCACACGGGATGGAAAATTGGTCGTTGAACCTGTTGGATGAGGACACAAGAGACCGGGTAACACACAACGATGGTGGTTGGAAGGTTTGGCAGAGAAATGCGTGGGATGCAAATTCTCTTTTAATCCGGGGCTGGATATCGGAGATATCTTTTCTGGCAATCCACTGGTGGAAGGAAAAAAGAATCGGTGCCTGGCTCGAGGGTCGAGAATTGACAAGACTAGGACTGACGAAGAGTCAAAGAAAACAGACGTCGATGCACAAGTCTCGGGAAGGACACGCAGAATCGTCTCGTGAAAGAGGGAGCGGAGCGAGTCGGTCGACGGCGACGGAGGGAGTGGATAGGACTGAATTCCGAATCGGGATTGAGAGGAATTTGCAGCGTCGAAGGAGGAGCTGGAGGGGGAAGGCAAGCCGGGTCGGAGGGCAAAAGCGAAATACCAGCAAAGGTGTCGTTTGATTCACTTTTCTGCAGACCGTCCTTTTTGGTGGTGCCGTCTCACAGTTCTGGGTCCGGGCCTTTAATAGGGCGGGCTGGGAAAGGGAGTCGAGCGGAAGCCCACGGTAAGATTCTTTCTCCTCGTCCAAAGCGCGTCTGCGGCCTGCGATCGAGTCAGGAGGAGACGGATTGGAAATGAGGGAACGAATGGATGAGGAAGAGGGAGAGGAAGGGGAGGAGGGAGGTTTGCGGGATGAAGGTAGGAGGAGGATGGAAGAGGAGAAAAAGGACTGGAGGAGAGGTAGCGAGTAGTTTTAACGGACTAGAGCAAACAGGAGCAGGCCAACCCAGGCGAGCCAAACCGCCAGCCAAACCACCAAAGCAGCCAAAGCTCGCGAGCGCAGCGCAGCGCAGTGGGCTGCCTTATCCACTGCCCACTCCAGTGGGTACTTGGGGTGGACGGATGTACCCTGCTCAGTTCTGTGCGTGGAGGGAGTGGTTGTGGCGCGCCCGTGAGGTACTTTGGCTCCATCCCAGCAGAGGGGGTCCCCTGGTACGGGAGTCATCCACAGGTCACCACCACGACTGTCCCCTCAGCAAGCGTCCCGTCACTCAGCCAGCCAGAGCGAGAGTGAGCCAAGGAGCTGCGCGCAATGGGCGTGGAGCAGAGGTGAAGGGACCGGGGCCGACAGCCTTGGGACTGGGGGGGGAACAGACACCACACCCGGGGGGAGGGGGGCTTGTGCTTGGCTCACACTCCCACTCCTCACTCCTGCATACTGCCTCTACCGAGTGTACAGCGAGGTACATCGGCCATGTACCGCGTCGCCTCACTGCTTTGCGCTAGAGACACGCACCCAAGGCACGCATTCGGGGGGGTGGTAAGGGGAGGGGGGGCTGGGTTTGGGCTTGTGCTTGGGCTTGGGATTGGGGGGGTTGTTGGGGGTGAGCGATTGCAGCAGCATGGGCATGGGGGCGTGCCAGGTACAGCGCAGTACATCTTACTCTTCTCGTACGTACCTGGGGGTCACGTTTGTGCCAATTGTGTCGTGTCGTAGCGTGTTCTGTCTCTCGGCTGGGGAAATTCGGTGCAAGCAGGGCAGGGATCCGCGTGCGGATGGGCGAGCGCTGGAGGGGACGATGGTTTTCTGCGTGTGCTTGTGCTGGGCGTGCCGCAAGTAATTCTTCCTGATCAAGATGCTGCGAAAACGGCCAGGTCAGGCTGGGTTCGGCCGGGAGACTCGACTTGATGCTCCCGGATATGTCGATTCCCGCGGGACTTTGACGATGACGGCGGCAACGGCTTGGTGAATTTTTTGCGCAAGCGGAGAAGCCCAACGACAAGACGGTCACGGGGTTTACATGCACAGGAAAAGGGTTGATAATGATGAGCCGAGTGAGATAATGTGCATCTTTCCGGGGAGGAATGAGAGAGTGAGAGCAGAGAGAGAGCAAACTGCCAAAACATCGGTGTCCAGTTGTGGTGTGATATATCCTTCCTTCTCCGCACTTGAGGCCGCTTGTCGAGGCCAACAACTGGCCCGTTCCATGGGCCGCCGCTATTTTTGACTTGCTTTTGTCAATAGAGGACCAGATTCTGGCGTATTGTTTGTTGTGGAAGGACTACATGGCGGCCGGTGAAAGGCCTTATTGAGCGAGGCCGTAGGCGGCCTATTGTGTATTGTACGCCAGCCTTTGAGGCTTGTGCCCAGCTCATGCGCATATCCCTTACATCACAACTACCACATGCGACCAGTACAGGATCGCAAAGGGAGCACTGCACAGGCTGCTTACAGCCGCACTCGGGAGCAAACTGCGTTGGCGGACTGAGCACGAGGCAAGCAACCATGGCAGACACGGGCTAGATGTACATAGTTGATACAAAGAAACTCTGGGACGATCAGAGTTGACAGCGGGCAGGGGGATGCCTTCACAAAGCCACCGCGCCGCATCGTACGTCGTTGATATATCAACTTTCCCTCACCTGTGCTTTTGCTGGGGCATCCTTCTCTCAAAGAGGCGTTCTTGCAGTGTCCAGCAAGGCCGTGGCCCGACGCAACCTCCACAACACCAAAGGATCCATCCCGTCCCTCCATTATCCTGCCCGGCCCCCAGCACCTGTCCTATCGCGCATCTGCAATTGCGCTACTAGCCCCGCTCCCACCCGACCTCATTCCGGGCCTGGGTACTTCTCGCTGAGCGCAGCACGCAGCAGGCATCGTCTCGACGCCAGCGTCACACGCGAGGCCCAGCCGCCTGGTCACTCGGCCGCCCGCCAGAGTGAAGTCAACGGTGGACGGGCCAAGGTCTGACTTTGGGGGGCCCAAGACCACTGAAAACCTGCTACGTGCGTTTTTTGCGAGATGCAACCACCACTCGAGTGTCTCTGGCCCGGGGTTATTGGTTCACCGGTCCCTAGACCTGGATTCGGTGACCTGGGACGGGATTTCCTGTCTGCTCGCTTCCTGAGAGCTGCGTTTGTTGGCCTTTTCCCCTTCCCGTTCCCCTTTCAAGCATGGGATCCCTAGGTTGTCCAGCTCCACGCCGCTGCACCTAGACGGAGCTCCGGCCTGCTGCCGCGCAGAACAACGTCCCATATTTCAACTCGCAATATCCGCCTTTACGCCAAGTGCCATCCATTGCCCAGCGGAACGCTTGGCTAATGCGCGGTCTAAATGTCAGCAGCGTTTTTTTTTCCTTTGGCCGTTGACGAACTGCTCAAGGCACTGTAGACCCAGCACAGGGCAGCCACGGCCTCGCCGACTATTTGCGTACCGCCTCATCTCGTCTCGCCCATGCCCCGTGATTTAGGTCTCCGCCGCTTCTACATGGTTGTTGAACGTTTCCTCGCTTGCCACCCCGCGGAACATGGAATTGCTAATCCTGGACATCGTCCCGGGGCCCGGCGTCTTGCACATGAAGCGTCCGTTACCGTCAGCCAGCCTCTGGGCCTATAACGCTCCATCAATGGCCTTCCGGAGCAAATTGACAGAGCCTCTAAGCCCAAAGTCGTTGGCTGGCTGGCACACTGATGCAAGCTCAGTGGTTTATCGCGGTGCTTCTCGTCAATCTTCAAGCTGCATCCCCGTTTCAGCCAATCGCGCGTCACCGTCGCGCTCCTGCACAAACCTGGGCAAATCCAATTAATTAATCATGCATGTCATGACGACCACTTCCTTCATTGGAAGTCTCCTCATTTGCTTCCATCCCACGCGGCCCACTGCCGAAGCTATTCTCTCGTGGCTTACTCGCTTTTTCAACGACCTGCCTGCAGCATTGTGTAAGCCCTCAGACACCTTCACCTGCAACTTGGTTCGCCTGTGACTTGGTTGTTGCTGAAGGATTGGTGGCTGGATTGGGCTCAGGGGCTTACTGGTGGTACACCCTTTCCCAAGCCGTGAGACGTTGTCAGCCTGTCTGATTGCCCTGCTGCAAGCCCTGAATCCTTGAAACCCGAAGTAGTGTTTTTTTGGTCGTTTCCCTGCACAAGACGTCGCTCGCCAAGGCCGATGTCCGCCCACGGGTTAAGGCGACCGACACGTCCCCGACCATTCATTACTGGCACAAGATGGGGCGTTTTGTACATAAACGCCGTATGTTGACTACGTAGTAGCTAGGCAGTAGCAGCAAAGTTGCCGAATCGTACCGGGGCACACAAAGCAAAATACCTCCATCTGTTCCGCCGGTTACCTGTGGTGACGATGAGCTGTCAGTGCTTCCGGACCAGCCTCATTGTAACTTTCCCAGGAAAGCCCCTTGACCGAGAGGGTGTTGAGACGATGCCGAATACCACGTTCCCCTCGCTTGAAGCCATTGCCGCCTCATCAAGCATTTGCGAGAGCATGCCCGACATGCATTGCGTATGTTCTAACCCACTGGCGATCCTCGTTTCCACCCATTTCTTTTTTTTTTTACATGGCTCTGAGCCTGGCCCACTTGTCGCCGCTGTGTCGCGGGTATAATCCGTGCTACTAAAAGGAGGTGTGACGTTGGTAATAGGGTCCAACACCATGCACCTCGCCTGTACGTACTCCAAACGACGGGACTCACTGCTCCATGCCCGCGACAGCAGGGCTCCTTTGTGCTGGCCCACGCTACATCGCCTGTGTGCCATGCCCGCTATTGCTAGTCACCGCTCCAGTCTTGGAAATGGACCTCCGCCTTCCGTGCCCGCCCACTGGCGCTATTGCTGAGGCTGATGTCCCCAGCACCTTGTAATTAGCACCGCTGCATCTTACGTCGGTATCACCAACAGGCCCCTCTTACATTCCATCTGGATCCTGGAACCCATGGGTGCGGCGCCTGCAAAGCATGCTCTCCTGGCCTTCGATCTCGGAACAGGAGATGAAAAAAAAAGAATAGTTGCGGCCTCAATCTATTGTCAGCTCCCGTGCGTCGCCTTAGACAGCGTCCTGCCTAGTATGGCCGGCTGAATGCCCCCGATACTCATTTCCATCCCATCTTGCCGCTCGAAAAGCGGCTTGCTTTTTACTACTGCAAGGGAAGAGGGCGAAAAAAAAAAGAGTGATGGCCATCTCCACTATGCGAACTCAGACTCTCCCCCACGCACAGGACACCAGTGCGCATAGGTGGCACAAGCACAAAGCTTTTTGTGTATGTAATGACGCAGCATTGGTGATAACTATGCAGGACATACAGTATATTTGCCATTAAACTCTTTCATTGACTGCTAATGCGTAGTTGCTCCGCCGATGGCTTTTCGATGGAGCCTTCGGAAATGGGCGACCCAGGCCTTGTCAACGCCTCACATGCGCCAATTGACATGGTGGCCCCTTTGAGCCGGGGACCACATAAGCTCTTGGACGTTGAGTTCCTTGTCTTGTAACTTTCCCGACAACCCCAAACCACCAACAACCTAACCTTGCAACGCCAGGTGGAAGTATCATGTGAGACCGACAGCGATCCATCGGCCGCGAAACAAGATCTCAGCTGTCCGTGTCATCGGTGCCAACCCCAAACCCCAGCCGCCGTTAGCCTGCGCTTCGGACCCTCGCCCGTAGTTCCGTGAAGCAAGGGAAGAATTACAGGGTCAGAAAAAAAAGACTTGATCTCTTATGAATCTAAGCCCGAGGCAATCAAGTTCCAGAAGACAAAGAAAAAACTTAACATTCAGTTGGTGTCTCTTTCCTGCCGCTGGCACACGACCACACATCCTTAGTGCTGCAGCAAACACACGCCCCCCTCGCATCGCGTCTGGCGTTGGCATCTCGTTCCTCCCAACGCGCGCGTTTCTGGCGTCACAGTTCTGATACCCAATGGGGAGACGCGAACCCGCGCCTTACGAGACTCGGGTCGACGCATTGTAGGCCCATATTAGGTTGGGAGGGTGGCTGGATGGACGAGGACGCCTGTAAACCCACCGAATGGGGGGGAGGAGAATAGCCAGGCTAAGCTAGCGGCCGGCACCATCCATCTCCCCTGTCGACATAAAAAAAAAAAGTCGGGACACGAGGTAAAAGCGTCATCCGGATCGACATTCTGCCCTCGGCTACGATCCACTTGGAGGATTGCATTGGAAATTGAAACGGCCTCATCGGCAGCATAACTCCGATGATGATTGAGATTATGGAGTGAGAAACGGCCCTTGGTACGGGATGTGAGAAGTGACGGACGCCGTGGACGCCGCACTGGAATTGACGGAGTCATTTGTCGATCCCACTGTCGAGGCTTTCCTCTTCTTTTTTTGGTGGTCACCACCTATTTTCTCACAGACAACCACCTGCAGCAGCCAGTGAGGGGTAGCCCCAGGAACCATAACCAGGATCCCTGGCCTTGTGCAAGATACCGATCTTTGAATCAGGGCCATTCCGCATACGTGGGCACTGCCCGGGCGCTTGGTACCGTCTTTGGATATATCAAAAAATGATGTGTAGTTGTTGTTAGTCTGCCCTGCAGATGTTGCTCATCCCCAAAAATTGCTTCACCCCCTCCAAGCCCCTTCGTCAATCGAGCGCCGTTGCAGGTTCCGTGCTTGCTTGGCGTTGTGGTGCTGGTCCGGGTTTTTCGGCTGGGCTTGGCTCGCCTGGCTGACGCTGCCAGAAAAGAGTCTTTTTTTTGGCTGGCTGGCTGGCTGGCTTGTCCAATCTGGGTTAAGGACTGGGCCAACGTTCGTTGCGTCATGAGCCCGAGTCCCCTCCCCAAGGGCCCAGGCCAGTCCAACCGGGTCTAGTTGGGGAGTTTCCAGCGAGCTGAAGTGCCGCTGTGGTTGTATGCTCATGCGATCAGCATCAATGGCTCTGGCAAACTAACTCTAGTTCATTTCAAACACCCGCTCACCCAGGAGAATTAGGCAGAGTCGCTCGCGGTTGGTGTCTCGCGGCAACCGGAGCGCTGGCGTGCCAGCCAATAAACCACGCGAGTCACAGGGAACAAGGAAGACGCAGCAGCGCTCACGGATCTTAACCCCGGACTCTCTACCACGACAACCATTGACCGACGTCGTGACTACATGTACTGCTGCAGTCTTGTGGGCTCTAGACTTGCCGCAAGCCGCTGCCCCTCGGAGTTGTGCTCAGCGACTCCCCGCCGGCCGGCTGCGACACGTCCTAGGCCGGAGCGTCAGGTCAGAGACAAGGCCATCGAAATCCCGCCACCATGGCGCCGACTGACCCAAACCATGACCCAAGCCACGTTTCTGGAGGGGCCACTGGAGCCATTGAGTTCTGGAGAGTGACCTTGGGCAAAACAAGACGTCAGCAACCCAGGGCCCATTTCGGAGGCCTTTCAGACCCTATGTCTAGGCCAGGTCAGGCCAGCCCTGCCCTGGCCTTTACACGGCCTTCTTTGCGTAGACCTACGTGCTCTGATGTCGTAACACCCGTCCTGTTCCCTCGTAAACCGCACTGGCCTGGCCGCGGTCAAGAAAGTCAGAAGCCGGGAACCCAACTAGACGAGCGGCGAGGCGTAGTTGCGTCAATGCTCACAGAGCAACGGGCTTTAACTCCACCCAAAAGGGGATCCGCGGAATGATGCAGTGCGATGCCGCTGCCTCATGATTTCGACTTGAGTCGTGCCGGCCTGCCGGGACAAGCCAATCTCGAGACTCCGAGTTTTTATTCTCTCACTCAGATTTTGATATCAACAGGCAACCAAGGCGCAGGTTGCCTCACCCCTCGCATCGGCGAGATGCAAGTAGGCGTGACGTAAGACGCTGATTGGCGGGGGCGTCGGGCATTGCGCTGGGGGCTGCACACTCAGCACCGGAGCGCTAGGCACCTGGGAGGTAACAGGCGCCCTCCACTGTAACCACTTAAAGCCCTGCTAGTGCTGCCCCGCAATCGCCGTCAAGTTCCATCCAGCCCTTTCAAATAAGTTGACAACCCGCCCAAGTACGAGAAAGGCGGAGAGTTAAAAAGGACTCGGGCATGGTAGGTAGTCTTGGTAGAAGGGGTCCGGTCTGGCGGAGAAACTATCCAGACTCCCAGACCCTCTTTTAGTCGGCGGCTCCTCATCTGCATCTACGTTGACGGAGCAGCAAAGCCTCTGATCTGTCAAAGGAAAAAAAATTCCTTTTTTTTCCTTTGGCCGAAGGTAGCTGCAGTCAGTGGCGCGATATACGCCGAAAAAGACCGTGTTCCTGTCTCCCGTGTTCCGCGTTCCATGTCAGGGTGACCACCGCGCACCCAATTAAGTCTTGTCAGCAAACTTGCCTCCTTTCTCCTTGCCAACCTGTGACGATTAGACCTTGGCACCACGGGTAGAGTCGCCGCACAAGACAAGCCAGGGTCCAAGTACTGCCAGCCATCACTTTTACCCCTGCCGTCAGTTTGCCAATGTGGCATGTGCAAGCACTATAATAAGACCAAGGCGGTTTTTGCAAAGACATGGCTATCAGACGCAAGCCCTGATTCAACAGCCCTCAGTAAAAGCAATTACAGTTGGGTTGCATTGCGCCTTGCTTTTCAATCACTGTATCGGTATAGTGATATCCAGGGGATGAGACAGGTCCATCTCCGAGCGGGATCCTTGAGTTTCGGTCATTGACGCTCCTCTTGCCTGGCTGTACCCGGCTTGCCCGGTTTTTTTCTTTCTTCTGGGCCTGCATCATCCCTCGCCTCGCTGCACTTTGGGGGCGCCGATTCGTCTGTACAGGCTGGTACTGTATGTACGGTCATCCCACTCCGCAGGCAGCTGCTGCGCCAAAGCCTAACCTGTGACGCCCCGTTCCTGTCCCCATTCCCAACCCCCATTGACTAAGAAAGTGCCATGAGTCTGGCGGTAAGCACGCCTCACACCCACGGCCCATAGCCACGCGACTCTTTTAAAACTGATTTGCACGTCGCAACACGCTCGCGTGCATGGGCTTGCTGCAAGGCGCGTGAAGGCAGCCATCAGTAAGGTCAAGTGTGAGGGGGAGGCAAAAACTTTCCACGCCTTTGAGGTTGGTTTCTATGGGGTTTCTGGGGCACGCTGCATAACCCCCATTGTCGCTCTGCAGGATACTCCGCCCGTTTCCTCTTCAACGACGCCATCAAGGCTGCATTTTTTTCACTTTCCCACCCGGCGGGCCTCATTACCAAGAGTTTTTTCTTTCTTTCTCTCGGTTACTGAAGCCTGGCGGTGCAGGGACCAGCCGGACGAGGACTTAATTAAGCTGCTTCGGGGCAGGCGGCGTGGTATCAAAGGGTCATCCTGGGTCCGGCGCTGGTGATGAAAAATTCCCATGGCCCGAGACATGAGCGGACGCCCCTCTTGAATTATCAAAAGGATCATTGTCGTTGGTCTGCCGCCGTCCTCCATGCCCGCCGAGACCACCTAAGCCCGCTTCCTCCGCTTCGGACCCCCTCCAACATCCGTGACCCTATGTGCAAAACTCGGCATGTCACCGCCCAGTGGTTCAGAAAGTGGATTTGTTCCCGCAGCCGGTCCGCGACGATGGTTCAACCCCCCCTCCTATGAGGCGAGACGCCCGCGACAGAGTGGAGCTGTACTTGTCGGGACTTCCTCGTCCCCAACCCAAATTGCGGTTTGATGCACAAAACTGACGCGGGTGCACGTCCCACTACCCCACCAACACCATCACGCTAAGCGCGCCATGTTCGAGAAGCCTTCCATGGAGTGGAGACGTCCTGGCGTGCGATGCTTGTTTGAGAACCACACCGCGGGAAATGAGCCTCTAACGTCTGATCGCCCCCCTACTTGAGGCTGGTGCCAACTCTACACGCCACGGTACCCGCCACAGCACCGCTTATTCGAACCTTTACGCGGCACGGAAATTGGCCTTGTGCAGGGCGGCCAGTGCAAGTTTCGGATGCTCAACTCATCCATTTATCACCGGCACAGCTTATGCTAATGCAATGCGGGCTTCGTCACCCACCTCCGACTTCCTCGGCGGCGGACAAGGCAGGGTAAAAAAATTTCACACCGACGAAAAGGCCCAGTCTGGTTCGCCCCATCCATCCACTTGCCTTACCCCAGTGACGCCTAAAGTCCGTAAGACCCATTACCACCGGAGCCCATGGGTGCAACCGAAGCACAGAAAAAAAAAAGCGCCCACTGCACGACAAAGGTTCGTTGACCCCATCACAAGCGGTGGCAGAAAGAGGAGAAACCGACCTTCGGATTTTTCTTCATTGGCACGACGATGGCACGAAAAAAAATTTTCCTTTCCCCTCATCCACGCCCTCCGTTCCGCCTACTTCTTGCCCCGGCGACACGACTCTTCGTGAACGCTTCCAAGAGACTACGCTCAGACCTCGGCTTCGGCGCCTATTCATGATATTCGTCGCCACCAAAGTCAATCACATTCCGACTCGGCAACCAGGTGACGGATTGTCTACATCACAGCCCCGCGCACACAGCCTCGGGAGTCACCACGGAAGCGCTTGAAACCTTCCCAAGTCGCCCGGTGTCAACAATCGCCCAGGTTCGGACAGCGACTGTGCACATTGTGATCTTGTGATGCCCTCATCATCAAACCCCCTCTTTCTGACCCCTCACTGCTATGACATTCGAGGCCGGGAATCAAACGGGATGACAGCGGGTTTGGCGTTTTTCAAGTGTCAAACAAATTCCCGTCTGTGAACGTTCACGTCAATTTGATGCATTCTCATAGGTTAAATCTATCCGGCACCCGAAAAATATTCATCTATCTCTTGGATGCTCGGAACGTGCCCCGGAAACATTTGCTATATTGATAGGCCGCCGATTGATGGCTCCCCACAAACAGCGCCAGTTGCGTCTTTTTTGCATATTTGTTTTAGGAAAATGGCATGCTGGATCTCTGCTTACTCTCAACAGAATCGTATAGATTCTCAACCCAACAATGCGCGAGCCTGAGTTTGAGGTTTCTCCTCCCTCTAAAACATTCAAGTTTGTCGTGCTCGGACCGTCGACGGGCGACATCCGGACATTCTCGTCACTTGAACGTTTCGAAACCAACATGCCTAGGCCCTCAACCTGCGGGTCACAGAGGTGACACAGCATCCCTTCAACCGCTTTTAGACCGCACACCTGCATTCCCGCGGCCAACCAGCCAATTCCCGCCGATAGGCCAGCTTCTAGGCGATAGTGTCCGCGAACGCACTGTTTCAATGTCCCACGCACCAACCATATTGACCGAGGAACCGAGGTTGTGATTGGACCTCGTGTAGATTTCAACATTTCACATGGTGACTTCTTCGTTCATCACCCGGCGGACGCTATTCAAGTCTTCCCGGATGCCGTGCCGAGTGGTACTTCTGGCCAGGGCTGTCAAAACTAAGAGCTTGCGTGCAGGGGACGGGATGCAATCACGACACCTGATGATTGACAAGCGCAGTCTCCCCAGGAAGTCATGCTCCCATGTCTCGTGATCTTGATTCGTCTCACCTAAGAAGCAAGTTACGCGCCCGTTGCCACTGGGGCAGTGAGGAACTCGCCACGCGCCGGTGGGGGTCGCCATCGTGAGAACCAACAACCACGGAAGCGCGGAGAGGCATCCAGGAACACGGCTTAGCCAGGGCAGAGGGTGGGATCAGTGAGGAATCGGCTGACGAGTGTCCGCTTCCACCATGTCATGGTCTAGGGGACCTCGAAGGATGTCACTAAATTTGGCTTGGTTGGATGGCGACATGTAGCCGCATCCGTCCTCCATGGGCGCGGGGGTGCCGTCGTTGGTTCATCGCGGCGACGAACCCCTGGCCTCTGATTGCTGAGCTCTGTCCTATCACAAGCTGGGGCCAAGTGGAGGCCTTTTTCGGAGGCCTTGTCGCATAGAAGAGTCCTCTTCGAGTAAAGAGGCTGCAAGACTGGATATTGCCGTCCACCCAACCAGGAGGCAGCTTTGCCATCTCGACTTTTGGCGCGAACATGTTCCCGTCAGTGGATCTACGTGTCTCCTGGATACATCCCGGTTGCGCCCAAACACCAGCTGAGAGCAGATCCTGGGCTGCCAATTGACCTTTCGGTTCGCACTTGTGAGATGCAGCGGTTCCGAATATAGTGGACACCTTCTGGCGGACGTGCAAGCGGGCATTGAGACTCATGCTACACAGAGCTGGCGCATGTTGCAGAGCTTCGTTGGGCTTCCCCGGCCGTGCCTGATGATCTAGATCCTATCACAGGCCCACATGCTACAAATGGCGGCGCAGAGAGAGAGAGAGCTTTGGCCGACACCCCAGGCTAGGTTTTGAAGCGCATGCCAGACACGCCTATTTGGCCGCTGGGCCAGTGGCCTCTGAGACGCACACTGGCGTACGATTGCGCCCAGGAAACAGGGCAACCCCCATTGTGTGGGTGATTGTGTCATGTTTTTGGTGTTGGCCTGCAGCTCAGCCTTGTTTGCTTTTTCCACACAGCAGCCATTTGCAGCGCAAGCTAGGCAGCGCCGGCTCCGTCTCAGACACTAGTCGGCTCGCTAGAAGGTCGGGCCCGCTCCATCCACCATCCCCGCACCCTCTGTGAGGGCTGTCACTGGACAGTTTTGTTGCGCCTTGGAGTGGTGACCTGTCCAGCTGGAGCTCCCGCAAGCAATTCCCGGACGAGAAGTGCTCCCCACTCTCGCCTCTCTTCCCCTCTTTTTGCGGACAATGACTGACGGATGACGGCGTTTCGCCATCGAGGCCTCTCGCAAAGCCGCGACCGGGCCCCTGGTTTAGAGCCCGGCTCGTGCGGCGGTCATACGTGCTAGTCTCCCTGTTCATCACACACAGAAACGGCCCTCCAGGATCAAGTGTGGGGTTTGTTCCATGGGGCATGAGTAGAAGAAACCGAAACGGGAAAGCCACCAGAGAGCTTCAAGGAGAAACTCGTGTCGGTTGAAACCTAGGGAAGAGCAGTTGTTACGACGCCCCCAATCGCTCCGGAGCTCACTCGGTACGATTCGTGTGCCTTTCAAGGCTGTCCGGTTCGATGCCAGTGTGCGCTATTCGAATCTATTGAAGATGGCGTCTCTCGAGTCGTACGTTGTTCCCGGGGCGACGGCTTGATCGTGACGTGCAGCACTTGACTAGCGTCGGTGTCGTTTGGAATTAAGACAGCTCGAGCTTCGAGCTTCTGTGCCTAGCCCCGATTCGCTGCTGGAGATCTACGGCCAAAACGAGCAGGTCCATGTTGGCCCTGTTTTGCGTATCACGTCGCGGCACCTGCGTATCATCACGTCCTCCATTTCGTCTCTGCCAATAACCGCAAAACTTTGACAAGTTTAATTGGTGCCTCCTGCTTTATGTTAATGAGCGTGTCAAGCATGAGCGTGTCAAGCGTGTTAATGGGCCCGCACAACGCCGAAGGCCATCATTGAGCCTCATCCAATAATCCGCTTCCAGTAGTCGCAAGCCACCTCAGCCCAAACATTGGGGGTTTATCTCTTGGTCTGATCGACGCACTAATAAAAGCAATCAACGCGTCTGACACGCGTAAAGCTTCTCTCGCTGACACCGTCGCCGCACGGTATGCCGGGATCGTTGTTTACATTGGCCTCGTTGATCAGTGGCAGATACGGACATCCGCCTCTCACTGGCTACACGCCGGTGGTGCAGTAGTTCGACCATCTAGTTGACCCCCCCCCCATCTGCACGTCAAACCGGATGTCGACACTTCGCCTAGCTCGTCCAACACCGATGCTCATCAACAAAAACAACAAAGGAAAAAAAACAATTCAGCACACCTTCGAGGAAGGTGATCCATGACCGTATGCCTGTCGGCCGTAAATCGCCGATAAGAGCTTAAACTAGCCAATCCCTCTTCTCATAAAACGCCATGTTTATAGTGCTCGGGTCAAACTTTGCTTTGCTTTGGGTCTAACAGGTGTAGTACATGCAGCCCCGGCGCTTTGGGATACGATATGCCCTTGCTAGATGAGCTGAACAAGTTGTTTCTTTTGTGTGGGAGGTGCCAAAGTCGACACATGGAGTGGGAGGGAGCATTCGGGCCCAATTGCGCGGTACCACACACACCTCCAAGCACAACTGACACGCAGGAAACAGCTTTGCTGGAGCTGAAACTGATACGTGGGGATGGTACTTGCCATCCGCCCTCTGCAATCTCTTGTACGTGCCAGCAGCCTCAACTGGCCACCCGCGATTAGCCCATCGGCCGATTCAAGATGATCCCTCCCGTCGCAAAGGTAGCACAAGGCCACCCGCGTTTTAGAGGGGTGCGTGGAGTTCGTTGAAGAAATGCTGCCCGGCGCCTCTATCCGTATACCCATGCATATGCGCCAAGAGGGTCCAAGAGCATCTTTCTTGTCTCGAAGCCAATTAATTACCAAGAGCTGGGGCAATTTCGGTGCTCCGTTTACCTTCCAGCAGGGCGGCCTTGTAGCATGGACGTTTTAAGCATTTTTCTCTCTCGCGGGAACATTGCAACCCGTCTAGAGTGGCTGCAGATGCCGCACACTTCAATCTCGCTCACCCTGGCCGAGCGCGGCGGCACCCCGGTTCACCTTCGCAGCAAAACCTCCGTTGGGGGAGCCGCCCCTGGCGGTGGTCGGCGCTTTGATAGGGCTGGGTTTCGACCCAGGTGACGAGAGCGAAACCTGGCCAAAAAAGAACCACCAGTTGTTGGTCGGTTTGCGGTTCAATACGTGGCAGACCCTGCCCATCGTTGTGTCTGCCCCGCGCGTAACAGCACCAGCCTGGCTTGGTGGTGAGCCTCAGTGCGACGTAACACACACACGCAGACATGGCGCCGATGCGCGACAGCTCCCCCCCTTCCCGCTGAAGGATATTTCTCCTCCCTGGGGAAGCAACACCGGGCAGGCCGCCCTTGGTAGTACGGCGCAGCGTCAAAAAAGAAAGCAATTCACTGCCCGCACCAAGGGCAAGCGAAAGGACCGACCGGAAAGGCTTGGACAGCGCCCCCCCAGCGCGCGGCACATTGAAATGACGGATGACGGTGTATCCCGTCCAACAAGAGCACCGGTTGCTATCCGGTACCCACCTCGATTTTGCCCATGTTTCCCTTGATATTGATTGCAGTGCCAATATGTGTGTGTGTGTTGTGTGGTGTGTTGCGCCCTCCCCTTCTCGTCCCGTATCGCAACCAAACACCACCCTCTCAGAGCGGGAAGGCATTGGTTCCCGCCGTCGAGGCGGCCAGGGGGGTTGCGCAATGATGGAGGGTGAGCCAGAGAGGGGAACCAACAGGAACAGGGTGATGCCCGGTACAGCCTCTCGGCGCGATGGCCTCAGAACTGGGCGGCCAGGGCTCGGCGACCAATACCATCGAATCCTTAAGGTTTTGTGCAGCTGTTCAGCTTGGACCGGTTTGCGACCAACTTCCTCTCTGGTGCAGAACCAACAGGGATCGCAGCCCCAGGGAGCCGGCCAAATCGGGCCTCTGATCGACCCAGTGATTGGCGTCGTTCATGCGCCGGGGGGAGAGTGAGCGCTGTCGTGGCTCCAATGGGGGACACTGGCGTCCACGTTGGTGATGGACGACTTCTCTTGTTTCATGCTTGTTGTTGACATATGCACCATGTACGTCTGTTTGGCCTCGTGATGCAGCCCTCTTCTACTATGCCTTCCGGGCCCCCGTCGCGGCCGCAGATTGGGCCAAAGCTCGTCTACCCCATGCACTCCCGCAGTGTTGTTTCCGACTGAAAACCTGCCTCACATACTATGTAAGCGGATCTGGCATGATTGATTTCAACCGCATGTGACGGTACCATCCATAGCATGCGCACCCGCGCCGCTGTCATGCCGCCTAGCTTCCCCCCTGCGTCCAACGACCTTGCCCGGAACTGCGTTTTCATTGCAAATCGGAAACTTGATAGAGCCTATCGAGCGCAGCTGTGATCCTTACCTTGTAGCTTTGCTGTTTCAAAGAGTAGCAACTAGAATGCCGAGCCCGGAGCAGTTGATTTCTCTGGCCTAGAGCGGCATATCGATTCTACTACCTGCCTTTCGAGTGTTGTGACCGTTGACCGATTGGGTTGTAAATTGCCTCTTTGTTGTGTTTTTAACTAGTCGCGTCAACCCCTCCAGGGTACGCGCGTGAGGGGCCGACAATGTTTACAATAAGCTTGTGGGCCTCTATTGCCTACACGGGAAGGTATGTCGTATCGAGCGTCGGGACAAGCCGACAATAATATTTTTGGGATACGCGACCGTAAATAATCTATTGGATTGATTTTATTATTGGTATCAGAGTTTGAGTTGGGATGTGGTCATTGTGTTGAACAGTGAGCTGTTTTTCATGAATGATAGTCAGCTTTGTGAAATTATCATCAGTAAAGTAGCAAAGCAGAAGCTAAAGCATTGTGCATTACAACCACTGGTGCGTGACTCAATTGGTTCTGTCCACAGAGATGCACTATTATATTATTATCCTAAATTTGCTGACAATGGCCCCCTCGCATTGCTGGCGTCCCATTGAGCCAACTCAAGCTTGGCTCGTAATTGAAAAGTCCAATCATTGTATCCTCTGCCCATAAAGATTGGGGTTCGACATTGAAGCCAAATAACGGTGTTGCTGTTCGTGGTGTACTAAGAGCACAGTTGACAGTACCACCGTATGGACTGAGGGGATACTGTTGAGAATTCGGCTCGACCTGTCCAAGAGGAATATTATTCACAGAGAAGGACATCCTGGATCCAGTAGCAGCAACAGTCTCAACGGGCTGTAAAAACTGAGGTTGCTGGATAGTTGCCACTAGTTGCGACGGAGTTGCTGTGTCTGGTGAAGTGAATAGAGGACGGCATAGGTCAATCAACTTGGAGAAAAGATCATGCAACCGGGCTACCGCCTTGCCGGAAAGCCCACTGGTAACTCTTTGCATCAACAAGAAATCCTCAACCGAAGATGTGCCAACAACATTGCAGAATAGGACAAAGAATGGGCATAGGGGGTACGCATGGATGGTGCTAAACGACAGTTAGAAGCGCCTGTAGGGATGGGCCACAACTGGGCTTACCAGGCGAGAAACAAAGGATAGTCTTCATCCGTAACTTGATTTTGACTGCATATTTCCCAATCCTGTACCTCAGACAGGGCTAAAAGAGCTAGGCGAGCTGATGTTAGGCACTTCTGCCGCGTGCTTGGGTCGGAAGCGACGTCGGGGCTCAGTCTGAGGACAACCGTATCTAGAGAGTAATAGGCAAACTCGATGGAGCGCCACATGTAGTAGCTGTGTGACTTTTCGCCATTCGGAAGACTCTGTCGGACCTACCCCAGTTGATGAATTAGTAACGAACTCGGAAAGAAACGGGCAAGGCGGCTGACTTTACTGAGCTGGGAATATATCGGAGCCATTCGCTGCTGGATGGCAGCGACGGCTTTCTTGGCCCCGGTGCCATCCCGATCATTTGATTTCGAGTGTGTTCCTCTCCATTTGAGTACCATTTCTTGGATACAGCCAAAATCTCCGAGGACATTGCCCATGACAACTAACGGACGAGAAAGTTCGGGATGGGAGAACCACGCCCTGTTGACCTCCAGGCTTGGCAGGGACGGCGGCCGGCCAAGGTGCATGGAGAGCATTCGGTCAAGGGTAAAGCACCAAAATACACATGCGTGTATTTCGTATTCGGCCTCTGTCTTTGGCGGGTTCGCAGTGTTTTCTGGTTTATGGTGGCCGAGAGCGACGAGCACACGGCTCGCGAGGGCGAGGAGGCTCCAGGATCTGGAGCTCTCGCCTGTGAAATGAGTAAACATACCCTTTGAAAGTTAGCAAGAATAAGTACAATAGCAGAAGAAAGCAGATTTACCCCGGCAATCAGTGCCTGGCAAAGACTGATTGTTGGATGGGCCAATACGCTGAGTTTGCCCATGGCCTGCAATAAGAGATCGCGATACCTGTTTTTGGAAGCCTGTATATGTTTCTTCAGCGGATTTCCGGCCTCCAGCCTCGGCCACATTCCAAACATGATGTACATTTTGTAATACATGCAAACTTGGTACTGGACCTTGGTCTGGCCCGACACGGTCTCGTTCACGAGTGCGGTACCCATCCTTTCCACCGTCTTGGGGAGAAGGTGGTTTGGAAACTGCACGTTGATGGGGCATGCGGAGTCCGTATTTCTCTCTAAAATTGTTATTGGAGAACCTCTGCGAAAAATTATTGGACGTAATCACCTCGAAGGAGCATGAATAGTGTCTCCGCCGGGAAATATGGCAAAGGTCCAGATTCGAGGGTGGCCATATCCTCACCCACGCTCGCATTAGACCAACAGGACACCTGGTTGATGAACTCTAGCGCCGACTCGAGGATTGCCCTTCTGTTTCTCAAGAGGTCACCACCCTGGCGAAGCTCTAATTGGATGAATTCGGAGGCCTCTGCATCTACCGAGTCGGAGTTTGAGTGGGGGATGCTCCTGCGAGGGCGCTGCGCAGAGTCATTGGCGTCCATGTCTCGCTCCCGCTTCACACCCCGGTGGCTGGGCTGGGTCTGATAACTCAAGGGCACACCTGCGCGGATGGATGGGTCCCCCAGGAACCTGCTATTCTCTCCCGGTGTGCCTAGGGATGGATTGTGATGACTGCTCAGAAGTGACGTCGGGCTACTATTCATAGACACCGGGGTCATGACGCGGGGCTCTGGTATCGTCAATCTCTCCCCAATGATGATAGGGCGTTTTGTACTAAATATTATGTGTTGGTAACACGGATAGACTGGAGAGTTGCATGGGTGCTCACGCTGGCCGTCCTGCAGCTTGAATGTCCATTTTCTAGAGGGCGTGATTCGGAGGTAAACGAGATTGGTGTGATGTTGCATCTAGCTGCTTCTTGGCGGTGGCGTGCCAACTCAACTCGAAACTGCACGTCTTGTAAGGGCTACAAAAAGAAAAGAAAAGAAAAGAGGAGGAGAAGGAGGAGGAGGGAAGAAGAGAAGACGCAACAAGCACCGCCTGCCGCCCGTTGGAAAGTGGCAAAAGCCAGACTCCCACAACAATGATCGGAATGACTTTACATCCGTCACCCGGAAGTTTACACATACTTAGGGGACTCTGGCGCATATAGAGTTGGCTACTATCGAGCCATCTGTGGTGGCTTGAGATGATAGTCACCCATTCGGACCCAGCTATCGGCTTCTAGTCAGTGGCGCTGGACCGCCTCTCGTCGAGTCAAACGCTGTTCCTCGGTCACGTATACCACCATGCTCTAGGGGTTCTAGAACCCGACCGGACCAAAGAGCCGACCAATCCTCTCGGAAATCGAGATGTAACGGGCCGTGCTGATGTCGACAGCCTGGAGTCATCCTCGAGAGCTGCAATTGGACAGATGCAAAAGCCCTACGCTTCGGTATGTAAGAAAAAGAAAATAAGAAATAAGAATTTGCTGATCTTACAATGCAGTCGTATGGCTATAAGGCTCTGGTACTGGCCATTGCTGCAGGTAAATGTGTAAAGTGGGCGATGCGGGCGGTTGTGGTTGCACGATATGCACTTTGAGTTTCCGGTTGAGAGTCTCCTAAGGTGCGGCGGTACGCAATCCAAAGCCCCTCAATAAACAAGAAGAGAAAATGGCAGTATAGATCCCATTGCTTCAGTTGTGGTCATCGTGCTCCTTCTTGAGGCTGGCCCATCCTGTTCCGGTGTCCTCTGACCTGTACCAGCTCTCCGGATACCAGTAAGTCATAACCTACCACCATAGGCTACCATTATAATTGTGCCTGAAAAGACTAGCGGTAGCTCTATTACGAAACAGAAACAACTACGTCCCTAAACGGCCCCTCCTCAAGATTAATACCCGCTAGGGAGGCCTATAGCACCTATGAAGCTTACAAGCGGGATACCAAGCATTTCTTGCAGTGGATGATTCGTTCTACGAATGAAATCATTCGAAATCCCCCCCGCCAAACCGTGAAACCCGAGACTCAATCAGGATGGTGAGGCGACAGTTACCAGTCTCCTCTCCATGCCCTGCCTCATCGCTGAGGGTCAGCTCTATTTCGCCTATGATTCCCCGGCTTCTCAGGTCCATCATTGCTCCTAGCTCTGCATGGTAAAAATAGCAACATTGTAGATTTAGACTCTATTATAGCCGCCGTTGTGATCAAGGGCCTGGCTTTGGCCATCTTCGTTGACTTCCCTGACCATGACTCATACTATACCATGATCAACACAACCACCGGGGCCGAGTCTTCCCGCGCCAATAAACGTAGGCTCCCAAAGATGGCTTCTGATTTGAGGGAGGAACTGGTCGTTCACAATTATGAGACCCTAATGGGATTTCTCCACGACTTCCGATAGAAGCAAGACAGACGCCCTGGCAAAGGGATGACGAGAAAGCTTCGTTAGTGGAATTCCGACCCCGACTTGGCAAGGGCAACCGAGAAACAGCGGCTCGACTGGAGACGACTGTACACCATTAAATGGCTATATGACATGGCCAACGTCCGTTCGTCCCCGCTTTTTATGTATCGTGGATTCTTTAACCGTCTCAAAGAGTTGGTCATTTGATCCCGCTTATAAACACGTTCTTGAGCCACCAGCGCGGGATTTCGAACTAAAGAGATCTCAAGCTCTTCCTTGGAGTTTTGTCAAAAGAGGATGCTACGCATGACAGGGGTAGGAGGGGGTTCCTCATTGACGCTCAAATTTTGTTTGAAATGTTGCGAACGCACTCAAGTCAAACGAAATGTCCTTCATATCGCACCATATGGACAGTGCTGGCAGTCATTTGGCGCGATCTTGAGCTACTTCCAAGCCAATTCGGAGAGTCAGATTTGCCCCCTCATGCTTTTAGATTCCTCATACAAAAGACGCTTCCGAGGAGAAAGATGGCAGGATTCGGGATAAGTTTCATCCATCTCGACGGCTCGCACCCTGAGATGCCCATAAACACGCGAACGAAGGGCACTATTCCCCTGAACAGACACGGCACAAAAACACAGTTGAAACAAGCGAGGATATCGACCCGACTACGAAACGCATCTCTGACGAGTTCCGGGATCCCTTGCCGAAGTTGGGTATCAATTACGTGTTGTTGATGCGCAATCTTCTGCTATTCCACATGCGACTGGATTGTACATCAAGAAGACATTTTGTCCGTCCTAAGGCCAATAAATACTCTAAATACTCTCAGGCTTCGGATTTTGCCTATGATGTGCTTGATTGTATCGAATACGCAAGCAGTGAAAGCGATCACAATTTTATAATGGACTTTGTAAGAATGATTGAGAATTCCCACTATGATATCAACGAGAAGCGCTACTGGAAGTAGACAATCCAACAATAACTTAAGTAAGGGGTTGGGAATGTGTTGGGAAGACTTCTTCCCTTGAGGAGAAGATGCAGAAAGCCAGACCCTGGAATGAACCAATTTTGATGGCTTCATGTGTGGATGTGGGACGAATTAGTTTGAATTGCTAGACCCATAATGAACATTCGAATAGGATATGACTGTTAAGCTCTTGGAGATTTGGACATTTTGAATGCTGCTTCTCTTACTACTGTGGAGTTCATGTCAGACTAGAGGCTGCGAAATAAGGCAAGCCATGTCGGCATACAGGGCGGATTAAAAATAACCCCGTTACCCTAGTCGGCTGGGCGAAGCACTTTAACCGGTAACTTAACGCGGCTGACGATGCCGCCGTCTTACAAAAACATGCTCTCAGCCACAACTCGACGCGGGAGCGATTTCATTACTTAAATTCTCATTTGCCCAGTATCGTTTTCTTGGTTCACGGTGAACCCTCGCATAAAAACGGGGAGTCACAATCCGGCCCTTTTCACTGCAGTCTACTGCTAGGTTCGCAACTATACCTCTTGCGCGCGTATAGTTTGTCCAGGAGCAGCCACGATGACGCTTGTGAACTCTGAGAAGACAAAGAAGCGAACGAGGGCGAGCACGCCACGGGTGAAGACTGGGTGTGGAAACTGCCGGTGAGCACCGATGTTTTGGCAGGCTCTGGACCAGCCCGAGATAGATTCTCATGTGCAGCATAGGAAGAGACACATCAAATGCGACGAAACCAGGCCGTCATGTACCAAGTGCGTACGGGCTGGTTGGAAGTGCGATGGATATCCAGCACCAGTCGCCTTTGGAGAGGACTCGGAGAATCAACGCGAGAGACAGGTTGTGACTTTCAGGAAGTCGTCTCCTTTGAACATCTCGTCGTATTCAATCCCGTTTCGAATTCCAGGCAGCCAAAAGGACCGCCAACTCCTGCACTACTTTTGCGCACAGGGATCATCGGACATTTCTGGCTTCTTAAACACCAAATTCTGGAGCCACACAATTCTCCAAAACAGCTATCACGAACCGGCTGTACGCCAAGCCCTGGTGGCTTTAAGCTCCCTCCATCTAGGTCACGCTACGTCGGACACATCCTCCCCAAGTGCTATCCGGCATGTTCCAGCGGAATCGCTCCAGCAACATGGCAAAGCGTTGCGCATGCTTAATAAACGGTTAGAAACTGGGGATGGAGACGCTACAAAGGTGGCACTCCTCTGCTGCGTGCTCTTCTTCTGTTTTGAGAGCACTGCTGGCCACCCAGATGCTGCCCTGCGACATCTGGCTCAAGGACTGGGGATTTTATCCTCGAATTTAGCAAAATGCGGCAGGCCTATTGATGATTTGGACTCAGTGTTCAACGTCATGGCACGATTGGATCTCCAGGCAACCATGCATGATGATGACCGGCTCCCGTTTATGGTGCTGACCACCTCTAAGGAAAGACAAGCGGGAGTCATCAAGGATCCTGGAATACCATTTTTGACGTTTGAACACGCCCAAAGAACACTGGACAAGCTGCAAAATTGGCTATTCCATTTCTTGGTTCCAAATGCCCCTCTATACAAGTACCAGCCATTGGAATCTATCCCTGTGGCCGTGCTGCTGGAAAAAGAACAGATTGACCAAGAATATGCCCTGTGGCTTCAAAAATTCTCACTTGGTGTCCAGTCCCCCGACCAGCAGCAGACAAACTCGGGGATTCAGACATTGTTAATCCACCACCGCATCACACGCATGCTACTACAGGCTAACGTCCCAAACGATGACACCATCTTCGGCGCGTCTCCGAATCCAGCCGGACTGGAAATTCTAAGACTCACAGAGAGCATATTGAACAGTCTCCAGGAGAAGAATGCTACAGCAGAAACAGCCAAGAACCCGCGTCGCAATGTGGCCTCTGACACTGGCATAGTTGCCCCTCTTTCAGTGCTGGCTATAAAATGTGCTGATCCTTTTATCCAAAGGAGAGCTACGGAACTGCTTGCTATATCACAGAGGCAAGAAGGTTTATACGATGCGGCAACCATGGCCAGAGTTGTGCAAGATTTGAGCAATGTGAAAAATATGCGCCTCGAAATGGCGAAAGACATGGGTGTCGTGGATTCAACGCCAAGGTCACTGGAATACTGGACTATAGATGTTATAGACGGCGAGGCGGGGGAGTTGATTGCGGACAGAACAGCTGTGCCAACAAGTGTATTGCATGCTCCACGATCCTCTATCCATAATGTCCCACCGAGCTATACAAGAACGCCATCTCCCATCGCCAGATACACACCAGAGTCTATATAATTAGGATACTTAATACAAAAGCGCAACCACCTGCGTGACCAGCCCCAGTGCCATCACCGAGTACTATACACTGTTCCCACCAAGAGATGAAGCGCCGCTTGCAGCGGTTGTCGGGACGGGCTCATCTGCGGTATTCTCTGTCCGGGCGGCAAATCGCATCTCGTCCTTGCCAAAATCAAATACCGCGACAACATTGCGGAGAAAAGCATCACCCAAGAAGTTGACGGACAGGCCCTCGCCTTCGGCCGAGGGGGTGACAAGCGAGTAGCAAGAACCAGTCGACGCGTCCTTCTGAACCAAATCCACCGCCTCGTGCCAGAAGGTGTGGTTTTCTATGGTCACACCCAGCTTGGGAGCCGTAGCATTGCACTCGACAATGTAGACGCCGTAGTCTTGGCTGAATACGGCGGGAGGCTCAAACGCGGCGTTGATTTCTTCGGCGAGCTTTGGGGGGAGCATGTTGGCGCTGTTTCCCGTGTCCACAACGGCCTGGAACTTGGTCGAGTTGGTCTTGAGGGACGACTTTGGTGCCGTTCCTTTCCCCCAGGTGACAGAGTCCACAGTCAGGGTCATGAGAGAAATCTCGGGCTTGCCGCCGTCGTAGTACTCATCGGGAATGTTTTTGGTAATCTCGACGGACGCGACAGCCCAGTCGCTGCTGTAAGATACGGGAGGAAGCTCTCCGAGGCCGAGCCAACCGCCTGCGCTGGTAGTAGCGTTGGGTCGATCCAGGGCTACGCTGTACCATGGCTCAACGAGCTTCTTCTTGTACATGCTCACAAAGAGCGGATCGTAAACGGCTCGGTTCGTGATCAAAGAAACAGAGTCGTTGGAGTTGTTGGTCCCGTAGTGAGCCGAGGTCAAGGCTGGGTAGCCCAGACCCAGGATGCCGCTGTTGAGGCCATCGCCCAGGTCGTTTGTTCGGTCGACGATTCCAACCTTTTGCTCGGAAACGGTGATTCCCCCAAGGGTGACGTTTTCGATGCCGACTTTTCCAAGAGCAATGCCAGTGCCGTACCTGACCCCGAAGGTCTGGTTCTTGACATACTCTAGGTCTTCTGGCGCATCAAACGTGGGAGCCCAGACGCATTCTTCCTGGGCCACTTCAGTATTGTTCTTGCCGATGCAGCGGTATCCGGTCTTGGCAACCCAGGTGTCGCTGCTGCCTGTGTCTACGAGCAGGTAAAAGGATTGGTCGCCGACTTTGACCTCGACATCGAACCAAAGACCGTTCAGAGTGGAAACGATGGGACTAGGATTTTGCTGCTGCGGTTCGGCTCGGCGTTCGTGGCGACGGAGTGGTGCAACACCCGCGGCTGCGGTTGACACGATCGCCGCGGTCAGGGCAATGGAGGCGAATTTCATGTTGGGTTGTGTAGTGGAAGGATATATAAGGCTTGTGTTAGTAGTGATTATGAGAATATTGAGACGACAGACGGGATTTCTATTTCTTTATATATCCCTCCATTCTCTCATCTGCATCACTGTCTATGTTTCTTAAACAAGTAGCTGCAGTCCCGAAGCGAAATCTCTCATTCGTCGCGGCGTCAATTTTATCGTCTACATATGCCCAGCCCTACACAGCCCATGGTGTCAAGACGGTCATCAATCGTGCAGGAGAGGCGCAGCAACCTGCAGACGGTTCGCTCTCTCGTCAATTTCCAGAACCACTGGCGAGGCGGCGGGCACAGCCATCCAATAATGGAGCGTGGCTGCGGAGGTGGCCATGAGAGATGATTGGCTGTGTCGACAATTTTCAAAAAACGGCAGCACTCCAACGACCGTTGCAATACACGAGACGAGCCGTGTTCAAAGCTGTGCAGCGAATTGGCGAAATGCCCAATAGGAAAGCGGGTGGCGTTTTCAATCCTGGGCTAGGAATATTGGAACACAGCCTTGCACGGTCAAGCGGAAACTAGATGTTGCCATGTCGACAACAGAACCGCGCTCGACATTTGGGCACGTCATGAAACATCACGGATCGCGCACTGAATGCATGTGAGAAATCTCGGCCGCATTGGCCGCCCAACCTAGGCCGATTCGGCCGTACTGCAGCCTTCGCATCCGCGGTCACACGTTGGAATAGCCAATGTCGTTCTGGGTGGTTGGTCAAAGCACGGCCATCGAGGTGTGATGAGCACGCATCAATTTTGCTTTGCGCCGCAGCCCATCGTCAAGAATCTGACTCGGTTGGAATCTTGGGATTGGGTATCGAGCCTCCATTTTATGCCAACAATCAGAGATTAGAAATTGTGCATGTCAGATGCGCGCAGCGGATATGGAAGATGAGTGGATGCGACGGCACGAGAAATGTAGCCGTTGAAAGCCGAATAGTATCAATGATACGAAGAATGACGACATTTTGCTTGGTCAATTTCAACTCCCAATCCTCAACTCCTAAAATAAGAAAAGACTGAGCCACAAGAGAAAAGGGGTATGTTCCTTCTTGAATACTAATAAAAATTGATTGGCTGAGATTAACCTCAATTAACAGCATCGATAGGTAGTATCAGCTGTGTGGCTGGTTTCCGCATTGCACAGGATGACTCCCCTCCATCAATTAACTATCTCTGGCCCATCTTCCCCGCAAGCCGGTCCGCCGCGTGTCGCCAAGGGTTGCGCCTGGGGGGATCCCCCGAGGAACAGAGATAATTGATTGCGATCGTTCTCTGATCGGTGAGGCTATTGTGACTCAACCACAGATCCCAGGCGCATGAATTTCATGCATCCGTGTCGCTGCTAGCTCCAGAGGACGAGGGAAAGAAAAAGAGACGGGACGAGTGAAACCATGCACTGAAGCGTGGCAGCCGACCTGGGCACACCGCATGAGTGGGCGGCCCAGAGGTCTGGAAGCCCCGCTACCCCGCTGGAAACGGCCCCTGCACGACACTCCGTTGCTGTCCATCGGCCCTAAAAAAAAAAAAAGCACCAGCGCATCGCTGCACACCTTCCAGGGCGGGGCCTGCCACAGAGGCACTTCCAGCGGGCTTACCCCTGCCATCATAGCGGGCTAAAACACTCGCAGCAGTCGCATGACGCTGCGCAGTGGTGCCCAAGATGCACCTCAGTCAATCGTCTCCATCTTGTCATCTCCATCAGCTGTCAACGGCTGCGTCCGTGATTCGTGATTAGCGAATCCAGCAGGCCTTGACCTGACTACTTTTCTTCTCACTCTCCCTCACAGCGACGATTTCCAGTCGCATGCCGCATCCCTCCACGAGCAGTCTTCTCTCTACGCCGCCTTCCGTATCGCCGTCTCAAGGGAGCTGGAATCTCCCCCTCCATACTACTTCAACTAACACCACCACGCCACGCCACACCACACACCACACACGCATACGCATACACGCCCTCAACAATCCCCCATCATGGCCGACTCGGGAAACCGTCGCGGCAGCCTCCGCGTTCCTCGGGCCCGCCCCAGCGCCGGGACGAACAGAGGCACATCAGTCCGCAACTCGGGCGCCTATGACGATTTTCGGCACCCCTCCGGCCCGCCCCCGGCTCCGGCGCATTCGCTGCGCGCAGCGTCGTCCCGCTTCTCGCTCAACGAGCAGTTCGCCGCCACCCGCAAAGAGTACGAGCTATGGGATGATGACGGCAGCTCCATGTACGATCGAGCCACCATTGTATCAGAGGCCGGTGATGGTGCTGCCGGCGCCGTCAATACCGCAGTCCCCTCGGGCGAGGCCGAAGCTGTATCTGACTTTGACTACTACGACATGCTCTGTCTGCCCCGCGACGCAGATGACCTCTCCCCAGACCAAATTCGCCGCGCATACTTTCGCCTGTTCCTTCTCTTTTATCCCGACAGCTACCCAGAGCATCTTCGACCCATTGCTCGCCAGCAATTCCTCCGCGCGCAAGAAGCATTTGAGGTCCTCATCAACCCAGCCCGCCGGGCCCAGTACGACCTCGGCCTGTTTATACACGACGAGTCGGTTGGTGACGGCGTAACCTCATTGTCGCCAGAGTACGAAAGCTCCTTCAAGGAGGCTGTGTGGGACAGGTTACAAAATGGCATCCAGACTGTCTCCGACATGGGTGTCAGACTCGACGTATCCAAGGGCAGGCGCCGATATGGGAGATCCCCGTGGCATAGGGCGTCCCCGCAGCTGAAGCTGCTCGACTTTGCTCTTAGCCAGTCGGTCTCGGTCAATATACCTGCATTGCGCCAGATCCTGCAACCACAAGTAACTCGTCTGGAACTTCTCGCATTGTCCAAGATGAAGAAGGGCAAGGAGTCAGAGGCCTTTGGCGCCTATTCCCGCCCATCAATCGAAGTGTCGACTCCCACCATAACCGCCTCTGGCTCCGTATATGGTGTTGCCGGGGACCTCCCTCTCATGCCCACCACTCTCTTATATGACCACTACCAGCCTCTGCTGCCATCGACAATCCCGAGGCACCGACTTATACAACTTATCGAAAACAAGCTCTCCCCTTTGGTGACCTTGCGGTATCGACAAGAGTTTGTGAATCGCGCGCCTCCAACCTCTGCCGGCAAATTTCGCTGGGTGAAGACTGCTGTTGAAGCCGATGCGGACCTGCTTCCAGAATTCTCAGCAACCAGTCGTTTACACAACCATGTCATCCTCCCCGACTTTGACGAGCCAACCATCATTGAGACCAGCATCCAATCTTCACGCCATGTTCCCCAAACACCTCCCCGGCTTGTGCTTGGCCTCCACCAGAACCTCTACCACGGCACGGCATTCCTCCGCGCCGACAGCGGCGACTGGACGGCGGGATCTAGTGATTCGTGTCGATACTTTGCCGACTTTTCCAGAATGAACTCGAATATGTTCAGCGCTGAGTCCCCGCTCAAGATGACTCCCAACCTGGAGCTTGGCTTCAGGACCGGTCCGCTCGACAGCACGCCAGCTCCTGGATCTTCAGATCCTACCAACCGAGAGCGTGGCATCAGGGGCCTCGATCAAGAGCTCAACACCTGCAAGGAAGGAACTTGGGCTGCCTCTGCATCTGCGACACCCTCTTCCATGGCCGGATTCATTCGATATAGCAAAGACCTGAAGCTCCCCCTGTTCTTCACCCCAGAGCCAATGCTGCCCTCAACCCCAGCCTCAGCCCGTGTTGAAGTAGAGCTGTGCTCCAACACCTTCCGGGATCGCTACCTCGCGTTCCGCAACCTTTGGACCGTTGGCCAATTCTCTCGCTTCGGGCTGGAAGTCGGTGTAAGCACTCACAACTTCCACCTCTCAGCATACTGGTCGCGCCTCGGCCAGCGCCTCAGCGTCCCCCTCCTGGTTGCGCCGCAGGAGCTCCTGTCCCCGAGCATCCTGTTCTGGGCGGGCGCCCTGCCGTTTGCCGGTCTCGCCGCACTCCAGCTCTTCCTTCACCAGCGCCGCGGTCCCAAGTCGGGCTTCCGCGCTCGTCGCCGCCAACGTGCCGACCTGGCCTCGGCTGCCCAGGTGGCCGTGGCCCACCAACAGCATGAAGCCGACAACGTCACCATCCTCCTCGCCCAGCCCGTCGAGGTCCGCCAGAAGCGCCAGGCTTCCCTCGGCGGCCTCGTCATCGTGAGCGCAAAGTACGGCATCCTCGATGAGGACGGCAACCTCGCTGGCGAGCACGTTGCCGACGTCACCATTGCCCTCTCCGCCCTCATCGACGACTCGTCCGCCGACGCCGAGCCACGCCTCTTCATCCCCAGCAGCGTCCGCAAGAGCCGCATCCCGGGCTTCTGGGACCCGGCCCCGGGGCAGGAAAAGCTCCTGCGGGTTCACTACACCTTCAGGGGCACACAGGGCGCCGTGGATGTTCACCATCGCGAGGCCCTCATTCTCCCTCCTCTGCCCGCTCGCCAGTGAAAAAAACTGAACTCGGCTTATGTGATTATGTATATACGCTTATGACTTTATTTTATTTTATTTTACTTTGTTTGACCAAAATGGAGATTATGACTGGGGAGAAGGACTAGGATATATATGATGGGTGGTTGTTCGTGCGTTCGCGTGCTTTTGGGACTTTGTTGCTCGCTTCTCAAAAGCTATTGCAACAAGTTATCTAGATAGCCATACACTTGTTGCTGGAAACAACAAGAAATAAAAGAAAATATGCCAGGAAAAATGTACGGTCCATTCTTGCCCAAGAGTAAACTTCAAACATATCTAACTGTTTTATGCAACATGGGCTTAAACAAAACAAGGGACCAATGGCAAACAAATCACACAAAATCTTAAAACGGGACATAGGTTAAAAGACAAAGAAACGAGACTCGTCGTGATACTGAGACGTATCTATCGTACAATGTAACTCTTCGCCAAAGCATGGCACTGTATGCTTGGCTTAATACCAGACAGCCACCCACCGCCCAAGACAATTTTCAAAGCAACACACTCAAACGCCAACCTATTTTTGGTTTTTGAATTCTGAGCCTAACCAGCGATGAATTTATAAAAGCCAGTCTAGAGCCTTTAAAGTCCGTATACACCAGGCGTTTACGGCGCAACAAGTTTCCTGCTGGGCCTCTCTGTAAGAGATAGCGCCAGGTCGCACCTATTAATATAATGAAAGAGAGTAGAAATTCATAGGGAAAAAAAAATCTAATGATCGTGATTGTGGTTATTTTTGGGTGCGCTGGATGCGCTCTGAGAGGACTCGCTTGCACGTCGGGTCGACGATCCTCGGGATGATGCCTCAATGTTGCTGCAGCAGCTCTTGCCTCGGCAGTCCTCAATGCATTCCAGGAGGCAAAGTTCACCCTTTGATGAATCAATACCTCCATCCAGAGCAATAGTAGCCGCATCACTGCCGGTCACAAGCTTTTGGCCAGGTGAGAATTCAGGCTGGATCGTGGCACTGTGGATGCCGTAGGCGTGGAGACATTTTCGGGCACGGCGAGCCAATTCCATGTACTTCTCGCCGCCCTCCGAGTCGATGGGGAAGGAGACCTGAATGTGCATGCTGGCGACGAGCTTGGTATCGGAGAGCTGCCAGACATGGATGTGATGACAGGTGACAACGCAAGGCAGTGTCTCGATATCCTCTCGAATTTCCTGGATGTTGATGTGTTCGGGAGTCGCCTGGAGCAGGACGCGAGCGGTAGCACGGGTCAGAGGAATAGAGGTTTGAAGGATAATGATGGTGATGAAAACCGAAACAATAGGGTCCGCGTAGAGCTTGCCGGGCCAGTCAGTGAGCCAAATGATGAGCGCAGTGATCATGACACCAATATTTCCGAGCATGTCACCAATAACATGCAAAACCATAGCGTTCATGCCCATGTCGTCGTGGCTGTGGCCATGACCGCTAGCCTTTGGCTTCTTGGGCAGAGTGTGGTTGTGACCGTGGTGGATGCTGGAATCGCGTCGCGGACGTCCATGGGAATGCGCAGGCTGCTTGTGAGTGCTCAAAGAGCTGCTGCCTTTCTTAACGCCCTTGAGCAGCGGCGACTCTTCATTCGCCTCTGCCTCGTCGGCAAGCAGAGAGGCCTCAATCTCGGTGTCGCTCTCGCTGGGTACATCGCTGGCGGTCTGTGTGGTGGCGGCAATAATGTCCTGACGGAAACTGGCTGGGTGAATGCTCATGTCCTCGAAGCTGGCCAAGCGGGAGTGTCCGGTCTTGAGGGAGTGACGACGATCGCGATCGCGGCCTCGGGAGTGGGCAGAGTAGCGGCTGGCGCCAGTGCTGGACTCTTCGCGAGAGTGACGGTGTTCTTCGAAATGGGTGCGACGCTCTTCGGTAACGTGGGAGTGGGAATGTCCGTGGGCGTGGCCCTCCTCCTCATCATGAATGTGGCCATGGGAATGTTCGTGGTCGTGGTCGTGATCGTGATCGTGATCGTGGTCATGGTCGTCGTGGTCATGACCGTGGGAGTGGCCGTGGGAATGGCCGTGGCCGCCGAGAACGAAAAAGCCGAGAAAGTTTGAGAAAAGACCGGCGGAACCAACGATAAGCATCATCTTGGGGTTGTCAATCTCCGGGGGCTCGATAAATCGGGTCAGGGCCTCGAGAAGAATAGAGACGCAGAGGGCGATCAGGAATACGGCGTTGAAGAAAGCACCGAGAATCTCGGCGCGAACCCACTAGAAACAAATTAGCTATGCGACAAAATGCGACTCGCTATCACAGGGCACAGCATACACCAAAGGTGAACTCGTCGGTGGTGGCCTTTTGCGCGGCTGACACAGCCCATAGACCAATGATTAGGGAAATGATGTCATTGAGCTGCAGAACGAGTCAGTAAAAGGTGTGATTTGGGTGTGCGAGGAGATGCTGACCATGTGAAACGCGTCGGCCATGAGCGCAAGTGAGTGAGCAAGGAAACCGGTGGTGAGCTCGAGCAGGAAAAACGCCGTGTCAAGTCCAATCATGATCTTGATGCGGGTGCTCTTGGACCACGCCATCTTCTGGAGAATACCCATGATGACGGGAAAGTAGGCGCCGTGATGGGCGCTGAAGCAATGACGGGTCGATGCTCAGAGCCGGGAAAGAATTGACAAAGTGAGAGGAGTGGAGGATGAAGAAGAGAAAAAGAGAGTTTGGTTGGTGGGCGGGGAGGCGCGAGATTTCAAGTTGGTGTCTGTGATGACGGAATGTAAACCGAACGATATCCCCCTGTTGGCTTGAATCGCGGGTCCGAGGGCCACTTCTCAGGGAGTCGAGGATTGTGTGAGACCAGGGTATGGTGGTATTTATGTATGCAAGTATGCGGTGCGATGCATCATCGGAGAAACCAAGCGACAAATGGAAGACCCCAGGGTGCAGGGGGCAACGGAGAAAGGAAGAGAAAAAAAAAAAGGAGCACCTGTTTCGGAGATGCAATTGGCGAAGACACCCTGGGGGAATTGGGAAGAGAGACAGGCGAAGGGAAACAGAAATGAGGAAGAAGGAAGGGCAGAGAACAAGAGGGAAAGGGGGGCGAAATGAGAAGGACGGTATAGAAAAAAACAAAGACAGGTCCTCAGGCTCCGCTCGGGGTGCTCCAGGTAGCTCAAGTTCAAGTGGCAAAGCAAGATTCGATAGCGTAACAGCTGCGAGCAGTGAATGGGCAACGACCCGAAGGCTTATTGATGGCTGAGACTATTAGGAATGGTCACTGCTCTCTTAGTCCGAGGCGAGAGTACCGAGACGACTCCAGCTTCCCTGGGGCCGATAAGCCAGCCCGGCAGTACCTGCGTACTCGTATGGAATACGCTTCTCTGGTCCCGCATCAAAGCTCGGGGCAGGGAATCACCCAGATGCTCGCTACCAGCCCAGGCAAAAGTTCATGTTCCGTTCCGGTGGCTTCGCTCATCGGGCTCGCTGCGATCAGAGCTCCACTGGCGTGCCTAATACCTCTCCTCCCATGCCCATCATCATTCTCACCCTCCTCATCATCTACCACTACGTAGCTGCTAACAGCGCGCACCCACCACCCATGCTGCCATGCACCCACTCACACACGCACACACTTGCATGCGCCGTTCGTTTCTGAAAACGACCCTACTCCGTGCTTGACAGCAAAAAGAAAATTCATCGATGCACCCAGTCCATGACCCCTGTAACCCATCCGATCCATGTCCATCCCTGCCAAGTGACTCCGCGACGTTGGTTCAGCCAGCCAAACAAACGCCTGTCTACTTGCGTGTCGGCCACTCGCCGACGCAAAGTGTCTGGTAGGCATCCGTTATCAATCTCTGTCGCGACACTTTGTTCCATCCATTCAAACAACTTCATCGGACAACAACTACACCCCAACAATCCCCGTAAGCCGTTCTACCAGTAACGTTCGTCGCGACACCACGCCTAACTCGACGAAAACCACCATGTGCAATAAATAGGTCACGTACAAAAAATACTGCAGCACGCATCGCAGCCACCCCCACGGATGTGGGCTCGGGGTTTCCGCGAGAGGAGCTCCAAAAAGCCATGTTCAACCATCGAAAAAAAAAATACAAGTGGAGATGGCCTCCTCTATCGGTCCAGGCTCCTAGTCGGTTCGGGACGTCTTCGGGACGGATCCCCAAACCCCCGGTCACCTGTTGCCACCAGGGCATCCTCCGGCTTCGGTGTCAGATGCATCCAACCATCCAACCGGCAAACGACGCTTCTGCACGACCGGATCGGGATATTGAGGAAGCGTCAGTTGGGTAAGCATTGCTGATGCCCGGCGGAACAAGAGGACGATTGCTGCCATCATCGCCAAGGAACATTGTGATATAGCCCATGTTGATTTACAGAGCCATGATCGGCCAAGTAGCGATGACGAGTAGTTGCCGCCGCATCCCCGGTTGGGATCCGCTCGACCCCGTCTGAGCTTTGTCTCCGCCCCGGAACCCACTACCACGAACGGGTCGGCTTGCCAAGGGGGTAGATTTGATCGTACGTGCCCAGCTGTGATAAGGACGCCACTTGAAAGATCTCGCCCGTTGTCATTTCTATATAGCAAATGCCTCCGTATCCATACACCCATTGGCAGTGGCAGAACTATTTGTTTTTTTAGTTTTGTTTTGGTGTATGGCAATTAGACACTAACTTGATTGTCATGCCTGCCATGTTCACTAGCCTCCAACCTCTACTCAGCCGATGGAAATTTGCAGCTCGTGGCTTTTTTACCTGTTGTCAGTTGGCCCGGGTTTGCTTCCCGCTCCCGCCTGGCTTGCCTGTGGCTTGCTGATGCTGATGGCCAACGCCAATTGTTTAGTCCTCTTCACATCTCTCCTGAGTCCGCGATGCAGTCAATTATCTTGACAGCAGGCAGAGATTACGGTGGGGGCAGGGATATCTAAGCGACTTGGTCTGGATGAAGCGGCAATTTTAAATTCAACTTAACGCATGCATGTCTCACAGCGCTCATGAACCCTCCTACCCTGCCGCTATGGCCTTAATAAGGTCAACTAACATGCGATACAGGAATATGTTGGTGTTTGCTGCATGTATCGTACGAACTGCAAGAGTTTATTGGCATTAGCATTGCCCCTGTTGTTTCAGTTTACTCTTACATGGGCGTTTTTTCCAGGGCGGATTCTGCGCACCCATCAAACGACTTTCAATGGGTTTTGCTTGCGCAAACACGGCAACGAAACCGCACTCCCTTTTCTGACAAGATGAAAAGACTTCTAGGCTCTTGTTATAAAATGAACAGATACGCATCACGGCATAAAGAGACGACATAGGCACAAAGAGACGACATAAGCATATTTGCAATATAAAGCAGAGGCGTAACAATGACGGAGGCAAAAACAGTATGCTCTCTAGGGTAGCTGTATGGCCGATTGATGAGCGCTCCCTAGTAGATGAGCCTCAAGGGCCTGGGTAGATGCGCAAGCCAATTGTCTATTTGCTGCAATGGATATATCCGCCGTCGAGATAAAGGGAGCAACCCATATTCGCACGTTGCAGTTAGGTTTCGCTGTACATATGAGTATACATGTCTACCATGGACGGTGAGGCGTCGTTTTTTCTCGGGCTTAGCGCTCTGGCCTCAGCGGCCCGCACCGCTACTACTGACCCTGCAGCTTGTGTGGCACACAATGACATTGAGTGACAGCCCTCACCGGACGTGGCGCATCTGGGTATTGAGGCTACGAGTTGCAAGTAGTTTTCTCACGGGAAAACTGAGGGATAACTAGGAAGACTACTTTCTCTTCAGATGCGGGCGCTTAAGCAGCCCAAGACGTCTGCGTGGTACACGATGCTGTGCCCCAATTGCGTCGTTGCCGCCCGCGTTCATGCACCTTGCTGTATATTTACCTGCGAGGCTGCACTCCCAGCGAATGATTTCCCGCCGGCGGCTGCAACGACTGCGTGTCCTGCAACACCCCCTGCGCATAATTGGACCACCAACAGAAAGGATGTCTGTGGCTATGAGTCTGGCCGCTGGGGCAGTGCTTCCTCGGAGGCGACAATTTACATTTTCCGTTCAACTGGCGAGATCGATTTTTTGCTGAACAAGCCTCGTGACTGTCGCCAACCAAAGCATACTCTGCACTTGCCTGAACGACTACGGTTTGGTCCATGTTCCAGTGCGCTGTGGGATAGCCAACATGGATGCTGCCGCTAGCGTGTTGGCCTTTGTCCAGGTAGCGGCACAGATTGTCAACTGTATCGTCCAGGTCAACCAATTATGGGAGCAGGTCAAGGACCTCCCCGACGAGGTTCGGGACATGCTTTCGGACATGGAGGCTGTTGGCTGCTTGTTCGAGGACATTGAAGAACAGCTCGCTCTTGACGGCCCCTCGTCGTTTCGAAACGAAGCCTCCGTCAGGCGCAGCCTCGTACTCACGAGACGTGCCCATGATACACTTCATGGCTTAGTCACGGACATGACCTCACAGGTAAAGACAAAAAAAGGCCTCAAGGGGAAGGTCAAGTTGGCCAAGGTTGTAATTAAAAAAGAGAGCCTGGAGCGCTACCGACAGCGGCTGGGTCGATCCCTTGAGCTACTGCAGCTTTCCATCCAGGCGTATCAAATGTAAGTTTGTGGTAAAGTTTTTCAAGCCTTGGTTGCTGACATGAAAAAGGGCTTTGGCGAGACGCAGCCCAGAACTTATTTCACAGAGAGTTACGCGTGACTTGATTTCATATCTGGATGGAAGCCAATTAATGAAAGGCTCGACCATTACCTCAATAAAAGCCATCAAGGACGGGGAAAGCGATGTTGAAGAAATAAAAAGAAGGCCACCATCACCAAAAAACAGCTATTTAGATATGGAGCCGACAATGGGTACCGTCTCGAGAAAGACATTTACACCCTCGAAGCTGGGAAGATTCGTCTTATCGCACGCGCAAGGCCAAAGAGGCTGGCAGGCATATCTCCAATGGCCCAGTTGGGTGTCGCAGTCAGTTTATGAATTAACCTCCCGCCCATCTCTGTCTGGATGGACGTACAGTTATCGAATCTACAACGTTGTCCCAAGCAACGCAGAAGTAATCGTGAAAATTGAGAATGGGGACAAAGGCGGCGTTCTAGAGCTGTTCAACACTCGCCAGGCCTCGCCATTTGATCGAGACCATTTTGGAAGATCTCTCCTTCATGTTGGTCATGTTTTCTTGACAGACCTGACGCTGGCTCACATTTTCTTTTCAGTATGCCGTATCAAGTAGGAATTATGAAATCTGCACCCTATTATTAGGGATGGGACTCCGGGAGGTGTTGACAGAGTCCAATGATAAACAATATGGGTGAGTGGCGAGATAAATCTCGAGAAAGAAGCTACTTACATGAATTAGGGGGATATTTTCTGAAATAGTCTTCCAGTCTGACCGCCGGAATCGACAACGTGAAGACACTAACTCACAGGACCACTGGAAACTTTTGGCGGACCTTTTTCAGTCATATTTAGATGAACCGGAGAGCACCATGAATTTGCGGATGCTTAATTACTTCCAGGATTGGGCCGCCACGGATGACTTTGTGCTGGTATTTCGCAGAAGATTTATTCCGAAATACTACAAGGGACCCCTCAGAAACCGCCTGGAGGCCTTCCGTTATGGCAGCTTTATGATGCAAACACCGGAAAATCTATTGAGCCTACTTTGTGAGAGTAGGGAGATAACCGAATCCGACGTTCAATTATCGACACATGAAAAGCTGTCATTGGTTCACTCAGTGGCAGTGATGTTGGGAATACGATACGCTGATGAGGTCCTTCCATATAAGAGGCTATGGGGTCAAAGAAAGATGTATTCTGATGAATACAGCCAAATTGTCCAGCTGGTAGCCTCGATTTCTGGCATAGAAGACATTCACAGCATCGAGACCGTGAGCCCTTG
The DNA here is from genome assembly GCA_013403855.1 of Calonectria honghensis. Lineage (NCBI taxonomy): Eukaryota > Fungi > Ascomycota > Sordariomycetes > Hypocreales > Nectriaceae > Calonectria > Calonectria honghensis. Next base: position 140,569 of record VTGB01000040.1, on the reverse strand, counting down.
GGATATACACCAAGTTCCAATATGGAAGAGCACTCCATTGTTATCTGTCATAGGTGGTGTTTTATGTTATCTTTCGCCTGAAATATCCTTCCGACACTGGGACAAGGTATTTCAAGACACACTTCGGAAATGGGTGTTGGATCTTCAGGCGGCAGGAGTTGACTTGGTCACGTATGGGCAGCGAGAAGCACAGACTCTGCGAAGCCAGACTGGAGGGGCCTTGGATGGGGATGCAATCGATTCATCAAGGCATATGATTCGGAACAAGATATCCCCAGATGTCCCGGTTATGAAAGGACCTCGAGCGGAGTACGATGCATATAGCGAGAATGACTGGATCCCGGTGCGGATGATTGATCTTGAATTTGGCTCCAATCCTGATGACTGGCGACTTTTATGGGCCCCGGAGTTTGAATGGATGGCATGCCAATTCTGGGAACTCGTTGAGAAGGAAAATGTGGTCATGCCTGGTTCGTGGGTTGATTCTTAGAGCATGGTGGACTGGATATCTATGGGATGATGGGGTTGTGGCGTTGTGTGAGAATACCAGCTATGGGTGGGATAGGCGTATGGAAAAAAAGAGAGGATTTGATGCAAAGGAGTAGAGATGATCGCATGACCTCTTTAACTGACCTTGTCCCAGCTTATCGATGCCGGCAATGGATCGCTTTGTGCCTCCACTGGCACCAATCATCATGACTTCTCCGACTATCACCTGTTTCGTCATGCAGGCAAGTGCAACCCCGCCCTTCCGAGGCGGGGCAAGCTCCAAGGCCATCATGCTTGCGCCGGAAGTTTACTTTCTTCATTAAACCGTGAGAATTCCCTTTAAAATTTACTAGATCAAAAAATACCTCGCTGGTTACGGACCGAACCATCCTTTTCCCGACATCTTTGCCTCCTGTGCCACGCTACCAAGCCACCATGACAACCCGACCAGCAGCCAAGGCGGGCAGCTGGTATAAGGCCGGGACTGCAATCTTGAAGTCGGAGCTGGAATCATACTTGGCGAAGGTGCCTGAGAGCATCGATGGGGTTTCATTGCCTATTCCCGGGGCCCGTATCGTGATTGCTCCGTGAGTACATTCGCCTAAAAGCTGCTTGGTGGTATCCTGACATATTCTTTGCCAGCCATGCCGGGTACGACTATTCTGGCCCATGTGCAGCATGGGCATACAAGTCTCTCGACCTCAGAAATGCCAAGCGAGTCTTTGTCTTGGGCCCTTCCCATACGTACTACCTCGAGGGCAGCGCGGCCACGACCTTCGCAGAGTATGCGACACCTTTTGGCGACCTGACCATCGATCGAGATACGGCACAACAAGTTAAAGAGGCAGCGGAAATGAGCGACATCCCTCAGCGTTATGAGGTTGCGGAACACTCCCTCGAGATGCACATGCCGTACCTCTATCTTCGCCTTGAGCAGACGTTTGGCTCACCAGACAACTTCCCACCCATTGTTCCCATGCTGATTGGCTCAAATGATGGAAATGAGGAAAAAGCAATCGGTCGCACTCTGGTTCCCTACCTCAAAGATCCCGAGAACGCCTTTGTTATCAGCTCCGACTTTTGCCACTGGGGAGACCAGCAGTTTAGCTACTCAGTCTACTCCCCAACTCTTAGCACATCAAACCTCATCAAGCTCCGCAAGACAGACGATAAGCCCAATGGACCGCCGATCCACGAGTCGATTCGAGTCATTGACGAGGCGGCCATGGATGCGGTGAAGAGTGGGAGTCATGATGCTTTCCTCGCCTCTCTGCGACAAACCAAGAATACGGTGTGCGGAAGACACCCAATTGGAGTTATGATGGCGGCCCTTGAGATTCTACGAAACGAGCCTGGATTCGAGGATAAGGGCCGGTTTAATATTATTCAATATGACCGCAGCAATCTTGTAGAATACCCTGACGACATGAGCGTCAGTTACGTATCTGCATATGCTGTAGCCTAAGGATTAGATGAGGCTAGTATTATGGGAACAGGAGTTTTGATGATGGTTGGTTGGGGTATTATTAACAAGGCGAATTTAAGAGACACCTGATTCGCGAACATAACAAGGTCTATCTGGTGACGTTTGGACGTTGGAGAATATGCTTGTTGGGATGCACATGAGTGGGTAGGGAACGATGAAGGACAACGGCTTTTGGACGATGTATCGTTTTAAATAACGAGACACTTGAGATATGTTTAAATAAGCATAATTTTGACATGACTACTACGACTCGCAATAATGTTGGCATTGTGTATACTCAGCCCTGAGGTTTGGCTTGCTTGCTGAGGTTTGCAATAGCCGCAATGAAGGACATGCTGAACGCGTTTATCGGGTGTGCCAAGAAGCTAGCGCGGGTCCTGTTCCTTGGGAACGGGTTCGTTGGCCAAGGTCTAATTACGGGAAATTTGCTATGCAAACATGATCCGTCATGGCGCTCTTGTCCGTGGTTGCCTTCGAGGTCGCGTGTATGACGGCGGTGACGGACGATTGCTCGCGTCAGGGTCCATGCTGGCTTGCCGATACCACCATACCACCAGGTCAGCCCAATGTGGAGGCGCGTCAGCTTATTCACATACTCTTCGCGGGGGCTGGAGCGGGCGAGCAACCAGACCGGCCAGGCCAGGCCAGCAAATACGCAGACGCAGCTGATTAAGAGCTGCGGCTCACTGGAGCAGAGAGATTCCGTACGCGTAAGTGATGGACAAAGTCGCACAGGAATTGAGCGATTGCCGGGAATATCTAATTATAGAGGCGGGCGATTCCCAGACAAGACATTTTCTTTGTCCGACACGAAGGGCCAGAGAAATGTGCCGTTGACGATCATCAAACATGGGTTGGGACGCTTCCTGAGACGCCAATTTTGGATCCTTGCGACAAACTCCACTGGCGAATCCATCAGACGCCGACGAGGGCCCCACGCGGCGAAGCTTGTTGTTCGAGACCCCGGTTTGTGCCGTGGGCGGGCATTACTCCGTGGGCTACTTACTGCTTGCTGCTGTGGCACCGCAGCATCTTCCTCCTCGTCTTCTGGTGGGCAGCCCACCAAGACAAAGCCCAGCCTAGCCCAAGCCCAGCCCCAGCTAGCGAAGCCGCTTAAAGCTCGCTGCTGCCGCTGATGCTGGCCTGCTTGTGCTCGTTGTGGTGTGGTGCACACTGCTGATGGGGTGGCGCATGGCGGGGACCTCGAGCTGAAGGGATTAGCGGCCCCCGTGGGTGGCTTTCGCTCTGCTTGGTGCTTGGTGCTGCCGTCAGCCTACATGTGGTCTATTGATGTGCGTGGCGGAGCGTTTGCATTTTTTCACCAGGCGGACTTGCATTCCGGACGACGGCATTGCGATGCGACATTTTTCTTTCTTCTTTTGCCCCTCGTTTTTTTAATGGCTGGCTCTGTGAATACGGGCTGCTGGAGGGGCGCTGGCGGTGATCTCTGCCTTTTCGCAATCAAATTAATTCATTGGCACTCGGGCCATGAAATGTGATGCAACAAATTGAGGACACTCGATCAAGGGCCAAGGCGGGCAGGATGAAACAGTGGGAACTGAAAGCCCCTGATTGGTCTCGGCGTGATAGCGCTAGGATCCAGGCTTCTGCAGCTCGCGAGCAGCCCTCTTTCTCTCTCTCGCTCACCTCTCAGACGTCTCCATGGGCGTCCAGGCGCCGCGTCCAAGTGGCTTGCCGGTGGCTTCTAGCGGCCCCAATCGGTGGCCCATTTACCCTCTTTTTGGCTCGCAGATGGCGCCAACCTGAGCTCTTTCTAGCCTCTGGAGGCTGGGTCTGGTGACGAGCAGCTCTCTAGTTCTGGGTAGGGCTGAGAGGAGCTGGCAAAATTGTCATGTTGCATTGATGACGGGGCACCAGCGGTGTAGCACATCGGTCTCGTCTTTTACGTATCAATGGATGGGAGCAAAAACCGACAACATCCAGGGAACTCATTGACTGGATCCCGACTTGCTCAGGGGACGGGCGCGTCGCAGGGGTCATGCTGATCTGGCAGCGAAATAGGGTTGGGGTTTTGCGAGATTGCGAAGGCCGGGGCGAATGGGCTCCAGGTACCTGTGTGGTACGAAAGGGGAGCGAGCATGTCATAGGGGGAAATCGGCTGGGGTTTTAGGGGCCTCTTGGGGGAGCTCGTCCGCTAGCCGCTCACGCTGCCTTCCCTGTTTTGCCCTGGACAGCACAGGCAATACCCCTGTGCAGGAGCCTTCCCCAGAACCCCCTCAGCCAGCAGACCTGCATGCATTCAGCACCTGCAGCAGATAGCCCAAGTACCACGCCGGTACTCAGCCGCCACTGGGCCCCAGCCCAACCAGCGGCAGCGCCTCCAACTCTCAGTGGTCACGCTAGTTCTCACTTGTTCTGGCTCAGGCTCACTCGTCGTCTCGTCCCCTTCCCACCTCGCTCCTCCATCCCGTCTCAGTTTCTTTTCTCTAAGACGTCCCCTTCCTTCATAATCTTTCTCTTGTCCCACCTCGACGTTCGCTTTCTTCTCCTACTCCCTTTCGCCCTCTTAGTTCTAGGCCCTCTTTGCTGCGCGACGAGACTCCCTTTGGCGACGTCGACGATCCGACCCGAGACGACACGATACGACTGGCTAATTCCAACTTGGACGCCATAACGGTACGGGGCTGAGGCGTAATTCAATCCTTCTGCGACGATCCCATACCGTCATATTCTCCCTTTTTAAACTATCAACTCTACCTAATTAGTTGTCCACGATGAGTGTGAGTTTAGCCTCGTCCCCTTTCCATACCAATCAAGTCCAGCCCCCTATACTTTGCTACCGAGCAACCCAAACGACGCCGCTGGCGTGCTACATCTTGCCTTGATGTACCAACCGCTAGGCTGTTTCCCTGCCATTTTCCAAATTTCTCTTCGCCACTTGCAACCTGTTTCCTCTCCCATTACCCGTCTTTAATAATTATTGCTGTGATCATGACTGACGAACAAAAACAGTACGGGTTCGCCCTCCCCCATTCTGCGACACTGGCGCGCACGTCCCAAACGCGACCCGGAACCCCTGAACTGACAGTGACTTGCACAGATACGGCGGACAGAACCCCTACGACCAGGGCGGTAATGGTTACGGAAACGGTGGCTACGGCGGTGGTTATGATTCCCAGGGAGGCTATGGAGGAGGTGAGAATGATTTGCAGCGGCGCCCTGCCGTGACGCGAGTAGCTTTGGACTGACAGTGATAAGGCTCTCACGAGCTGGCTCCCCTCGCCCACAACGCCGGCGGCATGGCCCAGACCGACCCCAACGCTATTCTGAACGAGTGCCGTGACATCGATCGCGGCATTGACACTGTTGAGCAGAACCTCGAGCAGCTTCGCATGATCCAGCAGCGAACCCTCGACGATGCCGACAGCTCTTCTTCAAGCCAGGCTAACCGCCAGCTTGATGGTCTCTCCACCGAGACTATGGCTCTTTACCGAAGCCTAACTGAGCGTGTGCGCATTGTCAAGTCCAACCCCGAGTCCCAGAGCCCCAAGAACAACCCCCAGGTCAGCCGTGTCGACCGCCGCCTCAAGCAGGCTATCACACAGTACCAGCAGGTCGAGTCGCAGTTCCGCAAGCGCACCCAGGACCAGATGGCTCGTCAGTACCGTATTGTTCGACCTGAGGCCTCTGAGGATGAGGTCCGCGCTGCCGTCGAGGACACCAACGGCAACGTCTTTAGCCAGGCTCTGATGCAGGGTGAGCGACAAGGTCGCGCTCGTGCCGCCCTCAGCGCCGTCCAGGACCGACACGCTGCCCTCGTCAAGATTGAGCAGCAGATGGTTGAGCTGGCTCAGCTGTTCCAGGACATGGACACTCTGGTTGTCCAGCAAGAGGTTGCTGTCACACAGATCGAGGCCAAGGCTGAGGAGGTCGTTGAGAACCTCGACAAGGGTAACGAGGAGATTGGTGTTGCCGTCAACACTGCCCGCAAGACTCGCAAGAAGAAGTGGATCTGCCTGGGTATTTGCGGTATGTGGACAATCTTGAGATTGAATCTATGGGGCTTTGCTAACTCTTGCCAGTGGCCATTATCGCCATCATTGTTATTATCGTCCTCATTTACATCTTTGTCATCAAGGGCAACAACAACAATAAGAAGCGAAGCATCACCATTTCCAGCATGGAGGTTGTCAAGCAGATTGCCGCTCGCGACGGCGGCTCCGTAAACGCTGCCTTAGAGAGTCTCTCCAACAGGCGGCTACACTTGCCCCAGATGGCTGTGCGACGCTAAACAATTATTTTGTGAAGGATGTATCGCGGTAATTCGACGAACAGGTCTCGCAAACACATAGCCTGGCCATTCGCCTGTTTATTTTTCTACAATGGGATATATATATGCCAGGGAGGGCGGGAGGATAAAAAATGCACCCTTTTCACATTTAAGAAGATGATGAGGGTGCAATGGAGAGGATCGCGTGGGCAACCGCTGCCAGTCGTTTGGTTTTTTTTGTGTGTTTTCTGCTTGCTTACAGTCGCTTGGATCACATCTCGCCTGTGTTCTGCTTGTTAGAGCCCTCAATGCCCGTTGTTTTTGTACGCTTTCCGGAAGAAGGCAATGAGGGCTGTTCGAATTCCCTTGGAGTTGTTCTTGTCCATGGCATTATTTAGGGGCGTTCATAGTATGAGTTGTAATCACCATCTTCTTTCGTTTGTATGGATACGAATATATTTGCTACACTACGATGCATCGCACCTTTGTGACCTCTTCATTGTCTATGTTATTTTACCATGCCTCAGCCACAACGCAGAAAGATATGGATGCCCCTATGGGGCTGAAGTGGCAGGTATCATTCAAGATTTAATTATTTAAAAACAAAACCCCAAGGCTCTGGCTGGGATGCTAAAATATTCCGATACGCCGACTCTGTCATAGTGTTACACAAGGTGTCTGGCTCACCTATTCCACGTTGCATCATTCATTGTCCCTGTCCTGGACATTACTTGTACCCAGACGCCGGAAGCACCGTTGCCTGAGACAGTCAGCAAGCTTAATGGCATTCCAGTCGTCTGTACCAGCATACCTGTGAAGAAACGGCGGTACGTTCAAAGGCCCTTGTTCTTTTGGGTGCTGAGGTGTAGAGGTCGAGAATCGCTTTGATGGTATTGATGTGAAGAGGGCTCATTCATCTCCCTTAGTCTTCTCTTGTCCATCCTCTTCTTCGACAGAAGGGGCGGCAACAGCCATCTCGGGAGCATCATCCGCGTTGTCCTCGTTGGATTCTTGTTCTTGCTGTCCTACGATGGCCCGCCTCTTTTCACCTTCATCGACAACCATCTTCAGCACTCCCATACGTCTTCGAAAGTCCTCGGCCAACCCTTCCACATCTTCACGACCCAACGCGCCACTGCCGGAGTTCGGCAGGCTGTCAGGGCGCATTTCCACGGGCTCGCGATCGACACCCTTCACCCGAAGCATGAGGGATCCCGCGCCGCGGCGGTCGTCGTCGGCGGCATCCTCACCCTCGTTCTGCTGCACGGTGACGCTCGATCCCGTCACTGCAAAGTCAGGGCTCAAGCTCGACGCCCATGAAACCGCCCAGCGGTTCTGAGAGCCTTCAGGAGCAGGCGCGAGATCGACGACGAGGGCGCGGTGTGAAGGGTCACCCGAGGAGGCAGCGTCCAGGATGGAGGGGTCGTCGTCGGAGAAAACGTATTGAACGTGCGGGTGTACAGTCGTATTCGTAGTAGCATTGGTCAGAAGGGTAAAGAGCGGCTCGAATGGAGGCATTGGTTGTGACGTCTCCTCGGGGCCATCGGTGCCATGATGGAGTAGCTCCGATGGTTCGGCGGCCGTCGTGGGTGGGGATGGCTCCCTCTCGGTTCCGGACATGCTGGCGGAGCGCGGGGGGCAGCGTGGGTGATGATGGGTGTGATTGGGGCCGACAACTACCGGACCAGGAGCATTTTTAGTCGCAATGGCTCCTTTGTGATGGATATCCCACGCCGTTGCACCTTTGTGATGAAGCAACTGTCGATCGTGCACAAGGTTGAGCTCCGTTGAGGCCTGCGGATGACGGAAGATGCCTTGGGGATCCTTATCTAATCGCCACGTGGGAGCCAGCTAGCGTGACCTGACATGTGAGCAACACCGCATTCCACGCCATGCACATGTTCCAGTGAACATGTAGCAACCCTCCCGAGTCCGTTCGTCCGCCCTCATCACGACATACAGCAAACATGACGACAGGAAAAACTTTGCTGGGACACGTCGTCGGACAACACCTCCTTTATTCCTATTTGGGCAATCCTTGAGTCTATCTTCATCAACCGGTCCCCGGAAAGCCCAAGGTGGAAACTGCCATATACGTCGTTCCGCAGCCGGCCGGCGGGATCGATCCCTCCCACTTCTACCTCGACCTGCATCTGCATCGCGGCTTTTCGTGGGGGGCCGGGCCATGCAGCGATGCGACATTACGTCGCACCCTTTTACCTCGGGCGCTCGACTCACCCAACCAAACCACGTCTGCGTGATGCTTCGAGGGTCTTTGCCTGCCGATTAAAAAACTCCTGACACCACCAACTGCACCCCTCAGGGTTTAGTAGCAGTCTTTTATTTAGATTGGAGCGCTAGCACGAAATGCCGTTCGTCCCTCCGACATATCGCGCATGTCCAATGCTCCCGATGATGCAATGCCATACTCACAGAACGAACCGATTCCGCCCGTTGACCTGGTAAGCATGGCGGGTGGTGCGCGTTTACTCATGCATGCTGGATGTCAACCACTGAAAGGCAGGCTGAGGTTGGTAGGCAAATGACAAATGAGTCCTCATGCTCCGAGATGAATACTTCAAAGTGGCAGGAGCCACCTTGCAGACAGACAGGGAAAAAACGCCAACCTATTGTATTGCGCACTTGTGATCTAAAACCAGGACTAACTGTTCCCATGCTGTTGGTCATGCTTGCATGATGATGACCACGCACGCCGCCCATCCTGTGCTAGTACTTCCGTACGATGAGAAAAAATGAAGGTGCTCCAAAACTAATGCACCAGACCAAGAAAACACTGAGAGAGACAGGGGCGAAAGAATAAAGTAGTGAGAACAAGGTTTGTAAAGAAATGGGTAAACGCCAAGAAATGCTCATCATTGATATCTTTGCCTAAACGCCGTCCCGGACCCCTCTCTATTGTAAACTGCAGATCGCAAAGCCGACCAAAAAATAAAACATGGGCATTCAGATCATTACGTGGAAATGATGAGAGAGAAAGACTCCCTTCCCCACTCCTTCAGGAAGAGTGCAGTGCGCGGAAACCAGCCGCAATCAAGCTCCTCGACTTTTCTCTGGAGTCAGCTGGGCCGTTCCAATAAAAGAGACCCTATGCGATTTTCTGTCAGCAAACCAACTCGGCAACTAAAACATGCAGCTTGGTGCGCCGGGGGTGCGGCACGGGGAGGAACACGCCAATTATGTCTTGGAACCTGAAAAAAGCAAAGACAAGACATCGGCAACACCACCAACCAACATGCTCACCCCCTCTAGGGCTGGCGGGTATTTTTGTACTTACCCCTAGTCCTTTTTGCTTGCAGAATCCTGCCTTGATCTTGACCGTGTCCGGGTTGTCGTACGTGACGAAACCGCCGTCGGAACCGACACACTGGGCTGCGACGTGGCGCTTGTCTACAACTTCTTTGCAGCCTTTGCGGGGAAGTTGGTTGTACTCGAAGCAGCCGTCCTCGCTACCACCGCCACGGAACTTTTGGCCTGGGCCGGTGGCGTGGAGGAAGCTCCGTCCGTACGTCGGGATGCCGAGGAGGATCTTGTGGGCTGGGAACCCGTGGGCCATGAGGTAGGACACCCCTGACGACCCTGACGTTTCGTCTTTGCTCAATGCGTAGAGCTGGGCGTGGTGGCCGCTCTTTGGTGTCCAGTCCCCAAAAAAGTCGTAGGCCATCAAATTCACAAAATCGAGGTAGTCGGAGATGACTCCCACATCCAGTAATTGCAGCACGGCTTTACTTGCTGGCAGGGCGGCCGTGAGGATGAATTCCTCTTCAGGGAGGTGAATACGAACGGCGGCGAGCAGGGCAAGAAAGTCGTACCCCATTTTGGCATCACAGGGGTATTCCCATGCGACTTTTTGCAAGTTCGGTAGTTAGATTCTCGGTGTCCACAAAAGAAAGGATACGGCGCTTTATCCCTGTGGGCGGGCACACTTACTGTCAATTCCATCCAAACCCGAAGCCTCAACAAGGCCACGGGCCGATCGGGCAAAGTTGTCGCGGAGCAGCGTGTTGGACGCTACGAGTGGGAACACCTCGGAGGAATTCCCACCCCCAATGGATAGGATAACCTGGAGATGAGGGTGCTTCTGTTTGAGGTGCATCAAGGAGCCTAGCCCTCCCTGGACACCGTCGACTGGAGCTCCAGCGTCCGCCCACTCATCGCTCAGCTAAAGCAAGGACCCGAGTCAGTGCTGTTGTTCCTCCATCGGCGGCGGACCGCAACTCCTGCATAGATAGGGAAGGGTTTGCGAAACTCACAAAAACACCACCGTCTGCCGAAACACTAGCATACGCGTAATACACATGGTTGATGCACGAGTAGTTGAGCATTCCAGGCGTGTCTCCTTGGTATATCCGAAAGTTGGGGAAGTAAACGGCATTGGTGTACATGACGCCTGAGGCGATCCGCGACTTGCGCGAGGGACCCATGATGTCGATGGAGGCAAAGAAAATACGGCCTAGATCAACACAGAAAAATCCAGCATGAGCGATCGGCTCGAGGAGAGAGTAGGCCAGGAAAAAGTGCGAACAAAGTGCGTAGTTGTAAGCGAGTATGAGAGGTTTTATACAGAGATTGCCTCACCAGCCCGTTGACATTAAACTCAAAGGGGGGCAAAAGGAAGAAAGAATTGGAGGTAAAAATTCACACATCAGGGATGAAAGAGGAGCCTTAGGATGTGGGCGAGAAGGATTTGACGATCTATATAGAAATCCAAAACAAGCAACAGGCCGAGGAGGCACGGCGACAGGAGGAACCTTGCCTTGGGTTCTCGGCCAGCTGGTGGGTGCTTTGGGCTGGTGTGTGGTGGTGGAGCAGGGACCAATGTCCAAATTACGGGAGGGTCCAGGATACTGCGAAACCATGATGCATGACATAATTGCGGGGAGCCGTCAAGTCGGTATGGATAATGAGACTGGCACATTTTGTTGGTGTGCTGCGAGGAAACTTGGAGCTGAGCAAAGACCAGGCAAGGGCGACCGTGGGAAGACGCTCCCCATCGGAGCCGCGACTCGTTGGCATTGCCGGGATTGATTAGTGGACAGAGGTGCTGGGAGCCACCCTGATTCGGGCCTGCTTTGCGATGCTGGATGTGGATGGATGTCCAGCCGCTGTCCGCACTTGGCATCCCGACATTGGATGGCAGTCCGCGTGTTCAACGGCAAGGCTGCTTATTCTGTCTCTTGATCAGAATCCATCTCCATCACCGGAGCCTTGAGGCTGGCTGAACAAGGTCATTCGGCTCAAACCACCCGCTCGAGATCTTCGATACCGGACGAAGAAATAGATCCTCACGCACCACTTTCTGGTTTGAACCCATGTTGACAATAAAAAAAGACAACTTGAAACAAATGACAGGCCAACCGGATACGACAGACGCATCCGTGCGGTTTCCCACCGGGCCCAAAGGAGCAAAAGCTGTTCCATTCTTGGAGGAATTTGAGCGTGCGCGCCTACGTGTGAGTATGCGTGGCTGTGCGCATATGTGTGTGTGCAGGTGCTCGTGCGCCTCGTCAGGTCAGACACCGAACAGTGTCTTGAGACAAGTAGGTGTAAGATTCTGTTCACGGCGACGGGGCGCGGGATTGACCGGGGTCGCCGGAGGATCAGAGCCAGGAATCAGAATTGTCCTGGGGGACAACAATCTCAGCCTAATGGACATCATATTAAGTCGTAGCTCTGCCGATTCATCGGCCCTCATCCATATTGCATTGCATCCTTGACGCGTCTGCAGGCGCGGCGGTGGTGAATCGGTTGCGTTTCTGTCTCAAAGACAGGACTACCTCCATGTAACAGCCCCATTCTGCATGATCGAAACGGATGGGGCAACTGGGGAGAATTGACGACGCGGTAAAACCAAACCAGCCCAACGAGAGGGCGAAAAGAGCCGTGCGGATCCCCGGCTGCACGGGCTCGCCTGCCATGGATGTTCTGGAAGGTTGCGGAACACTTGGAACACACTAAATGGTGAGCTTGGTTCCAGAATGAAAACCCCAGGGATGCAGGCTCAACATTCAGTAGGTGTGAGAAGGCTCCTGCTTAGGTCCCCTCCCTGTTGGTTGTGCCCTGACTGCCAAGGTGTGCTGGGGCCAAGCACTAGACCTCACCATCAATCGTCCTCACGCTCTGAAAGGCCATCCCGCCAGTGTTCCGTCGTCCCCGAAACCAGGGAGCAATTGCCCGGCTCCACATGCGAGGCGGCTATGATTTGCGGCCACCCTGAATGTTAACTTGAGACCAGCCACGGAGACTAGCGGCGGTGGACGAATGCGTGAGACCGGGCGCTTTTTCGTGTCATTCTGGCCTGACTTTGAAGCTTCCTCCGCATGCCAACCCAGCAAAGCGACCCTTGACAACGGGGGGCTATCCCTTGGGCGGTGTCGGTAATGGATAGCTGGAGCCCTTTGAGATCGAAATTAACATCACAACAAATCAGCTTGCTCATAGAACTCGGCGGTAGCACGCAGAGAGTATCAAGCACGTCCTGTGCGCCGTTGAGCTGCATGCCACGCTGGCATAGGCTGCTTGAGGTCCAATCGCCAATTTGATGATGTCTAGGACATTTGTAATGAATCTCACACTCCCAGGTAGCATCTGTTATTTTTAATTGACTGGCCAATGCAAACGAACTCGGTGAGGCATTGTTGCTGAGCAGCCCATCCATGGCGTGGCACAGGGCACTTCATATAAAACAAGCTCGGCAAGTGGGCACTAGCTGCCGCCGATGGACGGCGGGGGGGGAACCCAGAACTATCAATCTCTCCGTTATGTTGGAACTCAAGACCATGTTGCATGCCCGTTTATCTGTTGCTGTCGAAGTAGATGTGGGTTGAGCAAGGTTTTAAAAGGTTCCATTGGACAGCATCAAATGAAGACAAGAGTTGAAATTGTGAGAATTGACCCGAGCGGCGGACCTGCATACACAGACTCTTCATCTCAATTTGCAAGCTCAGGGTTGCTGGGGCGTTGGGAAAAGAGCCTACTGCTATCAACGCGCCGAATAGGACATATCCGATGGCCAGGCGCCGGTATTATCCATACCCTCAGCATAATCGGAATTGAAGTACCGAGGTTATTATTTGCTCATGTCCGCTTGATGGCAGACGCTGATGGGCGAGACGGTGTTGATACTACACAGTATACTTTAAGGCTAACAATGGGCGAGCAGCGTGTGCATCCTTACCTGTGACCGACCCCGGTCTCGTCTGATTTGCAGTGTTTCGCGTATCTGCCAGGTCGATCAGTCAGATCTTGAGATCAAGCTCTCTGTGAGGCGGAGTAGCATATTGAATGAGATGCGCCATTAGAATATTGTACTTTGCCGCGCTGAGCAGGAATCCTGCATGCTGTTGTATGCAGAAATCCCTTTTCGTAAATTTGACATCTCGTCAGGGCCAACAGCAAAGGCTCTTTGCCGTTTCGTGCCAGATGCACCAACCAACTCCACCCCTCCCTCCACAGCCTCGACCAAACATGGGAGCTGAGAAGAGGTCGGGCGTTCCGACTGCATATCACAATTACCAACGATCACATCAAAACGCTCAAATGGCACCCATAAGCCCACACACCAAGTGCGGACCGGTGTGGCCTCACGGTCATTGTGGAGTAGATATCGCCTGTGATTGAAGCATAGATTTGTCCCCCATGACTCGTTGGCATATTCTCTTTCCCGACATGGACTCCTTCGAAGCCACAAGTGTTGGTTGTCGTACAATTCTGGTCAAGGTGGCGTTCCCGAGTCTTACCAACGGATGCGGTTCGGACGGCATAAAGGGCATCAGATCACAAGTCCTGATCATCCCCATCACCAACTTTCCCAAGTAGTTCATCTCAGAGACCGAAGCCGCCATGTCCAGCACCGACGACCGATATTCCCTCTCGCTTGTGTCCACCACGGGCATCGAGACGATATACACGCTGTCAGATCAGGAAACGGATGAGTTTGAGCTGGTTTATGACGAAGGGGACAGCGAGCAGTCACAAGGGGACGCTAGCTCCTGTGATTCGACCTCCGTGCCACCGGATATTCATGCGCATGAATTCGAGCATGGCCGTCGGTACCACAGCTTTAAGAGTGGCCGATATCCCCTACCGAATGATATAGTTGAGCAGCACCGGGAGGATCTGGTGCATATGCTCATGGTAGAGCTGATGGTATGTCTCTCATGGCAGTAGAGCGCACAGCAGCGCTCCATAATTTGATGTGGCAACATCCCTGACAGATTATTTGTAGGATGGAAAGCTCTTTTTGTCTGATATCGGCGAGTTCCCACAGAATATCCTTGACGTAGGCACAGGGACAGGTGAGTTCTCTTGACACCCAATAACCTGCTTGCACTCACATGCATTCGAACAGGAACCTGGGCAATAGATGGTATAGTAGGCATCCATGTTGCTGTATCACATCGATGACTGACTCGTGACCAGTTGCGGACCTGTATCCGAGCGCGAGCGTGGTTGGCACAGACTTGTCGCCAATCCAACCGAAATGGCTGCCAATTAATGCGCGGATGCTTATTGAAGACTGCGAGGATCCCGACTGGATGCACGGGTGTGGTCTTGATCTCGTACATTTCAGGGGCATTTCCGACACGCTGCTCGACCTTGATGCAGTCGTCGCTAATGCCTACCGGTATGCCCTTCCGACAACGAGATGGATGGCGGAGAATAAACTGACGGCAGCAGCAATATAAAAAGCGGGGGTTGGATTGAATTTCAGGAGTTTGACCACTCAGTGCTCTGTGACGATGGTACCATGGGAGAGGACGACCCGGTCCGCATCTTTAGCGACCTGTATGCTCTCGGGATGCGTGAATATGGGTGTGCGGCGTACGGAAGCCATGACCTTCGGCAAACACTCGAAAGAGCCGGCTTCGACAAGGTCCGGGTTGTGACAAAGAAGGTACCCATCTCGACCTGGGCCAAAAACGAGAAGCACAGAATTATCGGGATGCTCATGAAGCTAAATATTCTGGAAGGCCTCGACGGGTTTGCAGCAAGGCCATTGGCGGCACTGGGTATGTCAGCGGAGCAAAGGAAGCAGGTGGTTGCCGATGTGCGGCAAAGCCTCCAAGATGACCGGGTTCATCGATATGTAAACTGCAGCATCTGCTTTGGGCAAAAGAACGACATGGTTATTAGAGAGAAGCGAGTGCCGGGGCAAGTTGCTGACGACTCCGAATAGCTCTGGGCATGGATGGTTGAGCAAGTTTCAAGATGACGGTGTTATTGTTTGGTTTCCTAATTTGAGCATACTTTAATTCTCTTTGATTGCGACATCGGCCCACGGGCTTTCCCAACTATCCACCTTGGGTAGGCATGGGCATGTGCTCCCACTTGCGTGCGGCGTCGTGCCTGCCGTTCTAAGTCACGATGCTTTCTTGAGCGTGGTGTTATGCAGAGAGAGAGGAACCAAATCATATCATAGTGTGGCTGCAAGAGCGAGATGCTGCTTTAAAAAGTAAACGAACATGTGAATCTTGCCACTTGCGCATTTATTTACATGTAATAGGGGCTATGCAACGTTGGAAAGTTGAAGTTCAATTGTATACCCGGTTTTGTCAAGCAGCCAATGGCCTGCCTGTTAGCAGCAGAAGTCTCTCGATGCGTGGTGGCGCTGCGAGCTGACAAAACATCCCCCACAATCCACTAATGCCACCCACCCTGCAGCTGTGGCCCCAAAATTGCAGAGCTCAAGCTTGGCTGATTATTTCGGTCGCAAACAACACCACGCTCTTTCCACGGCACCGCATCGCGACGAACCCCACGACTTGAAGTGCTCAAGCTACCTCGGAAGACATCCCCAGCCCATAAAAATTGAGCAGCAGACGTCAATCGCGCCACCCGGCCCTTTGGCCACATCCCGTCGCGTATCATGGCCGCCACCACCCAAACCACCGCCAAGTCTATCCTCGACCACTCCGCGAGTCCCTACAACTTTCGCTTCTCTCCCTTCCTCCGTCAGACGTACCAGGTTGGCCTGCCCTCCGATCGCCCGATATGCAAAGCCTTCCAGGCCGGGCAGTGTCCCAACGGCACCCGCTGCCCAGAGCGACACGTCGCCGATGCCAAAGTCTCGCAGCCTACAGGCGGTCTTAACTCGCTCGTCTGCAAGCACTGGCTGCGCGGCCTCTGCAAGAAGGGCGAGCACTGCGAGTTCCTTCACGAGTACAACCTGAGAAAGATGCCCGAGTGCAACTTCTTCATGCGCAATGGGTATTGTTCCAACGGCGATGAGTGCCTCTACCTCCACATCGACCCCCAGAGCCGCCTGCCTCCCTGCCCGCATTACGATATGGGATTCTGCCCCCTCGGACCCAACTGCTCCAAGAAGCACGTCCGACGGAAGCTGTGTGTCTTCTACCTGGCTGGATTCTGCCCTGAGGGGCCCGAGTGCAAGGAGGCACACCCCAAATGGTCCAAAGACTTGGAAAAGCCGACTCTAAAGTCTGAGGAGAAGGAAGAGGAAGTGCGTATGGAGTTGCCAAAGGATGATGATTCAGAACGCCCTAGGGAAATGCAAAGGGACAGAGAAGACGGCAGGCATGATCGCGGTGGTCGTCATGGAGGAAGAGGCAAATGGCGTGGAGGCAGAGGTGGACGGTTCCGTGGGAGGGGCCACTAAGTCGGATAATCATGGATGGACGACACTACTGGGCGCTTTGAGACGCCTGGTTTGAATTATGATACCCTCAAGGGACTTGGGACGGGTCATGCAATTGGGAAGCATGTCATGTATACTGTAATCGGAGCACATGGTAAAAAGGGAAGCTTACAAATGAAGAGTGTTTTTTTTTACGAATTTCTTGTGTATTCGGAAGAGAGTCGTGACGGCGTCTATAAACATATTGATTCCTTTTTCATACGTGACCCATCATTAAATGCTGTGTACAAAGTTGAGAAGCGGCCGTTAAGAGTGATTTCATTTCACTAACCCACCGAACGGCGGATGTCACGCGACAACTTAGACCTCAGCGCCCCAGACGTTGGTGTCTGAGGGAACAGCGACGAACTCATGAGAAGCCTCGACGCCGGTGGAGCTTTCTTCCTCTTCCTCTGAGCTCTCTTCTTCGGAGCCTTCGTAAGAGCTGGTCTTCCAAGTCGATAGCTCATCCACCTTGCGGATGCCAATCATCCAAGACACAAGGCCCTTGGGTGCCCATCGCCCAACGAAGCCGTAAACGCTAGCTCCCAGGCCGACTCGGACGGTGTCGGAGGTGATGGACCCGTCGACCACGTCAAAGACGGTGTTGTGGAGGTGTCGCAGCGAGCTGCCTCTAAAGCCGCGGATCCGGCCGCCAGAGATAGCCGAGCTCGTTTGGGCTACAAAGTTGCGGCCGTAGACGTGTCTAGCGCCATCGGGCCAGACGAGGGTGTCTTCTGGGTTTCCGGCGGTGAGAAGCCCCTGGTGGGGGCCCCTACTTGGCACAAAGCTCGAAAAATCAAATGTGCCGAGCTGCATGTGGGTAACGGGAATATCAAGTGGCCGAAGCTCAGCAGTGAGAACTTCGGTGAAAGCGGAGAGTGCAGAGCACACGGTTGCTTCCGGGGCATGGAAGGGAGGGTTAATGGAGGAGATGATAGACGGCGTGAAGACGAGGACCTTGGGAGGGACCCACTTTTCGCCTACAGGATTTAAGCGGGATGTGAGAAGCGGGAGGAAAGCCTGGATTGTGAGGATCGGCTGGAGAAGGTGGGTGTTGAAGAGATCGGCGAAGCTTGAGGGGGGGATGGTGGCAATGGGAGAAGTCTGGTAATGGAGGCTGGGGATAAGGATGACCGACTTCAGCGTCAGATGGCTGGGCTTCATCTTGGGATTTGGAGCTTGTGGTGACTGAAGATATTGTGCGAAACGCTCGATGGTGGAGCCAGCCTGAGGTGGCTGGGTTCGGTGTTAGCACCCACGATGCCTGAAAAATCTTGCTGGTGTAGGGACATGTCAATACTCACGTCGGTGGTGTCGATGCTAATGGGTCGAATGTCTGGTCTTGACAGGGCAAGGACCAAGGACTCGTCCTCTGCAGCATTGCAGACAATGTAGACGATGAAGCCCCGCCTCTCCATGTCCAACGATAGAGACTTGGTCAAGGGCAGTGTTGGTGATCCAGCAATCACCACCACCTCGGACCGAGCGCCATTTCTTGACCTCTTTGCCCTCCTCGTCTTGTTGGAGAAGCGATTGGCCTTGTATCCCTGGTACGCAACGGTTCCGCAGGCGAGGATGACAACGCCCGTCAGGATTTTGTGTTTCGCAAGCCAATCCTGAACCTTTTCCAGCCGTGACAGAGGCACAACGGAAATGGTAGGAGGGGTGATCGTAGGCTTAGGCCTTACCACCTCGGGTACCCATTGTGCTGTTGAGAGGGTGTCTCGAACTACATCGGCTGCTCGGTCGACGTTGATATCGAGGAACTGGGCAACATTGTCGGTATAGCGACGAACGTGACCGGAGATGTTCGAAAACTAGACAACGTTTGTCAGATGGAGATACCACGTAGAACATCGACAGAACATACCACGTCCAGGAACTGCTGGTCATCTGTCGACATGATGACGGTTGTGGATGGAGGGAAAGAAAGAAAGTTGGCTGGGGTTCATATGACGGTTAGTGGGCTTTCATGCTGGTGGAGAGGCACCTCTCTTCCGAGTTCGCGGAGCGTCGGGTGCACGGACCACCTGACTGTTGCTCTTGCGGAGGCTACTCCAAGTTCTCCAACGCCTTGATCAAGGGAATACGGAATTTATATTATTATGCCTAGGTCTACCCGCCTGAACACAGCTTTCCGTTAGGGATTATGCCTTGAATATGGCAATCTTGCGTGCGCGGATGAATGGTCCGGATCCCGGCTGGGTGAAGATCCCTCGCCCAAAACCCCACCTCCCCTCGCGTGCCAGGGGTATTATGCTGCCGGCGAGAGTAATAAATCGGATAGAAAGGAAAGTTCATTCATTATCACCTCGCGATAACGCATGAACTCCTATTTTGGATTGCAATAAAGCAACATAGGCCTCCCTGCTGGCGCCGCATGCTGCGTTGCCAATAGCTGATGTACAAGTTTACAAGTGTGTTGGTCTGCTGGATTGGGTGTCACCGACCTGTGGCTGGCTGGGTCCCAAATGCTACGTGATTGTTTCCGTTTCAATCGTCTTGATTCGGACAGTTTCCACATCACGCGAAAGCAGACGCGGACTATGGAGCCACGGCTGCTCAAGACAGACCATGTAATCCACCGTCTACAAGCTCCCCCTTGGTCACTTGGGCGCTGATGTTGGTCATGACCGAGGACACATGTGCTGAGGGCGTGCAGAGGCACCTAACCATGAGCCCAATACCATCTTTCTACCAATATGGCACGAGGAGGCGCGGCCCAAGATGGTGTGCTTGACCTCCCCCGCAATCGATAGTTTAGCGCGTCTTGGACGTTGCTCGGAGTTTGCAGCCGAGTCACCCGAATGATGTGCCGTCAACGGCTTGGGCGCGTGACGGAAATCTCAAGGCTAAAACTGCGAACCTAGATCTACAGTGACAACTGTAATTTTAATACCGTGTTGGTAGAATTACAGAAGCTGGCTGACTCGTTGTCGACGTCGATGTCTCGATTTGGCTTGGAGGGGGAGCTTTTGCACAGACCACGTCCTCGATGTTGCTGAATGGTCAGCTGGACAGGTCAAGACTGGCTTGAACAAATCCGTGCCGGTTGGTTTGCAGGGAACCGCCAAGTATCGTCGTAGTCCAGATGCAGATTAGGCATTCTATTCGAGAAAGCATGGGAAGACAGCGTAATGAAATGTGGGTCTGAACACTTCACAGTCTTCTCGACGACTGCACTTGCATACCTGAGATTGAGGGGGTTTTCTTTGACATGTCACATGGATGATATGGTTAAGTTCATAGGGCGGGTTGTTTTGCTCAAAGTTGTTTTGTACAGGGGATTAAAGTTGATGGCTCCTTTGGCAAGAGCAAATGACGAGATTCTAATTGGATTTGCAACCTCTGCGGCCCTGGTGCACTTCGGGAAACCCTCATGTTGAGCTTACTATTTAGTTCTTTTACCCAGCACCTGAAATTTGGTAAATGTACCGGCGCCAATTAGCGAGTGAGTTGACGATGCGAAATCGTGACGTGGGAGAACTTAAGAGTGTAGAGGTACAGAAATCTTTTGAGGCCAGATACATGTACATATCCGCAATCGTTCTGAGCACAAAACACTCCAGAGAATTTTGGCTGTGGCAATTCCAAGCGAATAAAAGCTGAAGGACTTGAACAGCTTGAGGTCAGGGCTTGATAAATAGACGAGCAAGATCACATTAAATCATACCGGGATACCTGGGGCGTGGCTAACTCCCAATCTTGACCACACAGGGATGCTGCATAAACGTGAATTCTGGTACACAATGCAATGGAATTTGTGAGAAATATAAACTGCCACTGTTTATTTGGGAAGAGACCGTACCATCATCATTTTATTTACCTTAGAAGTTAGGATTTGGGAGCATAGAAATCGTGTAATTGATGATAAAGCCCGCAATATCGACGATAATACAAACACAGAAACTTCCACACTCGTAAATTAAATGGACTCTTGTTATACAGGGTGTGGGGGAATCTGTACAGAGCCAAGAACCTCATGGAGCAAGGATGTCGGTGAAGTGATTTAGATGACAGATTCGTTGTTTGTACAAGAGCCCGGCCTGTGTTCAGTGTCTACTCTAGCCAACTTCTTCTATTTAAAATTACATGCGGCTAAATGGGTACCAGACACAGTCTATCTGTAATTTACATGATTTCGTAACGGTGGTGAAAACGAACAGTCTTTTTTCTCATGATGAGATTAAATACATACATTCATTGCTGTAGTATTTTATGCGAGATATCAAGTATCTACTTGTTATCATTGTCATACTTTCCCGTGAAAGGTGCTTGGATTAGTTAGATTTAAGATGAAAGTATATCCGACTGTAGAGTTTGGTCGCATCTTTTCTGGGATGTTCCTCTTCCTTGAAAACTGGAAATGTAATAAGCATTTTGGTTTAGTCTACGTACTATCCATAGGCCTCGGTTTTCGAATGAACCCTGGGATGAGCCATGTCAAGAGATTAACCGCTGAGGCCAACTCAGGATTTATGCTAGACTATTTTTAACATGTTGGGCCAATTTTCAGAGAAAACGAGGCCTATCTTGCACCAAATGTATAATATCAACTCACTGGTACTATTTAATATACTTGGTAGTTTTCTAGACGTCTTTTGTATATAGTGGAATTGGGAACTGGACTGTGGAAGCAAGGTAATAACCCCAAATGCTCCCGAGTAAATTTATTACTAATACCACCAATGCCTGGCCCTACAACTAAAGCGGTATACTACTGTTTGCAGAATAATATAATGTATCAAGATGGCTCAATTGAAGTGGTTCACCAACCTTGCAAGGCCGTGCAGTATCCATGCCATCTTCTAAACATGCCCACTTGATGCAAGGCATGATATCAAATCAGGTAGTCCGTAATGGTGTGTGAGGTTGATACGTGGAGATGGATCGGCCGATGCCATGTAGCAGACGTCGGCTATTTGTTGACTTCACCACGTCCACGTTCTATAGTCAATAAATATATGATACATGGCGTCATGGCTAGCTGAAGATTTGCTTTTCTTTTTCTGTTAGATACATTGGAATATATCTCCTAGGTATAGCAAACAACATCGGCGGTGGTTTCTTGGTATTATAACTAAAATTTCATGTGTAAGCCATGAATACAAGATCAATTAGTTTCGGATTGAATGAGTTGAACAGGATCAACAAAACCATCGATGAAAATGGAGCATAGTTTACGAAGATTGGGTACGCGAAGGCCGAGCGGAGAAATCAGTGTTTTACGCCTCTGCAAACGAAAGGGAGGAAGTAGTGGAGTTTTGCGGGTGTTGGATCCAAGTTATCCAAGCTCCATCGGAGCCATTACAAACACCGGAGCTGATCATGTCCCCAAAGTACCTGGAATGGGGGTTAGAAGACGTAGATTTGGCATGGATAGTTCAGGATCCCCAGCGCCGCATTAGCCGTAATTTCGCGTTAGCAAATCACATTGACGCAAAAGGTAATGCGGCTGGGGAACCTCATGCCTGGTGTTGAGGTGGTCAAACGAGCCGACTCCGATCTCGGCGCTCTTCTCAATTGGCGCTTTCCCTCGGCACATCAATGGTATCAGCAGAAAAGGTATAAATATCAGGAGTTTCTTATCGTAATTTTGCAGTATCAGCAACAGTTTATACCCAAGGAGCTTCAGCAGCATTTCCCGCAAATATGACAACTGAACAAGATCGATGGTCCTCGAATGTAAGTCTTTGGGTGGCGCCCACATGGCCCCAGACTTGGACCTAAAGCCTCACCACTTACACGCAAGCGCAGGAGTATCAGAATGTGGCGTCTTTCGTACCCAAGCTTGTCGGAAAGATCATACAGTGGCTGGATCTCCAAAAGGACGATGTCCTACTCGACATTGGCTGCGGCGGTGCGTGGGCTTATCTGACCTGCTGATGCCAAACAGATCAACCCCTGTGCTGACGTTGGACTGTAGATGGCATATTGAATGCCGAATTTGCCAAGGTCCTGGCCCAGGGAAGCGGATCCCAGGTGGGAATTGACAGCTCAGCTTCCATGATTGAATCAGCGCGCAACCTGTGCAAGGATGACAAGAACAGCACCTTTGAAAGTTGGTTCATCCCGCTCTCCAATTGGAAGCCATGGCTTACACCATCACAGCCCTTGACAGCAACAAGCTGATGAATACCCCGGAGCTCCAGAAAGGCCAGTTCACCAAGGCCTTCTCCAACGCTGCCATGCACTGGATCCTTCGCCCGGAAGCTACCCGCTCCGACTTCTTCAAGGGTGTGTACGCGTCCCTGGCCCCCGGGGGCACCTTTGTTTTCGAGATGGGCGGCATGTGCAACATCTCCGAGGTCAGGGCGACGCTTATGATGGCCATCTCACGTCGCGTTGGCATCGAGGCCGCGATTGCGGCGGACCCGTGGTTCTTCCCTGACGAGGCGTGGATCACCGCGCAGCTCGAAGCGGCGGGATTCGTCGTCGAAAAGGCAGAACGTGAGTGGCGAGAGACAAAAGCTGACAAGGGAGGCATCAACGGATGGGTCAGGCTTTTTGGACGTCAGCTTTTGGAGGCGGTGCCCGAAGGGGAGAGGGAGGCGGTGGTTGAGGAGTGTGCCCAAGTTTTGAATGTGGTTTCCAGGAACCCTGCTGGCCAAGAGATGCTTTCGTACGTGAGGCTGCGGGGGATTGCCAGGAAGCCTGAATGAGTTGATGCTTCCAAATAACCAATCCCGGGTGATGGAGCTGGCTGATGATTGGGCATGTGGCCAATAGAATAGAAAACCTTGAGCTTTGAACATGAACACGTTTCTGATGCGTGAGTAAATTGTATTTATCAATATGAGTCAACAGTTAGTTCCTACACAATGTGCTGGAAACCTATTTTAACCATTTGCCACACGCCATGGTGACTTGCCTTGCGCTAAGAGAAACCCAAGTTCACATGAGATGTTAGTGTACAGCCTGACAATGGGTTTTAGACAAGAGAAAACTCCAAAAGTAAAGACAATATGTCAAATGCCGAAAAAAAATAATTGACACATGTGTTTGGGTCATGTCTCATGCCGTGGTCGATGTCTTCGGCTCAACCGGCGATCATTATCTGCACTTAAATGTTGAAATCCAAGACACGTATAGACCTGAATAGGAAAAAATACAATAGCTACTGTAAATTTTGGTGTCATTGATGGCATATGGACTTGTCGTCGGTGGACACAATACGGTGCAGCCAAGGCAACCACCATGTTAGTCATCGAGCTGGTGGACAGGCTTGGAAATTTCTAGTCTGATTCCCAATCAGCTTGCAGAGGCGATCGAGCAACAACGTACGCCGCTTGAGGCGAATGCAACCCAAGGCATCCGTCGTTTGACGTGGCTAAACAACAATGCGCATCTTGGCGATGAAATGTTAAAAAAAAAGTTGTCAACCTGAGACTCGCTTCCCCTCTGTCTTGCAACTTTTATCGCGACGCCTGTCCAACAACAGATCCGTTCGCTTCGTAGACTTGTTCTACATTTGTATTACGCTCCGCACCAAACCTTGACAATCACCAGACCAAGCATGGCCGAACGCGACCGGTTGGTTCTATCGTATGTGCACCTCGCGGCCTTTCCTCGGGCAAGTGAGGCCCTGCACACGCTGAAAAAAGTGGCATCCATGGTGAAGCCAATTATGAGAGCCCGAGGTTGGAAGGTTGGGGAACTGGCCGAATTCTTTCCGGAGCAGGCCAACCTGCTTGGTAGGTCTGGGTCGCCTGGCTGTGTAATTCACGAGACTAAACAGAGACGACAGGCCTCAACGTAGACAGGGGGAGGAAAATCTGTCTTCGTTTGAGACACCCTGGCGATCGAAATCAATTCGTGCCCATCGAACAAGTTGTCGACACCATGCTTCACGAGCTCGCCCACATTGTTCAGGGCCCGCATGATGCAAAATTCCACGCTCTCTGGGACCAGCTACGGGATGAGCACCAGGGCTTGCTGCTCAAGGGTTACACTGGCGAGGGCTTCCTCTCTGAGGGGAGGCGGCTCGGGGGTGGCCGGATGCCTCCGCGTGAGGTCCGCCGGCTGGCCAGAGAGGCAGCCGAAAAGCGCCAGAAGCAACCTGTCGGGACTGCCGGCGGCAAGCGCTTGGGAGGCACAGCTCCAGGGCCTGGGCAGGACATTCGCAACGTCATTGTCGAGGCGGTCGAGAGGCGCAACAAGACGCTCAAGGGATGCGCCACTGAGAAACTGAGTGACTCTCAAATCCGAAACATTGCAGACACGGCAACACGTAACGGGTTTAGAACACAAGCAGAAGAGGACGAAGCCAACGATGCAGCTATTGCACAGGCCTTGTGGGAGCTCGTCCAGGAAGACGAGTCTGCCAAGTATGGCAACTCATACATTCCACCAACTGCCGACAACCCCACTGGTAATGGTGGTGGATCGGTAATGGCCAAAGATGCGCAGCTTAGCAAGGTGCTGGCTTCTGAGGCGTCCGGATCTGGCGCGGATCGGGATCGACGGCATGTTTACGTTGGAACGGCCATCCAGCCACAGGGCTGGACATGCAAGATTTGCACATTGGACAATCCTTCCACCTTTCTCTGCTGCGAAGCATGCGGATCGGAACGGACCGCAGAGCCGTCGCGGAATCTGGCATCTGGTCAATTCAAACCACACAAGACGTCGCAACAGCCAACAACCATTGATCTCACCCAAAGCCCCCCGAGACGTAAACAAGAAGCTACATCGTCACGAGCGGAGCAGGCCAAGCCGCCTGTTGTGCCCCAATCATGGTTCTGCAATTTTTGTGGGACACAAATGGACCGACAATGGTGGACTTGCTCAAGTTGCGGGAAAATGAAAGATAATTCACGATAAGATGGCATGCATTTCATGGTAATCCGCCGACGTCTACTGACGTCGTTGGTAGTCAGCAATGGTTTGGTTGAATTTGAGTATAATGATACCCCACCACCCCTCTGTCATCCTGGTGTGTATGAGCTATGACTTCATTATTGTAAATAACATGTGCCATTGACAATGAGGCTGCAGAAGCGGCCTAAATCAAGCATCTTCGTGCGTCATTGTTGGCCCTGAGCCAAGTCTTTCTGGGGAACGAGGGGGACCAGGGCCGGCGATGAGATCGTGAGCACACACTCGCAATGACGTCGTGGGCTTTGCGAGTTTAGGAAAGGCGTTGATCGAAACTGGAGATGATCTGCAATGCGGCACTCGGACACCATCTGAGCTAGACAGCGATTGGATCCAACGAGGAAGGGGTGAGGCAGCACCAGCAGTTTGGGGCGAGATGAATCTGAATCTAGAGAAACAAGCGTCATAGGAAACGCTTGAGGCGGCATGTACGAGGTGTTTTGATGGAGCAATGGTTGGGCTGTGAGCACCATTAATTCAAAGGGTGTAGAGTGGGTGGAACTCCACCCGCGGGTTTCCAAATTGTACAGTAACATCAGGAACTGCTGGTTGAAGGCTTGGGTTCGGAAGAATGGGATATAAGTCGGTAATTGCTAAACGTCGAATGATACGGTGTTCCTGAATCAAGGCGACAGGGGTCATCGATGGTAGACGAAACAGCCATATTTCCAGGGTCCGTCCCAAGGGTCCTCCGGGCATGAGGGATGAAAGTAGTGATTGGGAGAACAGCTTGTGCGGTAACAAGTCGTGACCAGGGCGAGGGAAAAAAGAAAGCGGGTCTTGGGCTGGGGGTGTGCATCGGGCTGGGTATGGACGGGAGGGGACCTAAGCTGGGTCTAGACACCAAAAGACCCATGGCCATCGAGGTTCTTGGAGGGTCATCGGAGCTTCAGGGTCATGAAGAGGGCAGGTGACAAACTGGCGCAAGCCGCGACCAGGATTCATAAGCCGGGTGGTTTTTTTTGGTGGGAACGTGGATGCTTGACTTCAGGCTTGGCATCAACCAAGTGCTCGACCGATCATCGATGCTGGACCGACTCTGAGAGCTGGGTTTTTTTTTTAATCACTGAGACACTCCAGAGGCCCCAGAGGGATCCATGAAGCTCCATGGGAGCTCCACGACGCTGCACCGGGGCTTAAAGGGCCCCTCAAGGCTTAGTAGAGCCGAGGTGATTGGTTGTTGCCGGCGGCATCACCTCTCTCGTCCACTTTAGAGTACGTTGGCCTGGTCCTGGTCGACTCGAGTGCAGCTCCAGACTCGATGTCCCATTCCTGCAGGAGGTTTGATTTCCGGCTCTGTCTCCCACATGTGCGTCTGCTTGCTTTTTCCGCCGTCTTGAAGCTCTCGACTTCGGGGTCTTTTGTTCATCGAGGACCATGCAGGAGAGGCATCCTATTCGCTAGCCGAGCCCTTGCTCTCCTGTGTCGTGCATGTTATTGTGACAGGGCCAACGGGGGTGAGGGTGGTGTGGGCTCTGATCTGGAACCGTGCCGTGGGATGAATGTCATTGACCCGTTAGGTCAGGTCGACTGCAGTTTGCGCGTGCGCTGCCTGTGCTTCATCTCGCGGTTTGGGAAACGTGCATGGGCTGCGAAACCGTTGAATGATCACGACCAGCAATGCGTATCACGGGTCCGCGCTGAGATCTATGGGATGGGTCGGGTTCTGACGCAACGGCTTCTCGATGTTGATGCCTGAACAAGCCTGGACTGGATGGAAAAATAAAAACGGGAAGAGAAGAAAAAAAACAATGTTGCCGATCCAGATCGCGTCCTTGTGCGTGCGCTTACGATGGCACATGGAGGAGCGGAAAGAGTAGCGGAAGTGGAGGTGGGGAGCAGATCGTTGAATGGATCCAACTTGTTTTTTTTTGCCACTGGCGACAGGCTAAAACGTACCTTAAGCAGCTTCTGTGGAACAGCAGCTGGGCTAATTACCAAGTACCTCAAACACGCAAGCACAATATCCGAGTAGTTCCGCCATCCGTTTACAACCATCAGCATCATGTAAGCTTCTTGGGCACTAGTCATCTCGCAGGGCTGGCGGCTGTCGGTGGGCGTGGCACTGCGACATGCGACATGCGACATGCGACATGCAACCACGACGCTGTTGTTGGCGCTGGTTGCGACGGCTATTCCTATTCCTACCGCAAAAGCGAATACAACCGGTCGCTCGAGGTGCTTGATCACGGTTGCCGGTAGCGCTGCTACTTGATGGAGACCGCTTGTTGCGATCAAGCGTTGCGTGCCTTGGAAGTAAGTATGTAAGGGGTGTTGGCGCCGTTTGGGCTTCCTGACGAGATTATTACATGCTGGTGGCGGCACGCCGCGGCGATGATCACGGGGTGGGATATGGGATCGCGGCAGCAGCCATGGCACCATCAGACATTTCCCGCGAGCCATGTCATGGTCGCATCGGCTTGGCGGATGTGATAACCCGTTGTTTCTTGTTGGTTGGGTGAAGTGTTTGAACACATGCCGTGCTGTACGCACACATATATGCACACACGCAGCACACTCGCGCGCCCACAAGTTCAGCCTCTGCAACCACAAACATCTGAACGTGGTAGGTCGCGTATAGGCTTCTCCAAGCTGGCTGCTCGCCTGGACTCAACGTGGAGAGACAAAAAAAAAAAAAACCAAGCCAAGAACAGCGCCGCCATCTCACTACCCGAGTCGGAGAATTGGCCCAGGCGGGATTACGGCAACCCAATGCCTGAAACCAAAGGTTAGCGGTGCTTGCTTGGGTTAGGGGTCTTTGTTGGTGACTCCATTTTTGGAATCAACGCTGACAGTCTGGGCCTTCACCGACACAACGTGTAGTAGTACCAGGTGGTATATCAGTTCCAAAAGAGTCGTTCTGTCCTGGGCAGTAGTAGCACCCATTCAACCTACCCCTGGCCCCAACATTTGTTTAGTATTCCTCTCTCATCCTCCTCCTGTCCTGGGCTTCTCACCGCAGAATCCTCCCACCAACCACTGCAACGATAAAAAAGAAGAGGTCTTGCCATGGTGGTCGCATCTTGGATCGGCACTCGTACATATGGACGACGCATGTACATACCCATCCCGGCCCCAGAGGTGCTCGCCCCAGCGGCTTCCAGCTCGAGGTACCTAGCCAGGCCTGGAAAGGCTTCAGGCCCCCACCCGTCCCCAAAACCCCCGTCAGTGTGGCACACCCCTAACTGGACAGAACCTGAGTTAGAAGATGCTCCCCAGCCCGACCCCTGTAGGGCCCAAGGCCCCGCTCATGAGCGCTGGTGGGAGGACGTATCAAGCCCCACGGCGTCTCAGCTCCAGTAAAACCGTCAATTCAGGGTCCCATCCCCCGTCTCCCATCTCTCTGCATCTCAGAGACTCGGGCCTAAGGTGGTGGCACACCACACACCACAACATGCCACACACCACTGGCACACGCTAGCCTACTCACTCCCACACACCCCTCCCCCCATCCATCCTCCACCACACTGCCCTGGACCGTATTCCGTACAGGCTGCACGCTCGTCGCCCGCTCGTCTACTTGGGTGCCGTGCGACACCAACATACTTTGATCCGTCCCGAATCGTCCCTTTCCACATGTTGCTAGCTCTGGCTCTTCCCTGGCCTTGATGCTTGGTCCCTGGTTATGGGTCACTGATGTCGTCTCCCGTTGGCCCTGTTCCTGTTCTTGGTCTTAGCTTGGCTCGCCGCAGATCAGACCCTCCTCCTCCACTTTAGCATCCATCCTCGACTACTACTACTACCCTCGCCCTCACCCTCACCCACCCTCGCCCTCCCGATCCGACAACCTCTTGTGTCGGCCATTGATGCTCTCCAACTCCCGTGGCTCGCCAATCTCCCTCCTGCATCCTTCTACGTCCTTCTCTGTTCCTAAAACCGCCTCCCGCTGCGTCGTTCCGTGCTCTGTCTCACGTTCCGCAGGCGCCGCCTTCATCGAACATCACTCTCCCCTCCCAAAGTCTAATTCCGTTGGAGCCGCATCCAGAAGAACCACACCTCTCGCCGAGCTGCCCGATTTCTGGTTTTTCTTTTTACCCAGCAGACCTTAACGCCATGTTCATTCCCATCTCACTTTGCTTTGCTCTGTGGTAGTTCACTCTGCCCCCGCCGTCGGTTCCCGGGTCTGAGAGGCCTGTTTTGCTCGAGCTCCAGATTGACACGGCCGACGTCAATATACCGCCCGTGCTCATATCCTCAACCGAACTGCCTCGACTCCAACGCAGATACATTCTTCTCCATGATTCGCAACAGAGAGGACACGACATGATCTCTCCCGACCAGCCTCGTTCAAGCAGCCAGTCCCGAGCTTTGAGGCCCGCCCCGGCTGTTTATAATGCGTCCTCACCAACAAGCCGCTCCGATTCTCACTCTAGCCCGAACCACGGTCCGTTGATGACTGGCAGTGACCCGACGAAACCAAGGGCGGCGGCCGAGCTGGTTCACGATGCTAGCCGGCAGGATGACAGCCCTCGATTGCTCGGAGGGCGTTTTCTTCGGGATTCCATGAGGCCTGGCTCCCGCTCGCCCTCTCAGAGCCCGTTCCGTTTGACCATGCCCAGCATTTCACCTGCCCAGCTTGCATTTTCTGCTCTGCAGTATCTCCCAGTACCGACCCTGGTATTGAATAATCTCAAGACCGTTGTCCTTGCCAACGAGGCCATGGGTCGTATGTTGGGTATTGTCGCCGAGGATGCCGATGAGGAGGATGCGTCAGCCACTATTGAGCGCCTGCGTGGCCAAACGCTTTCCCAAGTTGGTATTGACATGTTGCAAGACGGCCGCCCCGTGTGGGTAACTTGGGAAGCGTTTTTAGACACACTCGTGGATGAAATGGGTGTTCGAGCTTCCACCAAGGATCCCCAGGTTCAATCTCAGTCCGGCGGAGACGCCACACCCACTACCAGTTCTATGGCTGGCCCAGATCGTTGCCAAGACTCCTCCCCACGCCAGACTCAGAACGCTATCGTCGAAGTGGTCATTTCTCGCAAGGGTATTTGCAGAACAACTTTCGATGATCGGTACAGAACCAAAGCGTCAGAATACCAAGTGTTTGCTAAGATGATTATCACTATTTGGGAACTCGAGGACCGGCAGACCTTTTTTACATTGACCTTTACAAGCACCCAATCACCACCGTCATCACTGGCAACAACAAAGAAGTCAGTGGCAAGACCCAGTATTCTCGAAGCTGCTGAGCGTCGAACTATAGCTCATTCCAACCCATCATCCGTCTCTTCTAGCCGGGACTCCAACTCCCCCTCATTCCACAGTCCCGGTGTGGTTTCCATGTCGTCTAGTCCATTTCCTCCAATGGGTCCACCTTCCGTTGCCTCGCAATCCAGCACACCTTCATTCCTCCAAAAGATGCTACTCATGAAGGATGCTCTTCTCAACAACACTCAAATGCCCATTCTTGCTATGTGGAAAGATGGTAGCGTGACCTTTCCCAACAAGGCTGCGCGACAGTTCTTTGAGAAAGATGCGCCTCTGGACGCCTCTCTTGATGGGTTTGACCTCTTGAACCACTGGCACATGTATACAGAGGACTTTTCTCGCAAGTTAGATGTTGAAGAATACCCTATTACAATCCTGCTCAGGACCGAACAGCCTTTTACTAGCCTTCGCATTGGTATGTATGATGACCAAGGGAAGAAGGTTGTTTTTGATGTCCTAGGCGAAGCAATCCGAGATGACACGACAGGCGAATTTCTCGCCGGCGTCGTTACAGGTCGGGATGTCACGGTGATGACTGAGGAGATTGAACAGATTAAGGAGCGCGACGAGGAGCGATTCAAGCTCATCTGCGAAACGATGCCGCAATTAGTGTGGACCACAACTCCTGATGGCACGGCCGATTTTTTCAATTCTCGTTGGTGCACTTATACCGGCCTCACCCCAGAGCAAAGCTATGGCCGGAACTGGATACATGCGTTCCACCCGGACGACTTGCCTGAAGCGCTTAGCAAATGGGAGCACTCGCTGTCCACAGGTGATCCCTATATGATAGAGTACCGATGCCGCAACAAGGATGGCGAATGGCGATGGTTCCTTGGAAGAGCCTCGCCGTTGCGCAACATGGAGACGGGCGTGATTGAGAAGTGGTTTGGTAAGTAACATCTGTCTCCAACAACATTTCACTGTTGACCAAAGCCCCCCAGGAACTTGCACCGATGCCCACGAAGGCATTGTAACGAAGCGAAACGCCAAGCAAACCCGACAGCAACTTCTCAGCGTAATTGCTCACTCCCATGTTACTCTCTTCACTGTGGACCCCAACCGCCGAGTGACCATGCTCGAGGGTGCTCTGATTTGGAATAATACACATGAAGAGCATGACGACACCAGATGGTTTATTGGAGAGAACATGTATACTGTATTCAACCGCCTGACAGAGCAGCTTCCGGATGGCGAACGGCCTGCATTTTTAGAACCCATTGAGCACATACTAAACGGAAATCTCGCTGAGGATGTGCATGAACATGGACTCGGTAAGATCACTACGCAATCAGATAATACAATAGCAATGCCCATGCTGACCCCTATTCCAGACGACCGCTGGTACCGGACTCGATTCTTGCCTATGGTGGGCAAGAAGACAGAGAAGGGCAAGACGACTGGTGAGAGTTGCATTGAAGGTGTTATTGGTGTCATCATGGACGTTACCGAGCTACGAAATCGGGAAGAAGCATTACAAAAACAGTCCAAGGAAAAACGAAAAGCCATTGCCAATGAAGCCGCGGCCAAAGAGGCCAATAGGCTCAAGAGTCAGTTTCTTGCCAACATGTCACATGAAATCCGAACTCCCATCACAGGCGTACTCGGAATGGCTGAGTTGCTGGCTGGTATGGAACTCGACTTGGAACAACAAGAATACGTTGAGAATATCCAGAGCTCTGCTACATCCTTGCTCACCGTCATCAATGACATTCTCGACTTTTCCAAAGTCGAGTCTGGGCGGTTGGACATTGAAGAAGTGCAGTTCTCGCTGTCACATATTGTCAAGGAAGTGGGGAGAATGTTGAAGTTTGCCGTTGAGCGAAAGAACCTCGATTTCAGATCCGATATTGACACTGATATTTGTAATAATCTCGTGGTCATAGGAGATCCAGGGCGTGTGCGGCAAATCATCACTAACCTCCTCACCAACAGCATCAAATTTACTACACAAGGTTATGTCAGGTTCTCTGTTCGCAAAGAAAAGGAGACGTCAGAGTCGATTGAGATTCGGTTCACAGTCGAAGATACAGGTATAGGTATCCACGAGGACGTGCGGAAGAAGCTGTTTCAGCCTTTCAGCCAAGGAGATGCCTCAACGGCTCGGCGTTTTGGCGGCACCGGCCTGGGACTTACCATCTGCAAGAACCTTCTGGACCTGATGCATGGGCGCATCACCCTGGAGTCGAGCAATGGTAGCGGAACTATCGCCACCTTTTGGATCCCCTTCAACAAGCCGAACGGCCCCGTCAAAGTTGACCTGGCGCAGGCAGGTGCTATCCCTGATCGGCTACAGTCCGAGCTTAGTATGTCCTGTAACAGTTCAGAGTATGAGCAACTGTCTGGCACGCCGCCAGCGTCCGAAAGTGCGCAGGGAGCTTCCTCAGCATTGCCCCGTCGACCACGAACATCGTGGACATCTTCTACCAACTCTGACCATCAAGACCTCCCTGCGTCAGAACGCGCCAAAATCCGTATCCTGGTAGTTGAGGACAAGTAAGTTTGGCCAAGATTGGGCCCAATGCAACATAGCTGACACATACATCCCAGTCCTATAAACCAGAAGATTGCAACGAAGACGATCGGTCGGCTCGGCTTCCAGGTGAACGCAGCCTGGAATGGCAAGGAGGCCTTGGATTACCTACTCGGTGCCTCAAGGGGCATCAATCCAAAGCCAGACATTATTTTGATGGATGTCCAAATGCCCATCATCGACGGCTACAAGTGTACGCATCTGCTACGACACCACCTCCCATACAAAACGATAGTTCAAGACGTGCCGATTGTAGCAATGACGGCATCGGCTATTCAAGGCGACCGAGAGAAATGCACAAAGGCCGGCATGGATGATTATCTCCCCAAACCCGTTAGGGGCGTGATTTTGGAGAAGATGATCATCAGATGGTGCAACACACGACGTCGCGAGTCCGGTCCCCCAGACCCAATGGCATCTGACTGTTCAGAGCTAAGCGAGCACTGCGACAACGCTGAGATCCCACACGTCGGCATCGAGGCGAGCGATATGTCTCCGCTGGGGCCTTCTATCGAGGACACGAACAACAGCCCAATTACACCTCGGCCTCTGACAACCAATGGGCAACAGAAAGAACCGTCTCCGTTTGACTCTCCGATACCTGACCTAGTACCCCAGGTCAGGCGCCCGGATGGGGAGCAGGAGTGGTCGAATCATCTTCAAGAGACGAAACTGCTTGATGCAGCTGGTGGCCCGACCAGTTACAGGAGCAATTCATACCAAGAACAGGGAGGGGACTCGCTAACCGAGGAGAATGTCAACAAATTGAAGAGCGAGAACCAACCTCAACAATAGGTTGGCGACACTTTGGACAACATATTACGAATACGATGAGCATAGGATTGTACATATATCATGGCCCTTCCTAGCACCGAGACCGGCAAACGTTTCTCTCACGCGGGCTATTATGCTTGACCAATCATGACGGAGTCTTTTTTTTTCACTTTTTACTATCATTATATTTCCCTTATTCTCATTTTCTTTTGGACAACAAGGGCAAAAGCCAAGCATTTGTCGACGGGGTTGGCGTTGCAGGGAATGTCATGAGGCTTTTGGCCCAACTGTGACGAGGAAACTGACCTTGGGCAAGTGAAACAGTATGATCAAACTGGGGTTGTGTGGCTGGAAGCCAAATCCCCCATCCCCAATTTCCTCTTTTTTTTATATATTATTATTACTACGACTCACATTTGTGAGGGCCTATGCGCTGGTTCTCATGCATGGACGGGATGGTTATCAGGTTACGACTTTACACGGAGCGGGACTGGATGGGGATTGATTTACATGGGGGCACAGGTAATGACACGCGAGTGGCGTAAGCAGTGAATGATACCTCTTTTTTTTTTTTCGTGCCATCTGATTTTTAGGGGATGTCTAGCCATCCTATTGCAGTTGTTTTGTTCCGTAAATAGAACATCAAAAGTACTGGCGCACACATGCTATCTCAGCGCATGCACGCCCCCTCACACTTCCTGGCCCTGTCGACCACCTGGAATGACACGCAACGCTGTGGCTTGCGTCTAGACCTCGGTCTCGACGCCTGGTTGCTTGGAGGAGTGGTCGAAGGCGCTAGAGACGTTATGCCCAACACGGTCAAACTTGTGCTTGATCCACTTGGCTGTGCGCGGAGCCTATTTCATCCGTCAGTCGATGCTCCGCTCGCACCCCGTTTATACGGCGGGAGTGGGTTTGCTGAAGGGGGGCGGCAACTCCCGACGGGCCCGGAAAGGCGCGCTTCCTCCAAGCGAGGCCCGGTGAGGCGCCTTCGAGACCCGTCCCGGGCTAGGGTCGGCAGTTGAGGGTGGGGACGGACTGGGAGGGAGCGGGTCGTTAAAGAGAACGGGCATTTCTCTTCGGGCATGGGAAAAAGGTGAGGTTATCCATGTGCACTCGCAGACGGACGGATGCTCCGGGACACGACATGCCCCATCAAGACAGGGTAGAGAATACGTACCTTCCACTGCATGAGGCCACGATGCTGTCGGTGCAGGCGGTCGTCACGTCGCTTATAGTCACGGATTTGGTCGATGGGCCCCTGTTTGTTGCCGGAACTGCCGTCGGGGATCTCGTGTTCTGACTCGGAGGACGAGGAGCTAGAGTCGTCGATGCTAGCGATGGATATCGGCCGCTTTTGGGCCTCGGTGCTTCTCATGGAATCGGAATCACTAATGATACCAGCCGCTTTTTGGATGTGAACTGACTCGAGGCCGTCGCGGCCCGTCTCGATGACCTCGATAACCTCCCGGAGATTTTGGTCGCGGCTGGCCCACTGACCATGTGCACTGCCCTAAATCATTGGTGTAAGTCAACTCCGCCAGCACAACCCTGTCCAATTTCAAGCGACAACTCACTAGACCAGACCAAAAGGTCACCTTAAGCTTAAGCGTCCCTAGCTTCACTCCGCATTCCTCGAGGCAGCAGGCCGTTGCACGCCGAAAATTGCCTTTCCACACTGGCAATTCCAGTTCCGTTTCTTGGTCATCGACTAGGTCCTTGAGCCAGAGAACGCAAAACGCCGGGGTTCCGTCGTTCTTGAAAAGGTGTCTGTCTCGGAATGCGATAGACAAGCAGGTGCTGAAGCGGTTCTGGACCGCCAATGCTAGACTGCGGCCACGCTTGCTGCACCACGCCACTGTTCCAGGGCCCTTTCCGTCCCCGACGTCGTCTGTTATATACATTTTTCCAGCACTAATGCTTGTCCTGACCTTGAGCTTCGAAGAGCGAAGCTCCTTAGGGCAGTTGTCCATAGTTGCGACAGACTGGATCTCAACAGTGCCGTACTGCCATCCCAAGAGGTTCCGAGGCGCTTGAAGTTCCACACTCCTCCATACCATGGAAAGACGGATGCGGCCTCGGCCAATTCCGCCACTAAGCGGATAGAAGCCCATTACTTGAGACTGTTGCTTGAATACCTCCCCGAGTGGCAAATGGACAATGCCAAGTAGAGGGTCATCCTCGTGTAGTCGTGCATCTCTAACTGCCACAAACACGTCGCATTCTTTCCAATCCCGAATGAATCGCTCACAGCCGGCATTGTAGAAGGGTTTGGCGTTTTGCGGCTTGGTGCGTGTCTTGAATGTCTTGCGATGGTTGATGACGATAGTACAGTACGCGCTTGGCAACCCTTCGCCTGTTTCCTCCTCATCACTTGCCGTTTCATTCCCGACCTCACGCTTGTTGAGTCTCTCCACTTCCAGACCGGTGATGTTATGAATCTGAAGACTAAACACACCACTTGGGCGTCCTTCGGGAGGTGGTGAGGTGATGATCATTGCGTCTTGCTCTTCCTTGAGCATCTGTGTCTTTTGCTTCTCGAGCTCGCCGAGATCACAGTCCTTTTTACCGTCTTTGAACATGGTCTCGCGAAGCTTGCGCTCACACGTAGTGTTGACCTTTTCTGTAAGCAGCTCCATTGAGCGAATCTTGGGATCGTGGGTCTGCTGATCAAATTGACATTGCTGAATCCCCGTTTTGGAGAAATATCCTACACTCCATTCCAATTTTCCAGGCATTGTGTCGCCTGATTTCAGAGCCCTGAAGCCATCCGTCCGATCGGATACTTTCCCATTAGACTCTGGATTCGTCATGAGGTCCTTGAGGCTGACTTCGATGCGACCAAGGTCGTCGTCGGCCGTCAGTCGATCAGAATCCCAAAGTTGAATGCGAAGACGTTCCCCAATATTCACTTCCTGAGGCGTCACAAGTACGAAAAAGGTCTCGTCCCAGTACGGCTCCATTTCGTTCTCGAGCACTCGTGTTGTCGAAAGCACCTTTCCAAACTTCGCCCAGCCAATAGAAACATATGGATCCGAGCTTCCATCCTTGATTATCGGGATGCCGCTATCGCTTATCTTGAAGTTGTAACCACGCTTGATACGGACCATGATAACTCCGACGGCCACGGTATCCTTCTTGAAATCGTCGCCTGCAAGCATATCCTTGAGGTCAAGTGTCAGGCTCTTCGGAGCCACGTACTCGGCCATGGCGGCATCGACGGCAGACTGGACAAAATTGCTGATGAAAGGAATATCCATGATATTTAGAGCACGTCTGTTCAAGGGCACACAGCTTAGGTTCACCTTTGGTTGACCAAGAAAGGTGAGTGTGCAGAGAGAAAAGAATGGCGGATCAGGCGTAAGTTGAAGACGTAGCCTCATAGTTCCCACGATGCCCTGAAGGTCGACCCAGACTGGAACCTTGATGTTTCCAGGCAAATAGAATGCTAGGTAGATGTGCATGTTCTTGGTCCGCTCCTTGAGGGACTTGGAAGTCGG
The DNA here is from genome assembly GCA_013403855.1 of Calonectria honghensis. NCBI lineage: Eukaryota > Fungi > Ascomycota > Sordariomycetes > Hypocreales > Nectriaceae > Calonectria > Calonectria honghensis. Next base: position 102,808 of record VTGB01000040.1, on the reverse strand, counting down.
ACGGCTCCGATACGCAAAGGCTATCTCGAGGTTGACAAAATCCCCTTCCTCAGCTTCCATTCCACTTTGAATAGATTTAACGCTACTACTGTCGTCTCGTTTGTGACCTGCAACTCCTTCGCTCTGTGCTGTGGGTAGAAAATTTCCATCTTCGCCGACAGCCCTGGTCGCGGCGCCGCTTGGCAGCCACCGAATTCCAAGGATTCGCAGCGGCTCGCTGCCTTGTCCAATATCTTCAACACTAACCATGCGTATAAACGAGGGCAATGATGCCTGCATGACGTCTTCCAGTGTGTCGGCAAGACTTGCAAAGAGGTCAGGGTTGATGAGAGGCCAAACTGAGCCGACCAGGGAATTAAGCCATACAGTTGTCTCGGCTTCATGCTTCGCGGAAACCTGAAAGTTTTGTCGTCTATAGGCATCCCATACTTCGCCTTGAAAAGCATGTTCGATCTTCTTTCCCATCCATTCCCTCACAGATGTGATCAGGAGCCAGATTGCCCCACCACTCGCCGTAAACAGCATTGTCCACCCCAGGCTGCCAAGAAGACTTGACTGTTCTTTGAATACGCTATTCCTAAGGCGCAAAGAAACAGTAAATGTGCTCATGAGGACGAAAGCGACGCCAGCAAGTCCAAATGAAACACCTCTTTTGCTGATATTGGTGAGCTCTTGGCTCAAAGCTTCAAATTCGGGTGGAGGGAATAAGCCGGCCATGGCATCATGAGAGCGTTGAAGCTCATGAGTCTCCTTGGCAAGATCCTCGGCCGATTTCTTCTTCCCACTAGACCCTGCGGTTGTGCGCTTAGTGGACCCAAATGGTGGAGGATTCCAATCCACTTCCTCCAATGCTTGGTTGGTGAAGTCTTGAATCGTAATAGGAAGATGGGTGACAGGGTCGGTGACCACTCGCTCGGCCTTTTCCTTGGCGCCTTTCTTCGTTTGTTTTCTCCTCAGCTTTGGGTCCGTCGCATTAGGGTCTATTTGTGAGGTGTCTTGGATGGGTTCGTCCTCGCCAGTTGCTTCTTTACGCCCGACAGCCGTGTCTGACTGGAGCTCGAAGGTCGCATCTCCCCGATTTAATTCATAGTTCTTGCTAGATTCGCCTTCGTCCCTATTAAATGCCTCTTCTTGCCTTGCCGCCCGCTCTTCCCGATACTTGGAAATAGTCGGGATGGGGTGCCGTGCGCTATACGGGGCAGTATATCGTCGGGCATCTTCAGCGTCGTCCTTTCCAGACATTGTGGCTCACCAGGCAGGTTCGGTAGCGAAGGGGTGCAAAAAGCAAGAATGAAAAGTAGTATCAACGCATATGTTCACATACAAGCCAACAGGCACGCTCTTGGAGAATTTTGATGATGAAGAAGGCAGAACATCAGCTTCATGCAGCTTCGCCAGTGAGCGAATGTGCGATGAGGTGGCTACCGTCAGTTACGTCATCCGCAGCACGTGCCGAGCTTCCAGCTTGGCAACGTCATTGCTTATCCCGGAAGCCAGCAATATAAGAAAAATTGTGGAATTTATTAAGGCAGCTAGGGTTTCATTTGAATCATAGAAAACATTTGAAACGTGTCCCCGTCACGACGCAGCTTGGAGACGAGCAGCAAGTTTGGCAAAAAGTTGTGGGTGTCGAGCAGAAAGTACGCTAGCCTAGGGTACAATGATGACAGGCTCTGCAGCTGAAAATCAGTGACTGATGGTTCGAGAGGGTTGGGCACTAATTTAGAGCGTGGTTCGTGTGTATTTTTATCTGTCCGGTGATTCAGGGTCCTCATCTTGCTTGGTTGTTCCTGAATCCAATGGTCTATGGATTACGATTCCAAGTGTGCAACTCCAAGTGCCCAAAACCTTGAACAATAAAAGCCGAGTTCAACCCAACAATACTCGTAATGATCTGCATCAATTGTGGAATCATTCCATGTCTCCTGTCGTACTAATGCTGTCGATAAAAATGGTTGACGTGACCAACAGCTTTGTCCATCACACCCTTGATCGGGTCCGTGCTGGTCGATCAATCGCGATAGAGATGACCCAAGACAAGACAATATCGGCCACTCGATTATAAAGGCTCTCAAAGAAAGTAAAATAACATATATAAACCTGAAATTGAATGTGATAGTCGGATTCCGTGGAACCACGTGTGATATTTCTTTCATCATCTTACACACTCAGTACCCTCGATTATGCCGTGCTCAATTTCCCCGCGTTCGGCCCACTTGGTGGATGCCCAAGACCAACTGCGGGGTTTCACATTACCCAAATCAAAGATAAAAAGAATAACTGAATCAGAAGCCGTGCTCGTACCGAAAAGAATTCCTGTCTTATCCTATGTCTAATGTATCGTGATATGGAGGAAACGCGAGATGGTCAACTCATTGTCATGCTGCTTCATGTCACCTGTCGTTGAGTGTGGGAACAAAGCTTGGTCTTCCTGTTTCACCACCAAGTGCAGAGGAGATAGGAAAGGCCGTGAGGCATTAGATGCTAATGTGCAAGCTTCCAGTGCTTCTCGTGGCAACCTGGATTTGTGGGCAGTATTCAATCCTATCCCTCTATTGGAATTCCGAAGGGCAGTTCATCAACAAGAAGCACATCGGATTCATTCATAGTTGTCGTACTAAATTTGCAACTCTATGACTGAATTTCTCTCTGAAAGGGGAAAAGTAAACATCATGGGATATAATGGCGTGATGGCACGATTCACTCCATAGGTGTTCCAATGGCCCATGTAAATCACCGACATGGGTCTTAAACTTTTGACGAAGCATCAGAGGATCGACCAGCATGCATCCGCATGACTGGACTAAAATGACTGTTGGTATTTTCGGATAAACACCCTGGAATATGCAGGCGATACTTTCATTTAAACCCCCTGCAACCAAGCATTACCGCAAGAGGTATTTACCCGGACAAGGATCGACAAACATCAAGGTAAGCTGGTAGTATATCTACCAGCCTTCACCATGAGTGGTGCGCTTTGGTGAAACATCCACATCTATGGCCAACTTGGATGGCAAGCACGATTGCAATATTCCTCTTCCTCTTAGGGCGTCCCAACCATGCTAAACAGTCCAACCAACCCAATCATAGCCGGGTTCGCACCTGATCCATCCGTCATCAGTGTGGATGGCTGGTATTACCTCGTCAATTCCACATTTCATATGTTCCCTGGTTTGCCAATCTACGCTTCTCGCGACCTCGTATCTTGGCGTCACATCGGTCTGTTTCTCACTCCTTGCCGCTAATCATGAAAGACACATTTTGATTATTCGAAACAGCCAACGCAATTAGCCGACGGGATCAGCTGAGCCTAAACAAGTCAGACACCAAGCTCAGCCCGGTAAATAATGGCGCGGATATCATGCTAGCCACCGGAGGTTTATACGCCCCAACCATAAGATACCGCTCTAGGACGTTCTACGTTGTGTGCACCAACATCGTTCGTGGTGAAGAAAAAGACACCAGTGCCAATTTTATTGTGACAACTCAGGATATCTGGAATAATGAGTGGAGTGACCCTGTTTATTTCGAATTCAATGGTATCGACCCAAGTATTTTGTTTGATGGAGACAAAGCGTATCTACATGCATCAGCTGCCCCAGGTCCCTCAACAAAAATCAATATATTTGAAATTGATCTAAAGACGGGCAAGAAACTTTCAGAGGAGCGAACTATATGGGAAGGAACCGGCGGTATCTATCCTGAAGGCCCGCATCTCTACAAACGCAACGGGTGGTACTATCTTGTGATTGCCGAGGGTGGCACTCATGAAGGCCACATGGTCACCATGGCAAGATCGCGAGATATCTGGGGGCCATACGATTCTTGCCCCAACAACCCGATCCTGACAGCGAAAAATACCAATGAGTATATCCAGTATACTGGCCACTGTGAGGCTTTCCAAGACCACTCTGGTCAATGGTGGGGTGTGTGTCTGGGGGTCCGCAAAGACGGCGAGGGAAGAATTGTCATGGGCCGGGAGACGTTCCTCACCAAGGGCAATTGGGACGGAGAATGGCTATCGCTTGAAACTGTTAAGTCTGAGATTGCCCATCTTTTGCCCGCGAACTCTTCTCCGAGCATCTCGGCAGTCGCCAACATTGACTATCTATACATCCGAGACGCGAATCTTGGCAATTATAAAATCCAAGGCGGCTCCTCAATAACCCTGAAAGCATCCCCTGTCGATCTCTCGCATCCGGAAACGTCTCCCACCTTCATTGGCAAGCGCCAGCGGAAATTGAACGGCCAAAGCAGCGTCACTATTCCGCCCCTCGCCAAGGCTGCGATTTCCGCGGGGCTGGGAGCCGGAATCGCCTGCTACAAGGATGAGCATCGATATCTGCGAATATTCTACGATGCTGCCAATTCCGCAGTGGTATTCGAGTTGAACAATAAAGCCAAAGGCATTGTGCAGAGCGAGCGCCACCGTATTGAAAGAATAAGGGATGATTTGAATCTGAAAATAGCGTACAATGAAAAGGAGTATCGGCTTCTCTACAGAATCGGGCAGATTTCTGAGCAAGATTGGGTATGCCTAGCATCAACCGACACGCTCAACATGACCGGCCCGGATTTCGTTGGGCCAGTCATCGGAATCTTTGCGGTAGCAGACTCCGAAAACGTGGAGGTGGATTTCCGAGATTTCCATGTAGAGTAGATGATTCTACGCGATAGGGTTGGTTTGATTGAACCAGGATTATCTTAGAGTAAAAGAATTGTAAGAGAAAATATTCAGTTCTTGATCAGCAAGAAGTCGAGGACCGTCAACTCTCCAGTAGGGCTACTTTAGGCTCGCTGCTGCATACGAATATTAATTAGACTCTGATCCCTTCGTTCTAATGTTATTTTGCGGGACCCCCATATCCCTGTCGGGTGAATCCTAACCACTGTCAACCACTCCTCGGCAATTGTGCGGGGACATGTCTCCATCCTCCTCCGCACGAGGGTATCATCACAACGGGCCCAATCGTGATTTTACCCGGTGCCAAGAAGCAGTTGGTTCCAAGCCAGGCAAATAAGAGAAGGCTACGGGTATATGTGCGCTATTAGCCGGAACCCCGGTTGTTTGGTTGACTGCGCGTTGACTAGGATCAAGCCAACAAGGCCGACAACGGTGATGATGTCCCGTGGGGAACTTGGAGTCAAGTGGGGAGTGCCGAGGACGTTGGTTGAGGACGCATGCAAGTTGGGCTCTGCCCTGGAAAACTTATAACATGGCCCAGCATGACTGTCTGATGCATGATTGCCTCTGAATTGATCCGCAACTTACTCTAGAAACTTGAACGGAAACGAAAAAAAAAACCCCATTCACTTGGTCATATCTCAACATGGGTCTCAGATTCAGGCCGCCGAGGCAGGCTCAGAAAATCGTCCCTGTCAAACCACCCAAGGGGCATTTCTTCTTTGCCGGCAGGGAGTTTGCTCGCGTTCCCTGGTGGCAGCGGAAGAACATGGTTACTCTCTACATGTACATTGCCATCCTGATCCTCACAAATACCGCCAACGGATTTGACGGCAGCATGGTTAACGGGTTGAATACCCTCTCTTACTGGCAGGAGTACTTCAACTACCCCAGAGGATCGATCCTTGGGCTTTTTAATGCGTCAATGAGTCTGGGTTCAGTCATTGGGTTGGTTGTTATTCCGTACTTGATCGACGGCTTCGGCCGAAAGATGGGGTTGCTGGTCGGCTGTCTTTTAATGTTGCTCGCCGTCGGCCTCCAAACCGGCGCGAGGAGTTTTGGCATGTTTATTGCGGCTCGCTTGATCCTCGGACTGGGCGACTCAATTGTGCTTGGCTCTGCTCCCTTGCTGATCGCTGAGATTGCCCACCCACAAGATCGAGCCATCTTGGTGACGCTGAGCGGTGCTTCCTACCATTCCGGGGCTTTCATTTCTAGCTGGGTCACGTTTGGAGCTTCGAAAATACAGGTGAACAATTCGCAAAGCAGTTTTCTTTCCCGAGCGCGAAGCTAACTCGAAACAGAGTGACTGGTCTTGGAGGCTTCCAAGTCTGTTGCAGGCCATCTGCACGGTAGTCATCATTGCTGGACTACCCTGGATCCCGGAAAGCCCACGTTGGCTCATCAACAAAGACAAGCACGAAAAGGCACTGGAGATTCTCGTTCACTACCACGCCGAGGGCGATGCAGACGATGAGTTTGTGCAGCTCGAGTACACTGAAATCAAGGCAGCTATTGCGCTCGACAAGGAGTCCGGCCAAACGCGGTGGTCCGATTTCTTGCGAACCAAGGGGAACCGCCGACGAATCGGCCTCATTACCGCGATTGGGCTGTTCAGCCAATGGAGCGGCAACGGATTGATCGCCTACTATTTGAAGTACATCATGGATGGGGTTGGCATCACCAAGTCAGAGACCCAGCTCGGCATCAATGCAGGCATGAAGACGCAGGCTCTGATTGTGAACTTTGTGTTTGCCTTCTTCATCGACAAGTTCGGCAGACGTCCTCTCTACATGATCTCAACCGTCGGGACCTGTGTTGTCTTTAATGTTTGGACAATTGTCTCGGCAAGATACGACATCGCTCCCGCCAAGGGCTTGGGCTACGCCTTTGTCTTTTTGTGCTTTTTGTACAGTCTCTTCTACGACATCAAGTAAGCACCCTCTGGTGATGAGTGATTTGTGGCATCGCTAACAGGGACTGTTTTCAAGGTCTGGCTTGATGACAAATTACACCACCGAGATCCTGCCCTACGGCCTCAGAGCAAAGGGCTTCACGTGGCTCAACTTTTGCGTCACCGCAGCCCTGTTCTTCAACCAGTTCATCAATGCCATCGCCCTCGACGCCATCGGGTGGAAGTACTACTTGGTGTACTGTGTATTCTTGGGCGGTGAGGTTTTCATCATCTACTGCTTCCTCATCGAAACGCGATATACTCCCATGGAAGAAATTGCCAAGTATTTCGATGGCGACGAGGCCGTCGATTTGGGCGAGGTCGCCGCCGCGGATATGAAGGAAAGGGGAATGGACATGCCGGGCGAGAAGGCAGCTGGGATTCATGTAGAGTCATCCCGTTGAGAAAGCCGAGTATTTTGGCTGGTCTTTGGGCCTATAGGGATAAAACTCGTTCAGGGTGTGTCGATGTGAAGGGCCCTCTCTTCCGTGTTTTAGAGTTACAATCGAATCAAACACGCACACTTGATGAGCCTTGGATTCAGCATTTTCGTTACGTGTCCTGGCATCCAAGAAGGCCAGGATAGTACAAACCAAGGAGCATTATGTTTGTTGAATCCCCTAATCCATGTTGTTTTCACGAATTCCGTTGTCACTCGCAATGTGTACCATCGCAAATAAAAATCAAACTGAAATTCTCACTTAGAGGAACATGAGTCATAAATTAACAAATTGGAACCAGCCAAGTTATAGCAACTAATTATTGTTCAGCTCAAAAGAAAACGTGTGTCAAGAAAAAACCCTCCGCTAAACTCAGGATATCGTGTAGACCCTCACAGAACTCAGGTCAACATTGTGCATTTCGAATGGAAAGTTGCATTCTTTTGGTTCATGGCAAGAGCAGTGATGGCCATAGAAACATTTTGGATCTCGACATGACCCTTGCATAAAACACCACTTCTTGCGGAGCAAATGTCTCTTGGCAAGCTTCTCACCCTCGGAAAGACTCCCATGCAGGCGTCCGCAGTCCTTGAAACAGCTCCCAGAGAGGTGCCACGAGTCGCAAAAGCGCATCTCCAGCACGATGGCTTTATGGATGAGACTCTCCCAGTCTGACACTTTTGGTTCGGGTAACGGCATATCTACCCTATAGTTCTCATTAGTGGTTACAATGGTGTCTTTACTGAAACCGAGCTGGATCGATTGCCGGATAGCTAGTTTGAAGTTCAAAAGATTTTGCACCCCTTCTCTTTCGACTAATCCGTTGCACAGGCTTCTCCATTCAACTGGTTGGTGACCGAATGTGGCCCATTTCTCGGATGCTTGTGACAGAGGAAGACCAAGAGCCCAGGTTTCGGATATGAGTTGGTTCTTGAATAGCGATTTCATGGCAATCTTGCGAAATGGTAGCGAAGAAAATTGCGGGCTGACTGTCAGTGACGTGAGAAGTGTCACCTTGTCTGCTGTGACGGCATTTTGAGCGTACTCCTTCAACATGGGGATATAGCTATCGCCGCGGCAGCCGCCAAAAACAACATGTTTGCAGCAAGGATTCTCTGCAAACTGTCTAAAATTTCCTATTTATATGATGAGCAGCTTGTTAATAGAGCGGGTTGCATGTGGAGGTGGTACCTTTTATCTTCCTACTTGCTCCATATTTTTCATCGACCACTAGAACGAAATCGAAAAGACTACCGGCTTGGTTGAAACTGGATGCGAACCCCAACACACTATCCTGCGCCTTGCTCGGGCTTAAAACTCCAGCTCTCGAGAGCGCACATGCTAAACCAGAAGCTGACGCTACGATTTTTACCATGATGGGAAGCTGTGCCAGCTCTGGCTTGTGAATGGCCAGAAATTTGTTGACGGAATTGTATACATCGATGGCGGCTTGCTTACCCCCCTCGATAAAATCCTTTTCAAAGTAATCGGCGCGAAACTGCCACGAGTTAGCTGAGAGAGCGGCTTTAAAGCTTCACAGCAGACTCACCATATATCCTTCCTCGTTGCCATCAATTAACATGAGAGTGAAGGCGCTGTCATTCTTCATCACGTCAACCGTCTGTGCCTCTAGAGCTCATCCACATTACCTACCGTGGCCTTTTCAAGGGATTGCAGTCTGAGAGCCAAGGTTGCGTTTTCTGATTGTGCGTTCCAGCGCGTGGCCCTCTCCTGAGCCATGACAGGGAAAACATAGGGATAATTAGGTGAGTTTTCGAGGGAGTTCTAGATCATAAAAAGACAATTAGATTGAAGAGATGATACGCAAAGGGAATTTTGTAACCTACAACCAGAATGCGTCGATCGCCTTGGCTTTGAGTCGTTGCATAATCCAACAACTCGTTCGACGGGTCGTAAGAGATATTTAGTGGATTTGAAAACGACATGGTATTGTTGCAAGCTTTCAAAGGTGGTGAAAAGTGAAACTTGGGGATCATGGCCAGAGGTCCATCTCCCGCCCTTCAAATATGTAGCCTACAGGGCAAACGAGAAGCCCCCAAACAGGACTCGGTAGCAAACAATGGTGTCGATGATTAGTTATCGTCTCATGATGTCGTGCTGTGTAACTAAGGCCAATGCAAGTCTCGGCGGCTGCCCTCCAATCATGCTAGATGCAGGAGATGGATAATGGACGTTTGTTCGCCTCACTGCTACACTATTCTGTTTGTCGGGCCCCAATTACTCCTTCTGCCCTTTCTATTGGGCAAGATAGTATTTTTCGGCTGCAAATGAATAGCTGCCTGAAATGGATAAAACGGACCGATGCCCTGCCGAGGTAGTGTGGCAGTGGGATGCGTGAGAAGTTCGCTCAATCCGAGTATCAGAGCAGATCGTTTGCTTAGCATTGTATTGCGGCGGCAAATCTAAGATAGGTTCATCACATGCGATTTGTCGAGGGGCGAAACTTTTTTTTAGCTAAGCAATTAGTTGCTGAGACCGAAAATCTTAATCATAGGCCCTCTACGCGGGTTCTGATTAATCCCACGCACGAATGTAAGCGGGGAGTTCTCACCGCGATTTCATCGCCATGATTTTGTCGTATTTTTGCCACCCAGTCGGGCGGATACAATATTACCCGAATATCATGGGCTGGGGCTTAGCCAAATCCACCACCTGGCGAAAGAATATGTGTTATGATGCCAATACATCACAGCCAGCTGGGTTTTATATAGAGGTACTTCTCCAGGGTGGCTATTATGTATGCAATATTAATACTAACTAAAATAATCACGAAATCCAAAGCAAACGCGGTTATAAAAAACTTGGAAAACTCGAAAATAATATTTAGATAAGTATAATTATTTGAGTATTTATTTTACTCATTTTATCTAAAAATGCCAAGATCTGTGGTTCTTTGGCATGGGCAGGAAAAATGTTATGGTTCAGTTTTTGCTATAGTGACTAAGCAAAGAGGATAGGTTAGGTGTTTATCGTTTGTAGGCAAGCAAGCCAAGAACAAAGCCATTGAGACTATGATGACATTATTCCAGGCCTCTGTTCGCCTCATTTTTTTGACTTCTCTAATTTTATTTGCAGTCGTTGATGGTTTTATTTAGTTAACATTTGGATTGATCGTCCCTTCAGCTGGAAGTGCAGACGTGTTGGCTGTCACATGAACTGAAGACATTATTAGTATGATTATGCCTCCACAAACCGAAGCCAATGAAACCTTACAGGCCGGATCGTGAAACCGGAGGCTCTTGTGTGAACAAGGCAAGCAACCCATGGCATCCATCGCATACCGATTGGAGTTTAGGGCGGTGACTGGCTCGAGAAGTGCAATTGTGCTAGCGGCGCTCTCATTTGCTTTTGCAGCCAAGAGGCGTCATCAGATGACTGTCATTCGATTCCTTCTCCCAAGGTTGTCGCTCCCGGCGGCTGAGATGAGGGTCTTGACGTTGGCTCTGTCTCGGGTCGACCAACACCAACAGGCGCGCCAGCCCACGACGCCGGGACCCAATCTCACAAGTGACAAGGTATCACATCGCAGGATATCACACCGGAAGTTCGGATCATTGACGGGCCAAATTAAGCTCATGCCATTTTGGTGAATAGTCTCCCGATCTGAAGAGTGGCTAGTCTCGAAAGAGGCGATTATAACATCAGGCTCGCCGTCTCACGACCCTTTGGGGGACGGAATCCAGCCCTTTTCTCACAGGAACTCGACCCCACTAGCGCCGTCACAGTGCATCTCCGCCAAGCGCCCCACCACACCCCGTGAGCGTGCTTTGGGATATGCGGTGCAGGTGGCTGGGCACCCCTCCAAGGCCCCCCCCTGAGACCCCTGTGACGTGCCGCTGTTGGTTGAGAGCCCAGTTCTAAGCGCCCAAGAGGAGCCTGCCCGGACCATCACCAGGGGCCCCGACATGTGCTAACGCAGTGCTAACGTGCTCCCGGGCTTTGTGACTGGCGGCCCACTAGCAGTTCCAAATATACTCGGCCAGTAGCAGGCCGTGGAAAGGCTCTAATAGGCGCCGACGAAATGCATCCCATATGTTGCACGCAGTCGAGTCGTGGCATGGCCAGTTGCGAGAGCGACGATGGGCACCGACTGACGGCACCTCCAGCCCCAGAAAAACACTTTAGCTGTCCCTTGCCTCTTTCGTCTTTTTTTCTCTTTTTGAACCTGTTCACCCATCGTCATTTTCTTTCCCCAGCTCCACGACGATCTTGCCTCTGCTCCTAGCGTAGCTGTCACTGAACTGCTACCCCGCGAAACACTGTCGTCGCCGTCGGCAACGCCACCCATTTTCGCCAGCGCTTCGCACGCATACCGTCTCAAAGACGCCAGGCCCTGACACACCAGGACGGCCATCTGCAACGTCTGATCGACACTCTCGCACTTTTGCAGTCGCCGGCCTGTGCTCTGCCCGTCAGCTTCTTCCGCGCATAGAGCACGTCCGCCAGATCATCCTCCCTCATTACCAGTTTTCCACGTTTCATGAGATACCTCCGGCCAGTGCCGAAGCCGTCATCTGCAGTCTCGAGTATCACCACGGCCGCATATTGTTCCACTTCGATACCCTCATCTTCTGCGCCGCCGCCAATCGCCGAGACCGAGAAGTCAATTACCCAACAGGGTCTCGGCTCACTCATCGCTGTCTCGTTTATGAACCACTCCTTGTCCGCTCACCTCTAGCCGCGACAAGTCAGAAAAAGTCTCTCCCCCCGGTTGATCGCTCGATCGTTCCCTTCGCTTCGGTTTTCCTGCTGGCTCAGATCGCTCTTTATTTATCCAACGCCTCTGCAATTTCGTCCGCTGTGGGTTGGGAAATCAAGAGGCTCCCGGTCGTGGAACGTCAATCCACCGAGCCTCACTCGCTGCCGACGAACCGAACCGACGACCTCGCCCTCATCTTCACTGCAGTCGCTGGCCGACCCGTGTTGAACCACCACAAACCGCCACCATGGCTGCGCAATCAGGTTACCTGGAGCTGCTAAAAAAGCAGTTCACTCTCCCAAAGCTCTTCTTCCATTTCTTGTTCTGGGGCTTCCACTGGGGCATCTTTGCTTACGGCTGGTATGAGACGCAACTTGCCATCATTTCACTTCATAGCACTCGCTAACGTTCTCGCAGGTGGAAACAGGCTGCTGATGCGCGATTGGCAGGTCTGAACACGCTCACCTTCTCTGTCTGGATTTCCCGAGGTGCTGGTCTCGTGCTGAGCGTTGACTGCATGCTGATTCTCCTCCCCGTCTGCCGAACGATAATGCGATGGGTCCGCCCAAAGCTCCGCTTCTTGCCGCTTGATGAGAATATTTGGCTGCATCGTCATATCGCCTACTCTATTCTCCTGTTCAGCATTCTTCACACTGGTGCTCACTATGTCAACTTCTTCAATGTCGAGAAGAACCAGATTCGACCCGTCACGGCTGTTCAGATCCACTATGCCCAAGCTGGTGGCATCACAGGTCACATTATGCTTCTCTGCATGCTGCTCATGTACACCACCGCCCACGCCCGTATCCGCCAGCAGTCTTTTGAGACTTTTTGGTACACTCACCATCTCTTCATTCCCTTCTTCCTTGGCCTTTACACGCACACTGTTGGTTGCTTCGTCCGCGACACCGCCGATGCCATCTCCCCCTTCGCCGGTGACCAGTATTGGGCGCACTGCATCGGTTATCTGGGATGGCGCTGGGAGCTTTGGACTGGTGGCTTATACTTGCTCGAGCGTCTGTACCGCGAGATTAAGGCGCGCCGCCACACCAAGATCACACGAGTTGTACGACACCCTTACGACGTTGTGGAGATTCAGTTCTACAAGCCCTCGTTCAAGTACAAGGCCGGACAGTGGCTCTTCCTCCAGGTACCTTCCATTTCCAAGTACCAGTGGCACCCTTTTACCATCACCTCTTGCCCCTTTGATCCTTATGTCTCGGTGCATGTTCGTCAGGTTGGTGACTTTACTCGAGAGCTTGGTGACGCGCTTGGTGCTGGTTCGGCCCAGGCCAAGCTTTACGACGAGGTCGATCCCATGGGAATGTACGAAGTTGCTCTGCAAAATGGCGATGAAATGCCCGGTCTTCGCATCGATGGTCCTTATGGTGCCCCCGCCGAGGATGTCTTTGACAATGAAATCGCCGTCCTGATTGGTACTGGTATCGGAGTAACTCCCTGGGCATCCATTCTCAAGAACATCTGGCACCTTCGAAACTCGCCCAACCCTCCCCGGCGTCTCCGCCGTGTTGAGTTTATCTGGGTGTGCAGAGATACGGGTTCCTTCGAATGGTTCCAGACTCTCCTTTCTTCGCTTGAAGAGCAATCAAACGAGGCAGCTCGCGTTCCCGGCAGCTCGGGTGTCGAGTTCCTCAAGATTCACACATACCTAACTCAGAAGCTTGATATGGACACCACACAGAACATTGTCCTCAACAGTGTTGGTGCAGACCACGATCCTCTGACCGAGCTGCGATCACACACCAACTACGGACGCCCAGACTTCCGTCGGTTGTTTGGCTCCATGCGCGACGGCATTCTCGATCGCACATACCTCAACGGGCTCGAAGGCAGCATGCGCACCACTGTTGGTGTGTACTTCTGCGGTCCATCATCAGCAGGTTTGTCTCCCTTCCTACACACTCTGTCCTCCAACATTTCATGCTAACATCAAAATCTAGCTCGTGACATCAAGGCGTCTTGCAAGTCTGCCACCACCAGGGATGTCGAGTTCCGTTTCTGGAAGGAACACTTTTGAAGTTTCCAATATTTGTTTTGTCTATTTAAGATACCTAGCCCAGCGTTGTTGAAAAGAATGTCCACGGAATGGGACAAGATATGCACTCTCACTCGGCGATTCCCCAGGCCATACCCGGCTCGGCGCAAACGGTTTTCATTTTTTGTCAGGGTGTTGTTTATGTAAATCTAGTCGGGAATATCTCCCGGAGACGATGTGGATGTAATCTATGGGAATCGTGTGCCAGCTTATAACAGAATATCTACGATGAATGAGATGAATAGCGTCATTGCAATATTATTTTGCCGAAACAGCGTCCCGTAGACGATGCTGCCCTCCAAGTCTAAGAACTGAGCTGGTAAGAAGGGTAGAAATTTTATATTTGATCTTGAAGCTTTGCGCTGTAGATCTAGAAAGTAAGCTTCACCATGTCATCTCAATCTAAACTGCTCTCTATCCTGCATGTCGTAAGACATCAAATTAGGCACTTGGCGCCTTCATTTCATTCGTATCAATTTGGAAGCAAATGTTGCTAAAGAGCGGAAGAAATCAACTCGCAACCACAGAACGGAAATGGGTATAATGTACTCCTCAAATGATTGTCACTGAACATAACGCTCCAGTCGCCGTATCACATCACAAGGTTCCAGACCAATGTGGTCCATCATCAAGCGTCAAGAGAGGCATCTCGGTTGGTCTCACCGAACTGTGCACCCCAAGGAGATGGGGAGTCCTCAGAGGTTGGGGTGTTTTTTCCTTTGCGGTCCTTCTTCTTCCTCACCTCAACAGGTACAGGCAGCGGGCTCGTGACCGCGTCTTCCTGCTCCAAGACATTTTCGGGCTCCTCTCCCTCCTCGTCGTCGCGATATCGATGCTCGTCGTCCACAAACAATGCCGTGTAATCGTCACGCCGTTGGCGAACACGCTCCACCCAAGGCAGCTCGGGAAACGGCGGGCGGAGTCGGTGGTTGCAGTGGGGACAGTCGGGGGGGAGAGTGCGCCAAGCAAGCCACTGAACCAGGCCGTGGATGGCGAGCCCGGTGTAGAAGGACTCGAGTGCGAGAACAAAGTGAACGGAGCTAAGGATCGTGGCGGGTTAGCAAATTGACGTGCAAAACACACCAAGCCGGAGGAGGGTCCGTACAAGTTGACAAGCAGGGGGATCGTTGCGTAGGCGGCCAGCATGCTTAGCGAGGGGTTTCCTCCCGGAGAAATCCACGTGAAAACCAGCACCACCATCAAGGCGGCGGCAAGGAGCACATCGCAGGCGAAGACCAGCACAGGGTGCGCCAGCTTGGTCGTAGCTCTCTCGCCTGATTCATCATCGCTGGCAGATGCTCGGCGACGAAGCAAAAAGATGGCACCAGACGCCGAAAAGGTGAGGGGCACGAGCCCGACAGCGGGGACCGGGTCGTTCGAGAGGACGCCGTGCGCGATGCTGAGGGGGAATGCAGGGATGAAGGTCACGATGCTCAGGATGCGGAGCGACCTCTGGGTGGAGGAGAGCCTGGGAGGAGCATACGAATCGAGGGATGTCGTATCGTCAGCCATGGTGCAGAGCGGTCACTGCTGAGGCAGGGATGGTGGTATCTCAGGGTTGATGAGAAGAGGACGACTGAGGGCATTTTCTAGGGGACACCGACTTTGACCTTGCGAACCTGCCCGAAAATGGTACCTCAGGCGTATCGTTCGTGATCCAACCCCTGCAAGTCATGGCGGTTATGATAGGCAGGGTGTGTGACCACTTGGCGGAGGAGAGTTCCTCGAGTCAATCAACGCTTATGTTTATCAAGTCTAGCTGTGCTGTGGCCGTGCCTAACAAGCGATACGGCAGCGAGCCCGGCAGGCTAGGCATCTTGGTTTGCCAGCAGTTTTGCACGCTTGGCGCCTTTGACAAAACAACACGGCAGTAGGTGAGCCATCAGATCAGCATCCTGCCGCAGACCCTCTTCGGTGAGGGCGGGATGGGATGAAGCTTGAGACCGAGAGCCATGACCACGTGGGGCAGACAGAGAGCATCCATCCCTGTTCGCGGGAGACGGGGAGGAAGCCCGTTCCAATTTTAACATTCTTCCGATCACTTGGATTCGGGGTAACTTAGCGTCTTTTGAAGGTCAAGTTGGAGAGGCGGCGGTGGTGCCTGGAGGGGGGAAGGAGGGGCTTGCGCAGGGCACCAGCTCGTTATTTATTCTTGTCATCAACAACGGTGTCCTTCCCTAGGCTGTTATCGTCACATTCCCAGGGCAGCCCCCAGAACACGCCAACCCCACGTGGGAGCCCGCCACAGCATTCAAGCCTCGGTTCATCAACATCTCCAAGTGGTCAAGAGATGATGAATTTCAGATTTTATCAATGGCTTCGATTCCTCCAGACCGCTGGGGAACTCCGACGTGGGGGAAAGCGTATGATACGGGGACCGGGTATGCACGAGATGGTTGTGTCTGTACGCCTACGGAGCCGGAGCTGCAGCGTGATAGAATATAAACCTGTCATGATTGCTCGCCTCCCTCCCAACGCACATCATCTCGCTCCGCAGAGGCGAAAATGTCCTGCACGGAACGGAAGGGATTTGTTTAACCCTGCTGTTTCAGTGCAAGGTCCACGGCCAGCTCACCATCCGGCTGGCTCACCCAGTGTTCACGGGATCACATCCAAATTTCTTTTTCCTGCCTTTCTTGCTTCAGTAAGTCGCTAGTCTAGCACAAATCCCGGTTGCCAAGGGTCAACAGAGATAGCTCGTGGGGGCCCGCTCGCCCTTCCACACACATCCCATTGGCAAACATATGCATCAATGCCATATAGGGGCCTCGATAATGCCCGTCGATCCCGAGCGGAATTGCAGAATTGAGACATCGGTGTGCACTAAAACAAGCCGCTCACCAGTAGCAAACTATACCTTTTTGTAGACAATCTCCCGAGCCAACAGAGCACAAAAGGCCTAGAGCCCCTAGGGATTGCAGTAGGTTCCCGTCAAAGCACCCTTTTATTATGTTTTATTTCTTCCTGTGTCACTTCA
This sequence comes from Calonectria honghensis, assembly GCA_013403855.1. Lineage (NCBI taxonomy): Eukaryota > Fungi > Ascomycota > Sordariomycetes > Hypocreales > Nectriaceae > Calonectria > Calonectria honghensis. The sequence goes on along the minus strand of VTGB01000040.1, from coordinate 85,977 downwards.
ATACCTGAATCGCTCTGTTTTTCTTCTTCGAAAAAAAGGCATTCGGTCCTTGGTTGCTTCCAGTACTGTTTTTAATCCCCATCGTCGTTTTTTTTTCCTTCGCGCGCTCGTCACCGTCGCTCACCAGGTTTCGGATAGTCGTGTCCCCTCAGCCAACAAAAAAAGGACTGGAACTGTGGCTGAAGAAACGCAGCAAATTTTGACTCTAGGTGTTTCCAGAATCCAGGAACCGGAGCGAAATTCAACTTTTGATTCAAGCTCAAGGTTTAGACCAAACTTGCTCTTTGCTAGCCAACACCCGCCACGATGGTTGTCTCGTTGCTTCGTTGGTAAGCGCCAGAGTGGCCATTTCCTCAAAAAACATTCCCCAGGCGCTAACTTGAAACCAAAGGTACAATGCCAAGTTGGCGGCTCGCCCTCTGCTCACCCAGAGCGTCACCACCGCCGTTCTCTTTGCTACTGGCGACATCACTGCCCAGCAGCTTGTTGAGAAGAAGGGTGTCAAGGGCCATGACTTGACCCGAACTGGCCGAATGTTCCTCTATGGTGGCTGTGAGTTTTCTGCATCATGCGTGCAATCATCCCTGATCATTGTTGGCTGATATTATGCTCAGGCGTCTTCGGGCCTGCTGCCACCACTTGGTTCGGCTTCCTTTCTCGAAACATCACCGCAAGAAACAAGCGTCTTGAGACAGTCGCCCGTGTTGCCTGCGATCAGCTGGTTTTCGCCCCCGTCATGATTGGTGTCTTCTTGAGCAGCATGGCCACCATGGAGGGCGCTAGCGCCAAGGAACGCTTGAACAAGACTTGGTGGCCCGCTCTTAAGACCAACTGGATGGTTTGGCCATTCGTCCAGATGGTAAACTTTACCTTTTTGCCCCTGCAGCATCGTGTGCTATTTGCCAACGTCATTTCCATTGGCTGGAACTCGTACCTGAGCTACGTCAACAGCCAGTAATTGGGGAATGGGGATTCGGTGCTACACGGTTGCAGCACTAGCATAGACGCATGTATTTTCTGGCGCATCACAGCATGTGGCATTTCAGATCATGATTTTCGGTTGGGCCCAAAAAGGATAGAGGATAAAAGAGGATAGGCCGAGTTCCAGTTGGGGGAAGGATAGAGCCGTACATTGTACAATGACAAAAAGCATTGCTTTGCACAGCCCCTCCATGCATCCATGAACTCAACAACAATCAGCCACCAAGCCCAGTGTGCCTCACCACATCTAACCCCTTAACCGTGAGAGGCGCGACAAGCTTGAGTGCCTTTTTCAAAACATGACATGGCATGATTTAGATGACGATGACGATTCGCAACAGGGATTTTGCCTTTTTGAGTCAGTTGACGGCCCATTTCCCCACGTCCAAGCCCCGTGATCAACCCAGGCCTTGGTGGTTGGCGGTCGTCGGCGCATGAGCCAAGGGTACCGTTATCGCTGCCTTAGGCCACAAGCAGTTAGCGCCACCAGCGCAGGACGCCGCAGCAGCCTTTTACCGAGCACGGCCAAATCCGGGTTTGACGAGACGCAACCGACATCATCAGGATTCATCCTGACCTCCAAACTCCCCCTCACCTCCCTCTACAGACTCTGCGGACAGCCCGCACCCGGTAACAAAATGTTGCCCTCCTCGGTGCGGCGCGTTGTTTCCTCCGCCGTCTCCTCAGCCCCTCAGGTGGGCATCGTTGCCGCTTTCGCCTCCGCTGCGCCAAAGACTGCTCCTATCCTCCTCCAGAACCACCAGCGACGATACTCCTCCTCGAAACCCTCGCGATCCGATAATGGCTCAAGCGAAATTTCAGCCGGCCAGTCGGTACCGACCTCATCGGCCTCCTCCCGCGGCGAGGGCAAGGCCAGTGGCGAGAAGAGAAAACGCAAGAACAAAGATGCCTCAGACCGAACAAGTGCTCTGAAGAACTTGCCCAGCGTCCCCAACACGCACCACATGTCTCAGGAAGGTACGTAATTTGAGGCATGACGATGACGTCGCAAATCAGATCTAACAGGACCCAGCCCTTGGCCTATCAAGTTTCTTCTCGCTACATCGGCCCATCTCTATCTCACAGACGATGCCTCGAACTGTGACTGATGAGCACTTTGCGTCCATTTTCACTGCCCGATCCAAGTCAAACAGGATGACCGACACCATGACCACCCTCTCCGACACCATCGATCAGCTTGAGGGTCCCATGGCTCAAATGACCATCAGCAACCAGCAGGATCAGGCAATGGGTGACAACATGCACAAGGTCGATATCAGGAATGCTGATGGCAGCGAGTCCAGCATTTACCTGCAGATTGACACCATGTCGGGCGAGTTTTTGCCTTTCCGCCCTCCCCCTCTGCCTCAGCCCCAAGCGGCTGCCGAGGCAGATAGTGCCGTAGCCGAGACGGAAGCTGTCGAGGATCTTCCTCAGCACCGTGTCTACAAGGCCCTCTTCACCATCGAGGAGTCTACCGACCCTGATGGCCAGATCCGAATCATGGCCCACAGCCCTCGCATTCTCCAAGACCCTCAACCCCGGTCTTTTCTGGAGCGACTCGCCCTCCGCCAACTTAAGTTTGACGAAGCCCAGGGCCGCCGCGACATGCACGCCATCAGTGTTAAGAGACAACGAAAACTAAAGATGAAGAAGAAGAAGTACAAGAAGCTGATGAAACGAACACGAAACCTCCGACGCAAGCTTGATAGAACTTAGAGCTCGTTTCCATTGTACATATCTACGCCTCGTTCGACGCCGTGTTTCTTTGATTCTCAGGCACTTGAAGGGGGTTCGTTTTCCATGGCGGTGTCTGGCATGACTGGTGATGATCTGACAATTTTCTTTTGTGGCATCGCGCTTTGAGACTCCCTTTCCTATAGACTCGCGCAGGTACAATCATCAATGCAAACTGAGTTAACTGACTAGTTTCCAACTGGTGTCCTCAGGTTCTCAGTAGCATGCACCTTGTATAACTAGAAACAATTCATTTCTTCTTCGGACTCAAACGGGTAATCGCATTGTCTCTAGCCTTATGGCAACAAGCGCTTGTATAGTAGTTAAGATGGATAGATCCAGCTGAGAAATGAATCACGAATTGAACCACCATACAAAACAAGTGGATGATAGAATGAGGCTCTTAAAATAAATCCCAGACATGAAATTTCATTTTTGCGAAGGAGAGCGGCTCGGGTTTGGCCCCCGAGTCAGCAGATTAGAAATTATTCAAAAGGCTTTGCACTGCATGATATAAAGTTGACATCGTCAAATGCCCAGATCCCATATACGTCTTATGAGTCATTTGGGTCACCCTCATCTTCAACTCTTGTGAGATTCGAGGACAAACATTTTCCCTGCCAACCTGTCATAAGAGGATTCGATACTAAGGCAAAGGCACTATCAATCTGCCAAATTCTACACAATATTGAGTCATCAGTAATGTTTGTTTGAGAAGAGGTCATTAAGGTATTTGTTCTTTTCGTCAGGGCCATAAGATTTTCACGACCAACCCTATTGTTCAAATCGGTTTGTATGCCACCTCTATGGCCTAGTTCTTGGATCACCCGGTTGAACCTACAGCATGTTCTTTTAACTAGAAGTAAATATTGAGTCATCAGGCCCAAGACTAAACCAAAGGGCGGGTATAAACCCATCTGAGGTCCAGCACAGCTCAATCCTGGGCCAGGACCCCACTAGTGCTACACCGCCCGGCAGAAAAGCGCTACCGCCAAAATTTTGGATTTTGATCGGGTCCCGCCTCTCAAGTCGTCCATGTATGCGCCGTACATTGTTACTGCGATTGGCATTTAGAAAACACTGCAAAAATGCCGCGCAAAGCTGTGTAAGTCGCTGTGCTCGCCTTAAGATAATGTACGGGGGCTAACCGTTCTCTCTAGGGATTCGCGCATCCAGGCGCTCATCAACAATGGGCAGCAGGAGAAGAAGCGAAGCTTCTTCGTCGTCGTTGGCGACAAGCCCAAAGACGTTATTGTTAACTTGCACTTCCTCATGAACTACCACAACTTGAGGCAAAACAAGTCTGTCCTTTGGGCGTACAAGAACAAGCTGCTGGGCTTTACCAGGTAGGAATAGCATGCGAATGCGACTTCCGGCACGACCTTGCTGATGAAGAGAACCTAGTCACCGAAAGAAGCGCGAAGAAAAAATCAAGAAGGAAATCAAGCGAGGAATCCGAGAACCCAACTCCGAGGACCCGTTCGAGCTTTTCGTCGCGCTGCACAACATCCGATACACATACTATAAGGAAACGGACAAGATCCTGGGTCAAACATTTGGCATGTGTATTCTGCAGGACTTCGAGGCCATCACCCCCAATATTCTTGCACGAACGATCGAGACAGTCGAAGGCGGCGGCCTGGTGGTTCTCTTGGTCAAAGGCATGAAGAGTTTGAAGCAGCTATACACCATGTCCATGGATGTGCACTCCAGGTACCGAACCGAAGCCCACGACGATGTGGTTGCCCGATTCAATGAGCGCTTCATCCTGTCCCTGGGCGGCTGCGACTCTTGCCTTGTCATCGATGATGAGATGAATGTACTCCCCATCTCCGGTGGAAAGGGCGTTGAGAAACTGCCTCCTCCCGCCCAGGACGAGGACAAGACTCCCGCACAGATCGAGCTTCAATCCATCAAGGAAGAGCACGAGGAGCGACAGCCGGTGGGATCTTTAATCTCACTCGCCAGGACCGTAGACCAGGCCAAGGCCCTCCTCACTTTCACAGACGCCATTGCCGAAAAGACTCTTCGAAGCACTGTCGCGCTCACTGCCGGTCGAGGACGAGGAAAGTCTGCTGCCATGGGCGTTGCGGTTGCTACTGCGGTCGCTTACGGATACAGCAACATTTTCATTACCTCTCCCTCTCCTGAGAACTTGAAGACTTTGTTCGAGTTCGTTTTCAAAGGCTTTGACTCTCTGGGATATGCGGACCACGCCGACTACTCCATCATCCAGAGTACCAACCCCGACTTCAACAAGGCCATTGTCCGTGTCAACATCCACCGACAGCACCGACAAACGATTCAGTACATTCGACCCCAGGATGCACATGTTCTGGGACAGGCTGAGTTGCTGGTCATTGATGAAGCTGCTGCTATTCCTCTGCCTCTGGTGCGAAAGCTCATGGGGCCATACTTGGTCTTCATGTCATCCACCATCAACGGTTACGAAGGTACCGGTCGATCACTCTCTCTCAAGCTGATCAAGCAGCTCCGAGAGCAATCTCGATCTGCATCTTCGACTGGCGAGGGTACAGAAATTGCCGATAGGTCAACTGGTAAGGCGTCAAAGACAGAAGAGTTCCAGGCTGGTCGCAAGCTGCGAGAAATCACACTCTCGGAGCCAATCCGATATGCCCAGGGCGATTCCGTCGAAAAGTGGCTCAACACGCTGCTCTGTCTCGACGCTACACTGCCAAAGGCAAAGTCCAGCATCAACGGATGCCCCGATCCTTCCCAATGCCAACTTCTGAGCGTCAACCGTGATACCCTGTTCTCCTTCCACCCAGTTTCCGAAAGATTCTTGCAACAAATGGTGGCTCTCTATGTTGCTAGCCACTACAAAAACTCTCCTGACGACCTGCAACTTATGAGTGATGCTCCTGCTCATGAGCTGTTTGTTCTGGTTCCTCCCATCGCCGAGGATAGCACCAGGCTGCCTGAACCCCTTTGTGTCATTCAAGTGTCACTGGAAGGAAAGATTAGCCGGCAGAGTGTGCTAAACAGCCTGAGCCGAGGACAGCGACCCAACGGTGATCTGATCCCTTGGCTCGTGAGCCAGCAGTTCCAGGATGAAGATTTTGCTTCTCTGTCTGGTGCTCGAGTTGTCCGAATTGCCACCAACCCTGAATACGTCTCGATGGGTTACGGCACCAAGGCCCTGGAGCTCCTTGTCGACTACTACGAGGGCAGATTTGCCAGTCTATCTGAAGATGAGGATGAGGCTATGGAGGAGACCATGACGCGGGTTACCGATGCCGAACTCAGCAATGCATCTCTATTGAACGACGACATCAAAGTCCGTGACATCACCAAGATGCCTCCTCTATTCTCCAAGCTCTCCGAGAAGAAGCACGAGCGCCTTGATTACATTGGTGTGAGCTACGGCTTGACATCTCCCCTTCACAAATTCTGGAAGCGCGCCTCCTTCTCTCCCGTCTACCTCCGCCAGACGGCCAACGATCTCACTGGCGAGCACACCTGCGTGATGCTAAGGCCGCTTGAGAACAGCGACGACCGAAGCTGGCTTGGTGCTTTCTCGCGAGATTTCCACAAGAGGTTCTTGTCGCTGCTTTCATACCAGTTCGGCACATTCCCTGCCATTAGCGCGCTTAGCATTGATGAGTCGGCTAATGCGGGCGCCAAGCTGGACTCTATTGACATCCAGTCCCTGACCAAGGTGGAGCTCGATAGACTCATGTCTCCCTTTGATCTGAAGCGTCTCGAGTCTTACGCGAACAACATGCTCGACTACCATGTCGTTCTGGACTTGATCCCCATCATTGCCAACCTCTATTTCACCGGCCGCATCAAGGGCGACATCAGGTTGACCGGCGTCCAGCAGTGCATCCTCCTTGCTATTGGTCTGCAGCACAAGGATATCGAGGCGGTGTCCCAGGAGCTTTCTCTGCCTTCGTCTCAGCTTCTTGCCATGTTTATCAAGATCCTTCGCAAGGTGACTTCGCACTTTGCCACTCTCGTGTCCGCTGCCGTGGATGCTGAGCTACCCAAGGCTGAAAGCCTCGGTATTACCCGCGCTGACGCTAGCAATGCCCATGACGATGAGGTCATTGATGACCGATTTGTCCCTCTTACTACCACCCTCGAGGATGAGCTTGAGGAAGGTGGTGACGAGGCTCTGCGAGAGCTCAAGAAGAAGCAAAGGCAGTTGATTGACTCTTTGCCACTTGACCAGTAAGCAACATGGTGTGCACTCCTCTCATGGGCATATTTAGCTAACAGTGGAATCAGATATGAGATTGAGGAAGACGGCCCCGCTTGGGAGGAGGCTGAGAAGCAGGTGAAGCAGGGCAAGTCAAGCTCTATGATCAGTGTCAAGTCCAGCAAGGCAAAGAGAAAGGTGGGACAGACGGCAAGCGAAGTGTACGAGGAGGCGTTCGGTGACAAGCGTAAAAAGTCTAAGAAGGCAAAGAAGTCCGCATAAGGTTTAGAATATCTGAGATACGGTCCATGGCAAGGCGTTTTAATTAGTTGCTATTGGGGTTTGAAATTCAAAAAGCAGTGTTCGGTCTCTATGATAAGTTGGCCCACATTGATTAGGCTGAAGTCCGCTGTGTTCTTTATTCCGCTGTTCTTTCGACTTGTCCCTTAAACGCGACAGGCTTGCGAAGACGTTTTACTCCTGACTTTCGCCTCGGCGTATTCATCGGAGAATCAGATTCAAGGCTGGAAATTTTTCAGAAACTATCGCGTAAAGAGTCATAGTGTGAGTTCAGACCAAAAGAAACACCAACCATAAATAAAATTGAGCGTTTGGCCATAAGGTTTGTGGACAAATATGGCGGGTTCACATGTCGGAAAATCGCGATTGGCCGAAATCCCTCGCGTTGACGGCACGTTTTGTGAGAACTTTGGCCAACTAAACATTGGAAGTGACACGCTCGAAGAACAAGTTGAGGAGAAGATTGAGGAAATTGCTAAAAAGGCCAATGAGCATGAGCAAAAAACTCAAAACTCTTTTAATCATGCCAAGGAAGCCTTGGCTAATATTGAAGTCCACCACTCTAGCGAGAATATGACAAAAGCCGAGGCGACAGCAACGATCAAATCTGTCTCTCAACGGGTTTCTAAGATATTCAGGGACATAAAAACCCTTGATGAAAACAGCGCTGCAGGTGAAAGAATCGTTGGCGTCCGTATTACCAAATCCGAACAAAGTATGGGAGAAAGAGTTGAAGATATGGTCCGTAAGGCCGGCCATAAACAAAGCCAGGAACGAGCGCTAAGAAAACGGATGGGAATGGGCTAAATTGGCGGAGGACAGAACGGTCTCTTTATTAGGACAGTTAGTTTTCAGGCATTAAGAAAAACAAGCCAACAAGGTGCATTCTCAACTGGGGACAGCTGGCTAATCATGGTTCTCATTCCAACTTCACTTCCAGACAGTGAATCATAGTCGCTGAACCCATCAGCAAAACAAACCGCAAATTCACCTATATTACTTTGCATGTTCATGTTCCTTGTGCCTTCCTTACCTTTCCTTCTCTGCAACTGTCCCACTATCCTTCTTCATCCGTTCACTATTTCATCATGTGCCGGAAATTCCAGGCTGTATGCAGTCACTGCTTGATGCCGCAGCAGGAGTTGTGGGACTTCTGCGACTACTTTCAGCTGGAGCTTCGCTACGTTGTGAATCAAAATGAGCGACTTGACGCACCTAATGAGCCCCCTCTCGAATTACCTGACCCTGTAAAATGCTGGTGCTTTTCCGGTTCCAAAATACAAATCCCTGTCCTTGTTGGTTGCGAGAAATACGACTGCCCCTCATGGTCTTATACGGAAAATATTGGGGATGCGGATGGGGCCAAGGACTCTCAACCGAGTGCAGCCATGGCCCGCGAGATATTTGAGCGCAACAAGAAGAAATTTGCAAGAGAGAACTTCGTTCGACAACCGATCCCTCGACGAAAAGAGCCGGTGTCGTTTATAATGATGGCCCAACGATCCATTGAGTCGACTCTCGAGAGCGACTCGGACGACGATTCGGGTGACCACACGATCCCCACCACGATACAAAAGAAACCTCAGCACCGACCCGGACACTGCAGGGTCTCTCGGGTACTGCCGAGTAGGGAGGCCGGCGATAAAAATCCAGCCTCCGTTTCCAGTAGAGGATCCAAGCGAGACTCCTTGTCGTCTCAGAGCCTGGTGGTCTCCAGTACCCCCGCTTCTTCCATCACCCCCACGGCAACCATGGTGACAGACAAGGCAAAGGATAGCGACGAAGAGGGCGGAAATTCCAAGGTATGGGCCTGTGCAGATGAAATGAATCCACTACCTCCCGGAACCTGGCTAACCTGCGTCTTGTTCTCCTCTCCACAGAACAGCCGTCCCGCGCGCTTCGCAAACTTCCACCTCATCCCGACAACTGCCGTCGCAAAATACAACGCAGTAGTGACATTTCGCTTGCTCAAGGCTCCCCGCTCTCTTGAATGGGTCACCAGCGTGGAGATTTGCAACGAACCTCGGCCCAGGACTGCGGAGCTTCCTGAGGGAGTCATCAAGAAGTTTGACATCCCAAACAGGTGTTTTCAGGCCTCACGAGTCTTCGGAGCGGCCCGAAACCTGGTTTCTCGCATGTTTTGAGGGCAGTGTAATTATGATTTATGACCTCTGGCGTTGGGGAGTGTTGCCCAAGTGTGGGCCGGTAGGACCCTGGTATGGCACGGTTGTGATTTCGGAACCTGAATAACCCTTGATACCCCGTCGCCGAAATGACGACACAATTGAGTTTTTTTCTCTGCTTTCCTGGGAAGTTTAGGCCTTGCGGCTTCGGATTTTTGTTGGTAGTTTGGGTTAGTTTTCTTTCCTCTTTTTTTCTTCATGCAGGCATACACACATTGAGCAAGGTTGAGGAGGGCCTCAGATAGTCATGTCCACAACCCACAGTTGACCAGGTAGGTCAGCATAGTCCCTGATTCACTCGTCTATTTGCCTAGATGGGCGAAGCGGGCTATGCAAATCCTTTTGGGGATCGCCACCTAGCGACCCGTCTCGGGGACACTTGTCAATTAAAGGTGATGGTTGGTACAATACAACGCACGTCACGCACGGATCTTCAGTCGCAAATACCGCTTGCAGTTTTAGCATAGTAGCTCAACCCCCCAGGCTCGAACTGCCGGGTCTGGGGTTCCCGCGTGGGGGTCACCAAACGACGTGCACCGCGAGTTTCTTTTTGGGCGACACCCAATTGCCTTGGGGGCATTACATAGTGCATACCGGGCGCAACTCCACCCATTTTTCTTGGTTCCAGGTCGCCGGGTACCGACCGGCCGAGCCACTCAAGGACATTTCCGACGACCACTCCCCCCCCTTGGCGCCCTCGATGCTCCCTAAGGCGCAGAAACATATCCTGCCTATCAATGTTGTTGGGGGGGGCAATAGTTGGGGGTGACCTGCTGTATGTACCACGGCCGGGCCCCGTGGGGTGGATGTAGGTGGGACTTATGAGGTAGAGGGCAGCAGCGACCAGTCCTTTTGGCCTTGCCGATTTTCATCTTTCTCTCTTTTGGGCAGCTGGCGTCGAGGGGGGTGTATGGCGTGGTTCTTGTTCACAGCATCTCCGGCCTATAATATCTTGCAAGCAACAAACCGCTCAATCCACCCCAAGCCAACACCACAGCCAACACCACGTCTCTCGGCCGGTCACGATCCGGCATGCCCTCCAACATGACGCACTGCTCTGGCAGGTTTTCAGGAACCCAATGGTGTTCTCAGGTAGTCCCTGGGGCTCTACTGGGCTCCACGGTTGCACCCAAGGTCGAAGACGCACAACTGTGGCAAAGCATACGACGTAGCATCAAACGTAAGATCCGAGTCATCACACAGCAATATTCTTGATTCATTATTCGTACATACGCACAATGCGGCTGTTCCAAGGTCAGCTTGGTAATCAGAAAACCCAGCGCCATACATTTTCCCTCGCTCCCCCGCGGCTGAAAATCTGCATACACTCCCCCTCCTCTCTTTCTCTCCCCCCCCCTCCCCCCCCTCTCACGTGCATCATGTAGGGAGTGAAACTACAGCCCCTACCTATTCGGATGCTGCCAACTTCTGCTCCACAGCCACCAGCTCCGAAAACTCAGCCATCTGCGATTCGAGAGCCTTACCCTCGAGCAGCGCGCAAGGCCTCCGGGGCTGGCCTCCATAACCGTAGTAGTGCTGCAGCGCCGCCTTGACGGCCACGAACCCGCCCTTGATAGCAGCCCAGTCGCTACCAGCCACAACCTCTTGCAGTGCGCGAGCCTGTTCCTGTCTGCCGTCCCTCCAGAGTTGCATGACCCTAACGCACGCCCTTGGCGCGATGTTTGCCGTGCCGCCGATAATACCGTGCCCACCAACAGCAAGTGTCTGGATGGTAAAGTCGACGCTCCCGCCAAAGGTACGGAACCGCGTCCCCTTTGTGCCCGCCGCCACTCTGGCGAGCTTCCCAGTGTTGCCGCACGTCAGCTTGACACCCACAATGTTTTCGTGCTTTGACAATACGAGGATGCTGTCTGAGCTGAGGTCAAGACCTCCACAAGCGGCTGGGAAGTTGTAGATCAGAATGGGAATGGGGCTCGCATCAGCAACCGCACTAAAGTGCTCGAGAATCAGATCCGTCGTGAGCAAGCCACCATAGTATGCCGGCGGCAAAACCAGAGCGTAGCTGGCTCCTGAGCTGGCTGCCTCTTTGCAAAGCTGGATAGTCTCCCTTGTGGATTGCGCCCCGCAGCCCGCAATCACTGGAAGGTGAGGTTTTCCTGCACCGTCCAGCGCAGATCTAGTGGCTTTCGTAATGGCATGGCGCTCGTCGTGGTCAAGGTGAACTGCTTCTCCGTTGGATCCGTGTGTCACCAAGCCAGCAATATCGGTCTGTGCCAGCCGAGATGCATGGGCTTGCGTGGCTCCAATATCCACTGCGTCTTCAGGGGTGAAGAAGGCGACGGTTGGAACGTAGATGCCATCGCCCAGGGTGAATGATGACGGAGAGCGAGAGTGATGAGTGCTCCCGTTCGCTTTAGAGTCTCCTGAGACTGTCATGGCGAGGTTTTCAGGTAAGGTTGGATGTGATGGGTTTTGGCAAAGTGCGATATGGAATCAATGATGATTAAACAGTGTGGAATCACGAGATAATGCTCTTCAAGAAGACATCCAGTCTGCAAGGGGGCCTTTCAGCCGTCTTTATACCTTTTCACCCGGAACAATACTCCCATATGGAAAACATGGACCGGTGATAAGCCATCCAAAGGAACAATCTGGCAAGTATTCTCAGCCGAGCACTTCCGGGCCCAGCCCGAATCATCGAATCGAGTTCCATCAACCTTGATCCTCAGTGACCCCCACGACCTTGTACGACCATGTTTGGATTTCCCCCACGTCCTGGCTGTCTGGGCTTGAGGCGAGTCATGCCATGGGTCTCCACACCACCGCCTCTGCTTGGTTGCAGTCGATCCACACAACCGCATCGAGCAGTGATCAAGCTGGGGTCGGCAGAGGAGTCAGGGTTACCTTGAAAGCGTGCGAGCCAACACAACGGTTACACACCAACGGCTCCATGCTCTAGTTATGGACTGTTCGCTGGAGCCCCTGTCTCGGTCCGCTTGTCACTTCTCACCTGGCGAGGTTCGAGAAACCGGCCGAGTGCTCTATTCAGACTAGGACCGGGTCCGAATCCAGTGCCACAGCCGAAATTGAAAGCGACGGCCAACAGGAGGCGCTCTGTTTTTGTTACCTAACCGCACAGTCAGCGTCACGAGAGTGCCATTGGCGCTCATGCCTGGATTGCCGTTCCGCCGACAATTACCTGACCCATCATCCCCCGACATATGAGCGGAAATGCCACAACCCAGCTGCTCCCCGTCCTAGGTCGACTACCGAGCTCGCTAATTCCAACCAGTGGCCTCCGTGTAGTCTCTCCCCCTCATTGAGTTCCACTTCAGAGCAGCCCCCCTCCTCCTTCAACGCAAACGAACGCAATCAGGGAAAATCAAATTGCGGGGAAATGCCACAAGTCCCAACGGGTTTATTCCCGGTGTCACATCTTAGCTCGTGGTTCTCCATAGTTTCTCCTCTTTATCCCGAGTACTTGCGAATGACAACGACGTCCAACCCCAAACCCCGCGATCTGCACCCGAATCTGTCGGCCGGTCCGGTAGCCCCGCTTTTCCCCGACCGGCGCCGTCTCCGAACTTGCCCGGGGTTTCAATTGGGGCTAAATACATGGTTGTGTTATGTAAGCATGTCAACACCACAGCATGTCTTGGTAAAAAGCAAAAAAAAATGTGGAACAAGGTGTCGCGTCGTGCAGGTTTACGAAATGTCTAGAGTTTTCTGGTGTGTTGATGGCAACAGCAACGTGACATTCTACGCGGCGTACGTCTTTTTCGAGAAGCAACGTATCAAGGCCAACAAGCCCAAGACCAAGTTCCGCGAAGAAATGGAAAAGGCTCACGGTTCCACTGGTTTCATCGTCGACCATAGCTTGACCGGGCACATTACACTCTTTGCTGGCGAGGATGCGTATTTCGACAAATACGGAAAGCTGCAGATTGTGAATACGGGAAGATGAATTCGGTTTTTTTTTCTTTGGGTGGGATTATGTTAGTGACGGGTAAAGTATTGTGTGTCTTTTAAGAGTTTCTTTTTTCCTTCTTACGTGTAGCATGTTATGTATACGATACCCCGTTGTTTTCGTACAAGATGGTTAGAAAAGTCTTGGGCGCCGGAAGCACGCTGCTGATGACCGGGTAACGTAGATAAAAACTCAGGAATTTGCCTAGCGTTGATTTCATGTCTCAATCACATTTACATTTCCAGGTCGATGCGTGTACAAGTTCGCTCAACGTGAAGTAGCTATGTCGGTCAAGGTTGCTATATTTGCAGTTAGATGATGAGGTTTGTGAGATAAACCGGATCAGGCATGTTGATATGGTCTCACGTGCGAGTGAATCTTTAGGTATAAGTGAGGAAAGTGAGATTTTTTTTTTTCGGGTTTAATGGCATATTGGTTCCCATCGAGATATGAGCGTTAGTCCCTGTTAGAGTAGGCATAGCCAATCACCACACACAGCAGCCCATCCAGCATCTATGTCGTTGGATGGATGGTGGTTGAAAGTGCGCTTCCCAATGCAGTTGGCCCAACGGCCGAGTCGGTTGCCGTCGTCCTGAGTCAGCGCCAGTCAAGCCCGGGCCCACACTAAAAATTCTGCGTCTCACCTATTGTCCGGAGCTGACAGGGAAAGGGAAAAAAAAAAGAAGCGAGATCACCACCACAACCACCTCGGCGCAAAATCGCCTCGACGGCCAAAAAAAGAAGTTGATGAGACTGGGACTCGAACCCAGGAGGATTGCTCCATCAGGAATCTTAGGTTGTTAAGGTGACCTTAACCTGACGCCATAACCAACTCGGCCATCTCACCCGGATGTCCTTTGGGAGGACCCGCTTCATGTCTTGAGGCAGAGGTCAAGTGGCTCATAAGCCTCGGGCGTGCGTTATTTTTCGCAACGGTGCGTGGCAACACCAAAAGATTGTGTAGGGTCTGGTAGCCGAATATGTGAAATTAGACTTTCAATTGTGCCTCTGATACTGGTCTTGTTTTATTTGGTTGCTGTGGAGCGTGGCGCCGGGATTGAGTTTAATACGCACTGTTGATCGCAAATTGTCATTCGGGTCAGTGGTGCCGCTGGCACGCCCAGGGTACCATGGGCATCGTGTCTGCTCTTGCTTTTGGGTTTCCCGCCAAGCTTCGAAGCTTTGGTCTAGATGCATCAACCTTTGCCCGTAGTTTACGATGAAGAATATGGGGATCGCTCTTGGCCCCCCACAGTAAATAAAATAAAACGGCAGTTGGCGGAGGTGTCGTCATGTCGCATCAAATCTCACGGTTACGATGGGTGAGGCGAACAGCTGTAGGGTAGCTCAGCCAGCCGCACGGGGAATACGATGCTTGTTGATTTTGGACCACAGTAAATTGCCTCCTTATGCGCCATTAATCCACTGCCAGCTGCAACAACAACAACAACAGCAACCACCAACAACAGGCACGGACATGCTTTGAAACATGGGCAATGGTTTGGCTCTGCACAGAGACTTTCACATGCACGAATCCTTTTAGCAAACGGCCTCGTCTTTCCCTCACAATGCAAAAAAAAACAAAAAAAAAAAAAAAACAGCATCGAACCGGAAAAATCTGGAACAGGCAGACGGCTTCGCGTCCGCGCGACAAGCGAAGTGAGATATGGATGACATCAAGGGCTCGGCATGGTCGGCAGCTACAGCGGGCCCCCCGTACCTACAGTAGCGTCGGCGTTGTGAACCTCATGGAAGGCTTCTGGCACCTGCACGATCCACCCAGCGCCCTATCGTAGAGGCGAATTGGCGAGCACACGCACTCCCACGCCCCCCTGTAGCCCGCCCCGCCGCCCATCCCCCCATGCGCCGTTCCAGAGGCGCCCCTGAATATCTCCCCCAGCTAGGCCCGTGGCAATCCCGCTCAGCGCTGCAGAACACTTGCCAGTGGCTGTCCCGGGGGGCGTGAAAAAGCCTCGCCTTGGTTGGTTGCTGGTCCAAATTCCACCCGAGCGTCCTTTTGTCACCACACCCAAACCTCCATCTTCATTCCCGCTTCTTCCGTCTTCCCTCTCTCTTTTCCTTTTCTTTTTCTCCCTCCATCCTCCCGCCCTCTTCTCACCCTTCCGCTCTTGTCCATCAGCCTGGGTTGCTCCCTCTTGCCTAGCTGGTCGGTCAATTGCGTCTTGAAGTAAACAGCAGAACAAAACAAGAGCACACAAGAAAACGCGTCTCGGCTTCAATTCGTCCTCCCTTCACCATGCGCGCATCCGCCCTTGTCGTGGCTCTGTCCACCGTGGCTTCGGTCTCAGCCAACTCGCTCCGCTACCGCGCTGCCGTCGAGCGACCCAACGCCGTCATTGAGAAGAGGGCCGAGGTCACAGACGCTTGGGTCAGCGTCGACGACGAGGCCCAACCTGCCACTACCTACACGCCTTCCTACACCGTAGTCGATGGCACCACCTCGGTTGTCGATGGCGCTCCCCACGACCTCACGGCCACCCTCTACACCACGACCCAGTACGGAAAGGTCAGCACCAGCACCGGCGAGCCTCCCAACCCGACTGCCACCAAGTCGAGCGGCGAGGGAGCTTTCCCCCGATGCCACAACCTGGACGGCGAGCACGCCCCCTTCTGCTACCCTCTCTCCAACAGCACTCTGTATGTTGACAAGACGTACTATGGTGAGTGAATACAACAAACAGCCCACCCCAAAAAGCCAATCCACTAGTCTAACCATTTGCGCCTGCAATACAGTCACCTGGGACCCCGATTACTTCAACACCAGCTCCCAGAGCAACGTCTCCAGCTACGACGTCTCCATCCGCATTGACTACTTCAACGAGACGAGCTGGTCCCTCATCAAGGAGGATCACCTTGAGAAGACCAATGCTAGCTGGGGCTTCTTCCCCATGAAGATCAAGAGCTCGTACCTGCACAAGTACAAGAAGCACAACTTCACTCTCTCGCTTTACAAGAGCCCCAAGGACAGCACCCTCAAGGAGAATGTCACCTCCATCTGGGTCGAGATGTCCAAGACCTCCTTCCCCAAGAACGAGGGCACCACCGTCCCCAAGGGCAAGACCCTGTCCATCGCCCTGCCCGTCGTCTTCGGCGCCATTATCCTCCTCCTCATCGGCGGTTTCATGTGGAACCGCAAGACCCGCGCCATCTCCCTTGGAAACATCATGAGCCGCCGCCGCCACGGCTACACCGGCCGCAAGACCCGCCGCTTCTTCCGCAAGGACAACGGCATCCAGCTCGACAACAACGTCACCACCGCCGACGAGTACCGTGACGTCCCTGCCGACAACCGCCGCGAGACCCTCAACCCCGAGGATCCCACCTTTTACATCCAGAGGACCGGCGGCAGCAACGTCGTTGGCCCCAACATCATTGGTCCCAACATGTTCCGTGATGAGATTGCCCGACAGGATCGCGAGCGCAAGTAAACTAGGTCGCGTGGGGGCACAAGAGGTGGATAGAGACGAAAAAGCTGCCCGGCGGTGGAGCATTTGTGGTTGGACATCATCTCTGCAGGTTGCTCCTTTGGTAATAATGGGAAGGAAGCATGTGATACGCATCACGTTGGAGTAATGATTGACATGAGGCACAACGAAAATTAATAAATACGAATGTCAAGTATTTTACACATCATTTACATGACGAACCAAACTTGTACTTGCGCGTGCGTGAATGTGTTGACAATGGCCCAAGATTCTAGAGAAAAAAAAAGGGGGACGCAAGTTGTGATAGAACCTTGGACCTTGCCCCTTGCGAGAAGTTCTCCATTGCCGTCAGATAGATGGACCAGACAGACCATGTAAAAACTCCGCTTCCAAACTTGTTGATACAAGCGCCACTCCCATTTGGCGCAGCTTCGAACCCTGAAGATTAGAAAGCACCAAGGAAAAGAGGTTTTTAAAAAAAAGGACCATGAAATAGCCGAAATGTCATATCCCGAGTTTGCCTTGATAAAGCACACGTACGCCATGTGTGCTGGGTATTCGACGCCGTAGCTCAAACCTCCCACCCACCCAAAGTAAAGCAAGAAAAGAAGGCGAAAAAAAGTACTCCAGCCACCCAATATAAACGCCAACCCGACCCCGATGCGCCCTGAATCATTACCTTGATCGTTTGGTATCCCGTTCATCTCGGCTGTCGCCTTCAAAGCTCCTCTTTGGCGCTTCTGGTATCGCTTCCTCCTTAGAGGTTGCAACTTCTTCCGGCTTGAGAGGTGTATAAGCAGCACATAAATCCAGTCGAACCTCTCCTTCCCTCAGCGGTCTCATGAGGTCGGCGGGAATCGCCGTCACGAGCTGGCAGCTTGCCTCGCAGGGCTGATAGGTCGCAGTGGTCCAATTGGCGTCGGCATAGTTCTTGGCTTCTGCAATCGTGTAACCCGTGCTGAAGCCTTCGTGGTAAGCATCAGGTAAAATTACAATTGTCTCGCCAGGGCGCTGATCAACGATGCGGAAAGGAATGCGGAGCTTTTCGAGCTTCTGGGGGAAAAAGAATTCGGCACGATGGCGCATGAACTGCGAGCATCCTTTTTTCCGTCCCAGGGCCTCCTCAGCAACATCAACTGCCGTGGATGGAACCACGATCCAGATCTTGCGGCCCTTGTACAGGTGGTTGAGGGAGACTAGGCGGAAATCTTCGGCGTGAATCTGGAAACTCGCACCAAAGTGGGGACCGGACTCGTAGACGTACGGCGTGTGGATTCCGGGAATGATGGCTCTCGTGTGGTCAAGCTTGTCGCCCTTCAATGGGTGGATGGGACTCCGCTCTGGTACACCTGCAGCGCGACGTTGATCTGGGGTCCACGCAGGCACATCGACTCGGTAGCGAACATTGCGAATCTGCTTGCGATTGTTCTTGCGGAACATTTTGCGCAGCTCATCCAGGGCATCAAAGGCGCTCAAGGTATATTCTGTGCCAGGCGTGGACGAGGCGAATGTGCCCTCAGATGGCACGGTGTTGACACGCCAGAAGCTGTTCTTCTTGATCTGACTGGGCCTGAATGCGTTTGCCGGCACTTTGTGGGAGTTCTTTTCGGGAAGAGGCTCCTTGAGCTCCGGTGGGAGAATGATTTTGAAGCACCCGTCATGATCGGCACCAAGGCGCCTGGCAAAGGCAAGCATGGCGGGAAAATCGTTCCATTGGTTCAAGTCGGGCCTGAGGCGCAATACTGTGTGGTCCTCGCATTTGTCGTAGTCGTGGTCAATTTCAAACTGCTTTGGGTCAACGTCGCTCAGGGCAGAGCTTTCGCGGGAGATTTCCGGTGACGTGGGAGGATTAGATTTGGAAGGTGGCTCCTCAAGTTCGCATTGAGCGGTTGGAGGGTTGCTTGCTTGAGGTGTGGTGGTGTTGTTGGTGGGGGTGGAGGCAGGGTCCTGGTCGGGGCCTTGTTCCGGGGGAAGGTGATGGGTCGAAGGTGCGAGTGCGGCATCGGAAACGGGGTTTGGGCGGCCGTCCGGAGGAGAGGCTCTCTCGTGGGCGGGAGGGCTTGTCGCATGAGCAATGGCAATGGGCGGGTGTAAATCCATTGATGCTGTCGGGGGACCTTGTGGACCCAGCTGCGAGAGGGCCGGAGGCGGTTGTGATTCGTGTCCGGGAGACAGTGCGAGGGATGACGATGGACTGGCAATTCCAGACAGGAAGGAAGAAGAGCAACGAGGGGCGGTGGCGGACAGCTAGAGCAGAGGGCCAGCGGTGGTCAATTGCCAGCTGGTGCCTTGGGCGGCCGGGACGGGGAATTGGTGAGTGGATTGAGAAAGGAGATGCGCATCCTCATGCGACGGCGACGGCGACGGCGACGGCGACACAGCGACAGCGACAGGAGAGGAGGGATGACTGAAGTAGTGAAGGCTGATGCGGCAGCGGCAGCGAGGGGATGGTGGGCTGGGGCGTTCGCCTGTGTTGGTGGCGTGCTGGTCGTGGTGTTTGCGTTGGCCTTGTGCCTTTGGCGGAACAAAGGATGAGGAGCGCAGCTGCGTGTGTCCAGGGCTGGATGCTCGTCAGTCGCCTGAGGCGGGTTCATGTGTTCATGCGTTCATGATGGAAGGCGCAAAGTCAGGGCACATTGCGACTGCTGCGCTCGACGACTGAGCACACTGGCCAAAAAGGGTTGGATGCGCCCAGAGCCTCGACCGCAGAGTCTAAAAACAGGTAGAGGTGGGGTGGTGTGGCGAATGCACCCGGGTACGTACCGGTCGAAAAGAGGCTCAGTCTGCAGGGATCCCTGGTTAGCGCCGGCACGCCCTCGAAGGCTAGAAGACGCAAGACCGAGAGGGAACAGGTAAATCGAAAAATCGAAAAATAAAAAAGGTCTGTGGAACATGCAAAGTCGATCCGTCCCGGCAATCTGGGGCGCACAAAGGGGACGACGTTTTGTCCAGACGCTCGCAATCCATCAAAGGCCAGCCTCGGCTAGGTTAGCGTGTGACCTGATCGGAACCGCATTGTCCCCTAAGAGTCCTCTTTTTTTTTTTTTTTTTTTATTTTTAATTCTTCCCTTTCTCGTTTTGGCCTTGTTCTGGTTTTATATCTCTCGAGTGGAGGCCGCCACACACGGACGACGCAAAACATGGTACACCTGAATATGCACAAGGGTAAAACTCGGAGACAAGATCACCAGGGAGCAAACATTCATCCTTCGAAAATAGGGCAATAACAGGAATCGACCATTCATCTTTTTGTTCTCTTTGTTGATTTGTTTGCTCTTCCAGTCTTTTTTTTCTGGTCACGCATGCATGAATGACAATGAGAGACATTGGTCTTGGTCGAGCTTCCCTCGGAGTCCACGAACCAAGCTTTTTTAGCTCTTCTAGCTGCAGCTCAATTCTTCAGAGTGTGGGTCCTGGAAAAGGAGACATCTGTCAGCGACGCCAAGATCTCTATCCCATTTTGACCTGTCGGACCTTCGTTCCGTACTCAACCGATCCTTTCATCGTCGCCCAAGCTTCTTCAGCATCACAAATGACATGTACACTCGCGGCCATCCCTTATTTTCCCCTCTGCTTCACCCAGAGCTCTTGCTGAATCATGTTTCTACCTGAACTTTCGGGGTTGTATCCAGCGTTGTAATAAACTTTCCTCAAGCCGAGTTCTAAGATTTGCCTCGGATATGGTAATGTGAATTTTTAACATGCATGCATCGCGATATGTGAAATTATTATGTAATATTCTGCAATGCATACATTTGGGTAAATAGTAACGATATTACTTCAAGAATGCGCCCCATTTCTTCGACGTTCTCTTGGACTACACCTTTTGTCGGAGCCGCTTGTCTGCGTGACTAAACTCATCTCTGTTGCCTCTGTTGCATCAGGCCTATCGACTCGAAAATATCGAATCAATTTCATACACGCATATACTTTCCTGACCTTTCCTATGAGAAAAGCACATCTCCTGAACCATCCCATGACTTAATTGCGAAATATCGCATCGCTGCCCTGAACCCGATCCTGTACATTTCTGTCTACTCCTGCCACATGGTGTCTCACCAACCAGGATTTGTGAGACCCTTACCTCGCTCGAACTCCTGGTTGCAGCTCGCTGGCAACGTGGAACCTTGAAAATGGTGTATTGAAAGCATCTGTCAATGTCGAAAAAAAGCCCGTTCATACTGAGGGAGAGAATTCCCTGTCCCCTTGCTCGACTTGTGTGACCCTTTCACTCAAGCTATTGAATAAATCAGAATCTGCCAAACCAAGCTGGGGCTCGAGTTCTGCGGACTGCACCAGATGTTGAATTGCCGCGTGAAACGTAGCAGAACCATTCCGGTACATATCCTTTTGACACATCTTCATCTCTCGATGAATCCTGTCCAACTGAGTGTAGCATCCAAAGTTTTGATCATAGATCTGGGTTGCCAGATCGTCCGACCAATACTCATAGTTGTCGACCTCGTCATCTAACTGGATGCCCCAGAGTTGGCAGACCAGTTGGGGCACTTTGAAAAGATGCGCAAGGCTCTCAGTATCCATCACACAGTCGTAGCTGAAGTGCTCATTGATTTCCATCAAATCTCTCAGATCCTGTTTTGTCAACATGTCTGCCTCTTCAAGGATCTCTTGAAGTAAAAAATGTGTGATTGGAGCCACGGCATCAGGGTCGGGATGACGTGGATCGGGAAAGCTGCGAAGAATGTTTTTCCAGTGCGTTGAAATGATTTCTGTACTGGATATAAGCCCAAAGATCTGAGAGAGGCAGCCGTGGGATACCGAAGGTGCAATGTCGGGAAGATTTTGCTCGTTCAACCTCAGCATCATGCCAGAGGCAACCATCAAATGCTCGGATTCAACTAGAGAATTGAGTTGCTTCAAAACCCGAGCACCATCTTCGACACTTATGCTTTTGGAACTGACGGAAGTCGGAACTGCGTTCGGCGAACTTGATGCAAATCGAATCCAAGACCAGGGTTCAGACGTCTCGCTGTCGCTGCCCGTTTGGGAGCCGGGATGTTCAAGAGATGCGAAACCAGACCCAGAGACGCGGTTGGGCACAAAATGGCTGGAGGCGAGGGAACTCGAATAAGATGACGGCGTTTGAGGAAGGGAATAAAATCCGAGATTGATTCGCCTCAGGCTTCTGTTGTCACACATGGTAAATCGAGTCGGGTTCGGCACCGATGGCCCTGAGATGGTTGAGGCGAATATATTAGCAAAATAATACCACAGCTGAATCAAATAAGAGAGTTGATTAGCCTACCAGATTGCAAATAAGCCTCTCTTACTAGGGTGCAAGGGGGGAGAACAGGAAGAATTGCCGAAGAGGGGTTGAGGATGAAAGAAGGCGAGTGCACGGAGAGTCTGAATCAGGCAAGAAAGTGCCTGTATAAATCTGGGAATCACTGTATGTTTTTATGCATGCAAGGTGCGTGTGAATACCCAGCTGTTTACAGCCGCCGAGTTCTTGCTGTGCCACTCCGCTTTGCTACACATAGCACTTGACTGGTAGTCTCCCAATCCTGAAATGAAACGAAACGAACCAGAACAGAACAGAAAATAACCGAACAAGACGAGGTCTATCGTTAAACATTAAAATGGCTAGGATGACTTGGGACGAGAATTCTCGGCGCCGAATTCTCCTTTTCTCTTCCTATCAGGCCACTAGGTTTCCTGGTGGGGCTGGGGTGGCTTATCTTGCGGTTCATCACTTGACTCCCAAGCCGGATGAGTCCATTTCAGGTCGTGGCCTCAAAGATGCCCAGGCTTCAATATGAACAAGAAGCATCAGTGGATAGACTAGACCTAGTTTGGCATTGGCCGTATTTTGACCACTTGACAACAATCCATGCTTGCTAGTTACAGACAAGGTATCGTATTGGTATTGATGCATAGTGCCAGCATTCACACCACCACCACCACCACCATCGAGTGCGCTCTCCATTTTTTCTTTCCATTTTTATGGAGATTCATTGCTGTATACATGTAAACGCCCCTTTCTTATCTTCTAAAGCTTTGTTTGAACTTGACCATGGACACCTCTTTCACTATATCCACCACTTCTGGTCAACCCCCATCAGCTTCGCATCCGAATCGCCATCGTTTGGCTCTGGATATTCATTGCCAGAGCGACCGCCTTTTGTCATCCCCATCTGGTCAAGTTTCAGCTTGAAAAGAAGCCAACCCACCTCTCCATCTGTCGACCAGCTTAACCGAGGAGACGACAGTGGCCAGGGACTTCTCCGCAAAACTGGTCACGCGGGGCTAGTCTGTGCACTTGCAGGCGGTGTACATGAGAATGACACTTTGGAGGGCGGGACATCGTGACGTGTAGCTCGTCATCCTGTCATGGAGGACGGTGGGTTGTTGGCACTGCTGTTAGTTGTTGGATGACGAGGGTGCTTGAACATGGTTATCTAAGGCTTTGCGACACACCGTCGGTCTTGTCAAGCGTGTTAGTCGTGTGCTGCTCGAATACACATTAGTTCCTGACAGGGATGGCCATGACGTGGAGGAGCGAAACGCGTAAGAAACAAACAGGGTTGGCGACATGCCAAGTTTCACATTCGCAACAGATTGACCTCTCCTCAAAATCGGGTGATTCCTATTTCGAGCTGTAGAAGCATGTATCATAAAACACATTAACAATATTTCTCTTTACGAGACAGTCCCGATTAGAAACTCGTCCCATTTCCATGTTTGCGCCTCTTATCGTTCAATCACTTCTCCGCCGCCACGAGAAGCCATCATCCCCAGTCGCTGTTCGTAATAAACAATAGATTGCGGCTTCCACCTTCCCCTCCAGGCATATAAAACATGCTGCCCCCCAAAGTGTATCATCAACCCCATGCAACAATATAAAAACAAGGCCCAACGCCATGCCATGCGCGGCATTAAGTACCCAACAATGTCCCTGCCCCCATTCGTCGTCCCATCACCAAATTTTCGTTACAACAGGCCTGCTCTTCCATTCATACCAAGGTTTTTCCAAGAAGAGAAGGTGTAGAAATGGGGTTTGTCCGGTGTCCAGGGAGCCATACCCCCAAAGTGGGAATCGAAGACATTGTTTTCATAATAGACCATCTAGGAAAAGTCATCCACTTCGCTCGGATTCACTATCCGGTCAATGTGCTGTACAAGTTCCTTGGTTTCTCGTGCTGTATCAAAAGCGAGGGGTGGTAGAGTTTGCGTCCACTGTCGCCACTCCGTAGCATTCGGGTCAATGCCGATGTTGGCCATGTCCTCGCCACGGTCACCGGCCTCTTGTAGTCGCGCTCGGCATTGCGCCAATTGGGGAACCATGTCTCCAAATCCGGTCGTTTGAGTCTCGTTCATAATTTTGCCCACGACAACAGAGATTGAGTTGATCGCCAAGATGGTTTGTCTGACGTTTGCATCGCCACGAACCGTGCCCACAAGGTTCTGAATTTCCGACACTAGTATAGCATTTTGGTCCTCCAGGTAAAGCTAAAGCGGAGAGTCAGCACCATGTCCCTTAATACACCTGCGGGAACTTACCTTGAGGTCCTCAGCAGCGTGGATGTTTGGCGGTGGGGCTCCTTGTCCTTGTCCGTTGATGGAGAGGGCGCTTGGGACAGCGGGTTCGTACGTCATTCCGTTGGTTAGGCCATTCGATTTGGACATCGATCGGTTCCGGGAGTACATGTCCGTGGATTCTCGGGGTGAGTTCACAGGGCTATATGCCGATGAGTCTACGCTTCCTCTGGTACCGCCTAATCCTTGGAAGGGAGGGGGCGGGGGGAGCGTACTGTGAGTAACTGACTGTTGATCGGTTCCATGGGGGGAGAAGAATCCGGTTGATTCCACGGGTGTCATTGTTCCTTCGTCCTCATCATCTAGTTCTTCGACGGGTGTGGTCCGGATCTTGACCACTCGGAGGAGGTCGACGACGGCGGACGAGAGGTGGGATGCGGCAACGTCGACGAGAGAAACGGGGGAAATTCCTGCACTGGTAGCAAAGTTCTTGGATGCTGTGATTAGGTTGTTTGCTGTGGCCGAGACCTTGGCTCTGATCTGCTTCTGCTGCTGGGCTGATTCCTCGTCAATTTGGACCTGGGATGCGTCGATATCCTTGGTGATACGGCGGACGCCGACGACGACCGATTTCATGGCGTCAATCACACTATCCGGGTCATCGGCTCTGGCTTTCTGTAGTAGCTCGTCAATGGCGATTTGGAACTTGGTGACGTGAACATCCTTAACGAGGCCTTGGTCGTCAGTGAATCCCTTTTCGCGGACAAATTTGGCAGTATCCTGGCTGATCTCGGTTCCTAAAGAGGTGCCTCTCAAGTCCCGGAGCTGGGTCTTGGTGCGCGCGTAGCGGTTTCTCCATTCTCGGACCTCATTCTCAAGCTTGTCAATGCTCTTTTCGAGCTCGGCCTGGCGCTCGTACGTCACGCTGCTCTGCTGTGATAGCTCCCTCATTTCCTGGAGGAAGCCTTCGGCTTCCCGTCGGACCTCTTCGGTGACGTGCTGTTGCTCTGCGAGGGAATTTCGCAACTCCTCGTTTTCGCGCTGTAATTCCGACTCGTCTTCGCCTGAATCTAAGTTCCTAAATGTCTGCTGTTGTTGGGGCTGGTTCTGCTTGTGCTCTTCCAGCTCTTGCTCCTTCTGCTGGTGCAGCATCTGTGCGGTAGCCACTTCGTCTCGGAGTTGCTGAGTCTCAGACTCATGATCATCGCGTACACGTTCTAATTCTTGCTTCATCGAGTCATTCAAAGTTTGCGCCTCAGCTAGCTTGCTCTCGAGATCAACTCGGAGACCGCTCCATTCCTGCTGTTCAAGGCGTGTAGCATTGGATCGTGTTCTCTCTTCGTCAAGAGCTGCGTTCATCTCGTCCTCTTTCTTCTTCATGGTCTCTTCCATACCGTCTAGCTTTTCGCGTAATTCTTGAACCTGTGCCTGATAATCGTCAATGAGCTTCTTGTCAGCCTGGGACATGTTAGCAGTGGCACATTATGCGGTGTAGGAGTGAGGACACCGACTTCCGAGGTCGCACCGCTGCCGGCGCTTTGTTTTCTTTCGTGGTTTTCCGTAACCTGCTCGAGAGCGAAGTTGTCACCCTCGTCATCCTCTTCGAGCATGGTGCTCTTGTTCGGTACGATCGTGTTATTCTGGTTCAGCTGCTTGGGAGTTGGTCGTCCATAATCGCCATTGGGGCCTCCTGGGGATGCTGGGATTCCGTAAGCGTCTGCAGACGGAGGGCCTCGCATGGAGGGGGCGTCGGATGGTCTTCTCATACGGCTCTGTCCCCTTGGAGGAAAATTTCCATTCACCGGAGTGCCTGATCGACTGGCTGGGCCGCCGCGGACCGACATGGGGCTTCCAGTCCGTGGCAGATCGTTGCCGACGAATCGAGGGAATCGGCGCTCCAGCTCGTGGAATACATCCGCGGCGAGGTCTCGAAATCGCGGGGGTCCTAGGGATGAGAGTCTTTGGCGGGCTTGGTTTCGCTTCGGGTGGAAGTTCTTTTCGGGCATGAGAAAGGACGGTGGACCGTTAGGAGCATTGGGCGGTGCCCTGGCGGCGGCCTGCCTTCGCAGCAATTCATCAAAGACATCTGTACTGAGCTCGTAAAACTGGACTGAAGATAGCCGCAGCAGCTTGTCGCGGGCCTTGTTGGGGGGCTGCTTGAGGTTGGGATCGCCTCTGCTGAGGAAGGCTCGCAAGGCCAGGTAGTGTTCGCTAAGGACCGACTCGTCGAGGTCGCCGCGCACGCTGTTGCGGCCCTCGCTTCTGGCGTAGATGTTGGTGCCATTGCTGGAGCGGGCAGCGACGGAGGCAGGCGGCGATGGCCCGCCATTGCTCCTGGGCCCCGAAGGGAAGCCGTTCATGCTCATGATTCCGTTGGAGCCACCCGAATTCGGGGGCGAGGCGAGATTGGCGCGGCCGTGGGCAAAGGAGCCGTCGTCAGGCTTGTAATTTGAGACGGAGAACTCGCTACCGACTACTGATATGGGGGACAGCGGCGCATTGCGACCTGCACTGATGCTCATGGTGAAAAGAAGTCGAGAAGAAGTTGTCGCACGGCAGGAGACTGGAGGGAGACGCAGCAGAGCCAGTCGCTTGTCTCATAAGGGGCGCCACGCGGGACCAGACGAAATGCAGGTGTGTCGTCCCTGGAATCCCCCACACAATTGGTGTCCCTTCAGGGGCGCAACGCCAAGACGTGACTGGGCGGCCGAGGGTATTCAGGTACCGGGGGAGGAGAAGGATGTGCCGTAGCGTGGTGATAATGCAGCGAGAGAGCGAGAATGGATTAATTGAGAGAAGAGAGGTTGGGGATGGTTCGTTGTGTGCACAAATGTGAAAGTGGTTCGTCAAGAGCTCGGGCGGTAGTTGGCGGACTAGACACAATGACGGGGAAGACAGCGCCCGGGGGGGAAGGGGGGGACGGGGATTGATCAGCTTCCCTTTGCTGTGGGTGTATGGTGGAACTGGAACTGGAACAAAAAGAAAGGCGACTTTTGCGACTCGAAGACGTCGGCGAGTTGGAGGCAAGCGAACCTTGTTGAAGGGGGTGAAGCACGCTTTCGTCCAAAAGGGGGTTGGGACAGGATGGATTGGGGATGGACGGTGTGCGTGGGTGGGCGGGTGAATCCCTGGTGCGGCCTCTTTTTGTGTACAGTGTGCAGGTAAAAACGTCCGGAGTTGGCCTCTCCAGTCCAGTCTGTCGAGGGCGAGAGAGGCGTGATAGCACGTTTGCCGCAGAGAACCGTAGTGGTGTGGCCTGTCTCCGGCGCAAGCGGATCAGATCTCGACGGACGGGAAATGAGCTATTGGTCGGTTGCCAGAAGGCATGGCCCCCCCCTGCGAGCAATTAATATCGACAATCGACATGCAATTTCTCGAACCCACCGGCCGGCCGATGGACTACTATGTGGATGACGACGCCGATGATGAGATGGGAAGAGAAGAGATGGTGCTATGCAGTAGAGCTTGCAAGGGTCTCCCGTTGGCTCCCTTCAAAAGATCCTGTACGGATGGAGTAGGAGGATGGTGCAAAATGAGAAGGGATTCAAGCCACTGACATCTGGCGCTTGGCTGATGGTTGATGGATGGTTGCGTGCTGCCGATGAATGGTTGATGGGCTACGGGTTATTAGAGATGCTGATGCAAGGGACAGCCAGCAACTCGCCTCACTGCGCCCAATCTCGATGCTGCTCCGTCCCCCCCTTCGCAGGGTTCAACCCAAGTCCAACCTTATACTACCTGTGTACCTACATGCTGCATACTGTGTATGCCCGCCGCATTATGGAGGTAGCACAGTGGTGGGTTAGTGCACTCCCAGTTATCAAATGGTGCTTTCCCCCTGAATCCGGCAGCTCCCATGGGCGGGGCCGGCCCCCGGAGGAGCCCCTAGCACCTCCATCCCCGGTGCACCAGTCAGCACTGATTTGCCCTCAGCGGTTGCTCCAGGCGGGCCAGCGCCAGGCGGTCACCCGAGGGCAGAAGGTGGACGAATGGATGAGAGCAATAGATGAGACGGGGTGCGGGCGCTGGCGTGGGAGCAGGAGTGGGCAACGTGGGTGTGTGAATTGGGTGGCACCTAATGGGTAGTGGGAGGGAGCCGCTCCACACCATGAGGCCCATGTGTGTAGAAGGGCGACTTTCAGAACCTATCGACCTGGACCCTCGACCACAGACCGTCAGAGGAAGCTCCTCCCACCGGGTGGCGCAGAGTCAATGGCCTACACATTGAACGCCATGTGAGCTGAGTACCGGCGGTCAAAGCAGTCGTACAATACGGTCAATTGGTCCATCCAACTCTAAACCAACGCCTAGCCTGCCTCCTACCAACTCATCTTGCAGCGCTCACATACTCCTGGGAGGCAGCTTGCGCCTTTCAAGATCAGCGCCGGAAGTCTCAGATCCACCCTGGCCTATGCCCTTTCCCCTGGACCAGTCCCTCTGCTTCCATGGCCAAACGAGGGCCTGTCAGTGGCCGGAGCGTGAACCAGAGGCCGTTGCCGTTCCTTTTTCTGATTTTCGGCCAGGGCGAGAGCACGCGACTGGCAGGCCTCGACCAGGGAGCAGTCCCTTGCCCGTTGGCTAAGCTTTCCAGGGGGCTGCCCCGAAGCCAGGCCTGGGTTGCCGAGTTATAGAGGCGCATGGGCGATGAGTACCTTGACGTGCGCGAAATGGTTTAGAGCACGTTGCTCAGATCTGCGAATCCCGCAGAAAAGAAAGCAAACTTCCTAATTTTAATGAGCCCCATTTCCCTGTATTTTGCCTATTCCCTCCACCGAGGAGGCGGAGGCTGAGTCTGTAGTCCTAGTCCCATCTCCATTTCAATTCCCGGCCAGGCCCCGAAAACCCTGCTGCTCCCACATCCCTCTCCTGTATCTTGGACTGTTTGGTACGACGTGCGCCGCTGATTCTCCAGCCGCTATTCTGCGCCCACGCATTATTCGAGGGGGAGTAAAGCCGGTGCACCGTAGTTTTCAAGACAATGGGCCTCTCAAAAGGGCTAAGCCATTGCCCCTTTCTTCTTGGCCTTTTTCTCCCAGATGCCCAGGATGCTGCCCTTCCGTCGTGTGCTTTTCCCCAACTCGGGCCTCGGGGTTTGGTTTGTGGCTGGCCAGCCTGCTCGTGGATCGGGTCGATCCGCTTACTTGCACGTGTGCCAATCAAGGGCTGCTCAAATACATTCCGCAAAATCCGGCTTCATCAACGGGACACCATTTTATGGGTGTATGGTTTTGGAGTAAAAAACGGGCTACGGTTCTCAGTCACCAACTGCACGAGTTGGCTCCATTTTGCACAGCAAATCGCAAGCATCGTCTACAGACATTTCATCCACTTTCGATATTACATGAGACGGCTTGGGACAATCCTCATTGCACTACAAGCCCGGACCAACGCTATCGTCCTGGGCCGTCGATCGCGCCCACGCATCCAAGACACTGTGAGGGGCGTATCGACCAGATAGCGTCATGATCTGCTTCACTCTTAAAAGCCTCCCGCGGTGTAATGATAAGGTCGTCGGCTCCCTCTTTGAATTCGCGTCCGGTCGGCCCGCGTCAGCACAATCGCTTGACCGGAAGCTAAAAAGAATTCTTGGTTGTCCCCATGAAAAGCAGGAGTAATCTAATATTAAAGCGAGGGCCTTCCCCAGACATAGGTGTGGAGGGTCACGCCCGAGAAACGATCGGCGCATTCGCACCAAACTTGGTAACTTCCAGCCGATACAGTCGACGATCCAAGCTTGGATCTGAGGCGGATCAGGGCAAAAGTTGATGTGGCCCAATTAACCATGTGACCAATTATTGATGTGTGTTAACGTGCCCGCTTGACAAACATAAAGCTATCGATACCATTTGTTTGATGTTGAGCAGGTTTAAGGAGAAAAAAAAGGGTACTGTAACTTGATATCACGGATTCCATGCTCAATGCTGACTGTCGTGACTGCGTCATTGGTCAGAGCCAATTTGTAACCTGAGCCATATGGGTGTCATAATACAAAGCACCTGTAGTCATTTTTTCAGCTCATCACCGGGGCAAAGCCGGCCGTTCACAGTGGCCATGCCGAATATTTCTTGGGGGCCATGGGTCTTGCTGGAAAGAAATGATGGAAAGAAAAGGCGGAAATGAAATGGCCTCCCAACTTAGAACCATGCAACGGTCCACGTAGCTGGCAAATTAGGCCATCTCTCTTGCCAGGCTGCCAGGATATCTGGCACGCGCTCATCAAAAGTCGCTCTACTGGATGCGCTGCCAGTGTCAAAACCTGCAGCACCTACGGCCGCTCTCTCCTCAACAGCCGCCGCGTTGAGGGAGTTGGCAAGATCCAAAATGCCCTGTCCACCGACAGCGGCTTCTTCGTGGTTATCTTTGATCTCGACATTGATAACATGAACTGGCCGGTTGAGTGGTGAACCTCGGTTGAGAAGGTCGTCGACGACTGCATCCCAGCATCGCTCTTCACAGGTTATGACCACATCGACAAGCCCGCCTTCGGTGCCCTCACTCCCTCGGTCCTTGGAGTGCTGGAGGCGAGGCACACCGACTTGCCAGTCCTGCCAACGCTCTGGTCCCCATTTGACGCCACGGTTCCTGTTCAACATGTTCAGGATTCCGTTGTTTCGATATAGACGCGGGTCCTTGGCCTCGAGCTCTTTGTACATGCTGTCGTATGAGGTTTTGTTGAAGTGGTATACATTTGGTTGGGTAATGGTAGGGCCCGGCAGACGCACGAGCGACCCGGTACCGAAAGAGATGACTGGATACTCCGCCTGTGAAAGTCGAAGATGCGCCTCCATGGATCTGTTCCAAAGAGTTAGCGGAGTGTAATCATTGATTTACTGTTGGGATGGATGGATGGATGGATCACGGACCGATTGTTGTTACTCGCGCATACGGTGCAAAATTTCAATTTGTATTCATTTCTCTGGTCAGCCGAAGTATCATCAGACTGGGTCGCGGAATTTCCATTGACCGCCTCCATTGCAAATCTATCTAGCCGTATGGGAAGGGGATGAGGTCGCGAGATTCAACAGGGCCCCTTGGCATTCTCTGGAGCCGAGAAATTCTACTCAGATCTGTACGTGGCGTCGTCAGCAGATGAACCAGGAAAGTTTGTAACGAGGCATGGCTAACGAGGACAAGGGATCTTCATTCAGGTAAAATTTTGCGTATAGTTTGTCTTTCAACAAAGAAATTCAGACAGCTCCAATATGTTGGATTCATCACAGAAGAAAGGAATAGCACTATTTGCAGGGTACTTACTGTGAATCAGACGTTTAGATGATGGATGGTCAGTTAAGCCATCCCAACGCGTTGTGGGTGCAGAGAACTCGTCCTTCCTACTTGGAGAGGTTGGTGATGCAAGAGATATGGTTGAGATACGAAAAGCTTGCAAGAAGTGCGAGTAAGTCCCCACACATTGGCTAAACTACGGATAATAATTGATTAGGTAAGGCGCAGTCACCTTACTAAGCAGGAACCGTTGAACTTGAACTTGGACCAATGTCTTAGAATATGTGACGTTGACATTTAAGTCGCAACTAGTCTAAATGGACGACGAGGTATGAGTAAGAAAGGCCATACCACTTGCCCTCCGAAAAAATCGGGCATACATAATTATTTGAGACACATTCAAATGGGGTTGGTGTGGACTATTGCTGTCAGCATTGGGGCGTGGACCATCTGGCTTTGGACAGTGATGGCTGCTTCTTCCCTATTCGCTTTCGGAGCAGCGCCTGCCAGCGTTAAAACAAATGCCAACAAGGGATAGGTGGGCAATTTAAGTAGACACTAATTACAGGATATTGGCATTTGACAATTTCGGACTCGCCCA
Organism: Calonectria honghensis; assembly: GCA_013403855.1. Taxonomy (NCBI): domain Eukaryota; kingdom Fungi; phylum Ascomycota; class Sordariomycetes; order Hypocreales; family Nectriaceae; genus Calonectria; species Calonectria honghensis. The sequence goes on along the minus strand of VTGB01000040.1, from coordinate 53,918 downwards.
GGACAAGGTATGGAGCAATTTGGGTAATGCTCTGAACTTTGGAAGCTTGCCCAAGAATGATCCTTGCCTGTCGTTGCAGTAACAAGCCCCACACCTGGGGATCCTGGGTCGCTGGCTATTGGCTGGTTAGCGCCCGCATAACCTGAAACAATCGACGGTTTGGGTAAGACCAATCAATATACCCTGCCCAAAAACTACCCGCTCCCGTGCGTTTTCGCCAAAAATAGAAGCTAGGCCCATGGCCGCCAGGAATCCCCAATGTTTTGACAGAGACAAGGGAACGGGGAGTCGAATGATGGAAACTGTTTGCATAAGATTGATTTCCGGTCCCGGCAAGTTTAATGGAACGGGATTAATGGGATGAGATGGGATGAGACGGAATGGGACGGGATGAACTCTTGCAGAGGCCAAGATGGTAAGTTGCAGGGCCATCACATGTGTCAGGCCTGCCCATCAAACGGCGGCTGCGCCGTGTCCATTGCAACTGGGCGTCAATCTGCTGGGGATGTAATATCGCAATCCATCCTCACCTGTGGCAACCCTGTTGGTCAATTGCGCTATTGGGCCTTGGCTGGGTCTGCAGAAATTATCTTCTTTTTTACATACTTGGCCAATCATACAGGATGGGCGCTTCCAGGGCGCATCAGATGAGACGCAGAGAAGATGGTGGAAGAGGCTGGCTGCAACGCAGAACATGGCATGCAGCCAGCGAGTCGACGAGTCGTTTGCATGAAGATTGACGCGGTGGGAGTGGGAAAAACACCCGTGATCGACCCGCGGGCCAGCTGGCTGGCGACCTTATTCAGCACTTGCAGCCTCTCAGCCATCGAGTTTCATGGTCCTGCGCCCCTCCATGATGGTTGCTAATTTCCAAGCATGCCGGGAGAGATTCCACGGCCGGCGATCCGGCCCCGGGAGATTGTTTTTATTGCGACCTTGATTCCCCTGCTGGTCTCCCGGCCAGAATTGCCCGACGACGGATGAACAGGGCCATCAATCCCAACGGTGAGGTCCCGGCTGTACGGGTGGGGATCGAGACGATCCCCGTTCGCCTGCAGAGCAAGTGTGCGCTCTGCGCCGCTGAGGACCAGGACATGTAGGACAGGCAGTTTCTTTGCTCATGGGGGCCACGGTAAACAATTGCCAGGATGACGGGCCGCGGGGGGGGGGGATGGTGCTTCTCTATTGATTAAATCCATGTCTCCATCGTCAACGGACACAAACACATGGCCGCAGCGTACTCTACTTGGTGCGGGCGTGCGCAACCGGGATGAGCGAGTCCGAAGCAGAATCGGGAACAAAGATTTGTAACTGTTGCCCAGAACCACCACCAGTTCCCAGGTTGATTGGGCGAGAAGAGTGTGAGAGCGCATAGCACAAGAGTCCCTTTTCGCTCTCGCCCTCCACCCACCCACCAAGCCAAGCCCCTCGCCCGCACGCTTCGATACAACCACAGCCTAGGCGGAGTGAAGAGGCCCCCAACAATAACAGCAAGCCCTCATACCCCTCTCCCTGGGACCACGTCGCCATCCCTCCACTGCAGGTCATCATCCCAAGAAAGACCACTCAATAAGCGCAGCCGGAGCACCCGCGGGAATAGAGAGCAGCTGGGTCACGTCAACGGGTGACGAGGATAGACAGCGCTCCAATCCCATCAACGGCCGCGACCAACATACAGGCGCTGACTCAGGGCTAGCCAGTAAGATCAGTGCGCGACGCGCTTGCTTTCAGTGGTGTGGTGCACTACAGCCTACAGTTGCCGTCCGTCGCCAGAGCAGCTGGGGGCGCTGGGGCCTTGCCGCCTGGACCTCGTCCACTGACCGGGCTCGGGGGCTTCCAACTCGCTTTTGGGAGGGGGGAACTGCAAACCTAGGTACCTAGGACCGTGGATACCTGGGCGAAAGCTGGGCGCCACTGCTGGGAACAAGTACCCGGGCTAGTGCTCTTCGCAGGCAGCTCCCCTCGACTCCCCACTGCGACTACGACTAACCTTCCACTAGCCTCGCCTCACCTCCTCCATCCGTAGTCGACCAAACTCCACTCTCTCTCCATCTCCGCCTACTATCTTACCTGACCTCACCTCAACTTCGACTTCACCACCCCAACCCTTTGTTGCTCGCCCTCCGCAGCATCTGCGCTTCAGTCGCCACATCAGCGCCCACTCCATTGTTTCTGTTTCTCTACGCTCCTTTGCCTCCATCAACCATCCAGTGCGCCGTCGCTTGCTCGACGCTTGCCGCTTATCGCCTGACGACTGGTCGTCTAGCATTTGCATTAGGGCTTGGCTCATCCCACCCTGTTCTGGAGCCCGTCAACCGATTCCCCTCAGCGACCTAGCGCCGTGGTCGACTTGACATCTGCTGTTCTTACCAACAATTCCGTCTCTTCATTTGCAAAACGCTCCATCGCCCAGCGTTGCGATCGCCTAGCCGCCGCCTCGATCCCCTCGCGGGCACCGCCTCTCGTCGTCCCACCGCGGCCCCGGTGCCGCATCCTCCAGTGTCTGGCGGCTCAGCGGCCGTGTGCGCCAGATCGCACAATCGTCGCTGCCGTCGGTCTCGCAAGGCATGACTACAACGGCGGTAATGTCGACGACCTCCTCTCCTGCTTCTTCTCCTCTCGCAGCAGCCTCCTCGCCGAACCCTAACCACCCCGCGCTGCCGCCGCTCATCACATCACCCCCATCCCGCCGGAGCACCCTGTCGCGCCCAATGTCGCACGCTTCCAAGAACCGTCTTTCCCAATACTCGGTGGGCTCCGTGCCCTCGAGGTCCCGACCAGCCTCGTACTTGTTTCCCACCTTCACCTCGAGCCTTCCATATACGTTGGTGCGGGACTTTGCCTATCCCGTTACACACCCCTTGCACTATGGACCGCCCCCAGAGCCTTCGGGCCCGCCTTCGGGTATGACAACCCCAGCCAGCGAGCATCACCGCAGGCTCTCGGACCCCCCTGCGTCGTGGGAGAAGATGCCTTGGGATTCTTGGGCACCCGATGGATACAATCGCGGGCATGACATTGCGCCAATTCACTTTGGCGACGGGCCGCCCTACAGCGAGGATGAGGACCTTCAGAGCCCGGTAGTGGCTACGCGCCACCGCAAGCACAAGTCCACCTCGGCTGCGACCGCATTCGGCCACGGGAGAGCAGGCCACGACGTCGACAACCACGGCGGCGGGGTGCTGCATCCAGCGAACTACGACAACGAGCGGGGCTATTACGTGGGGACTAGCGGGGATGGCAGCGAACGATACTATGTGAACCATGCTGGCGAGGCCAATGGCCCTGGCGGAGAGTATGTCACCTATCCTCCTGACCAGGCGAGACACAGCCGCGCGTACCACATCTCCCATCAGCCCCATCACTCCGAAAGCAACGATTTCTACCAGCCTGGTTCGGACGCTTCCAGTCCTCCTTCATCCCCAGGCTACAACGACGAGGACCAGTCTCGTTATTCGCGCGACTACCAGTTTACCATTACATCCCCGGACGAGGAGTTTCACGGAAAAGCTGTGGCTTTATTTGACTTCGAGCGAGAGAATGAAAACGAACTGCCCCTGGTGGAGGGGCAGATTATCTGGGTCTCGTACCGACACGGCCAGGGCTGGTTGGTCGCAGAGGACCCAAAGACACAAGAGAGCGGGCTCGTGCCCGAGGAGTACGTCCGGCTGCTTAGGGATATTGAGGGGGGGATGAACAGTCTGACTGGTCATCTTGAGGGTTCTGGCTCTCCAAACGATGTGGGCACACCCACTCAAGCGGAGCATAGCGGTCAATATGGCCACACTCCAACTTCCAGCAACGCAACTAACGGGTACCATCAGCCGGTAGTGTCGATGTTCTCAACATCCAGCAAAGACCTTGATCCATACCCCACTGAGCAACTTGGCCTCCAATCGGGCCAGGCTCCTCCTCAGGTGATCCACTATCACGGCCAGCGAGGCGGCAGCCAGGCGAACACACCAACCGTCTCCCAGCATCACGATGCCGGCATGTTGAGGAGGGAAAGCCAGGATGCGAAGAGGGGGGATGCAAACTCGACACCTGTTCAAGAAAAACCCCCCGTGGCGATTGGTGAGTGTGAGTCCAGTGACGTTGTCATGGACACGGAACGGTGACGCAGCCCTCGGGTTTGATGAAGAAAAAAAGATGAAAGAATTGATTTATCATATTGGAAACTGCTGATGACCTGATGTATTCTTCCAATGGAATGCGGTGGATATACCAATAATACCGAGGGAATTCGAAGGAGAAAGTGTCCACGACATGACGCAAGATTGCAGGGTATCCTCACAGGCTCTTTTGCATGGTTCCGATCTCAGCCGCCAAAACAAAAAGAACCTACCAGGGACATCTACGAAGGACTCTGGATGGAGACGATCAGAAGCTTGCTACCGACAAGAGAAATGAGGAACGACATGGCAGTGAAAACAGAAGCGACGACAGGGAGAATGAACGATGCAAGGCATTATGGATAATGAGGAGGAGTATACCAGGTAGAGAGAAGAATCCGATGATGTCCGAGGGGGTAGTGATGTGGCACACGAGCTCAACGAGAGTGAAGCGAATCTATTTGGCAATATGTAAATGGAAATAGGACACTCTGCAAAAGTGCAGGATTGAGCCCAAGATGCGTTGAACGGTGAAGGATGAGACTTGTATGAAGACGACACGGTAAAGGCCCTGGAGTTTGAGGAAGCTGTGCTTTCACATGGTTATCGAGCCGGGTCAGGGACAAGACTATATGAACATTGTCTGTAAATAGGGCTTGCGCCAGTCATTGGGTTGCCTTTGAGCTTATAATCGAGAGCATTCCCGTTTCTGAAGAATGAAAATCAAATACGTGGTCAATTGTTTTCTCCCACTTGGCGCCTAAATTCGAACTCTGCCTTGATTTTGACGACAGTTAGCGTCTTAGACGCACACCTGGGGTATTGGAGCAGGTATGAGGTTTATTGGATGGATGCGCTGGAGCAATGGGGAAATCTGGGGGAGCGGGATGACCAAGCATAAAGTGGAAGAGACGCTGGGACGCATGAACCGGGCCATGCCGCAACCGCTTACCAATCCTCAGAGACAGAACCACCAGCTCCGAACGTATGCGGGCGCGGCGCCTGGCCTATATCCGGGCTTCCGGGTCGGCGAGGTTCGGCTTGCGGGCACCAAGGATTCCGGGGTGGTCACGTGATATGATAACGTCATGTACAGGAACGTTTCGGAGTTCCGAGGTGTGAAATAACTAAGCTCCCACGCCCGTTGCGCAAAAGCTCTGCCTTATCCATCACCCCGCCGCAACACCTTCGTCGCGCCGGCCAATTAGTTCAATTGAGCTTCCCAGAGACATCACATACCCGAAAATGTTTGCCCGATCTGCTTTCCGTGCGGCCCAGCCGTTTAAGAGGGTATGTGAGCTTCCCGCGCCCATTCAAGCTGGCTTTCGCCCACACACCCCTCCTCGTCCCAAGCTACGCGGGAGGGTTGCATAGCATCATCACACCACTCCCAATCTGCTTGCTCGGGCAAATCGTAGATTATCGTCATATTCAACGACACCCTGCTAACTCGCGCGTTCAGGGCGTCCGCCGCTACGCTACCGAGGCTGGCCCCGCGGGCGGTTCCAACGCCCTGCTGTTCGCCGGCGGTGCTGCTGCTCTTGCTGGTGCTGGCTACTACTACTTTAGTGGTTCTCCCGCGGCCGCTGCCGAAGTCAAGTCGGCTGTCGCTGCTGAGCCCAAAAAGGCCTTTACTGGTGACTGGCTGTCTCTCAAGGTCACCGAGGTTGAGACCATCAACCACAACACTAAGCTCCTCCGCTTCGCGCTCCCCGAGAAGGACCAGGTTTCGGGTCTTCCCGTTGCTAGCGCCGTCCTTGCCAAGTTCAAGGCTGAGGGTGCCGAGAAGGCCACTCTTCGACCTTACACTCCCACCAGCGATGAGGGTATGGCGCCTGAGCAGATGCTCTGCTATTCCTGCCAGGACTACTGCTGACAGTGACGACGTAGACGAGAAGGGCTTTGTTGACCTCGTTGTCAAGAAGTATCCCGATGGCCCCATGAGCTCCCACATCCACACCCTGACCCCCGGTCAGACGCTCGACATCAAGGGACCCCTTCCCAAGTACGAGTGGACCGCTAACAAGCACGACCACATTGCTCTCGTGGCTGGTGGCACTGGCATCACCCCCATGTACCAGCTTGTCCGCGCCATCTTCAAGAACCCCGATGACAAGACCAAGGTCACCCTTGTGTTCGGCAACGTCACCGAGGAGGACATTCTTCTCAAGAAGAAGTTTGATGACCTTGAGAACACCTACCCCCAGCGCTTCCGCGCTTTCTACGTCCTGGACAAGCCCCCCTCTGGCTGGGCTGGCAACAGCGGCTTCATCACCAAGGATCTCCTGAAGACCGTCCTCCCTGAGCCCAAGAGCGACAACATCAAGGTGTTCGTTTGTGGTCCCCCCGGCCTGATGAACGCCGTCTCCGGCAACAAGGTCAGCCCCAAGGACCAGGGTGACCTGACTGGTGCTCTCAAGGAGCTCGGCTACAACAAGGACCAGGTATTCAAGTTCTAAGCCAATGGCTACGACTGCTGAAAAAAAGTCTTTGATGGGACTTGTTTATGTGTACGATTTGCTGCTAGACAAAAACTGAAGGAGAATAGATGGCATCAATAGAGCTTTGATCCATATAGATTATCGGGCTGAGTTTAGCAACTTGATGAAAGAAACAACCTAACTTGCGCAAGAAGCTCCCGGCTTGTGTGATTTGCCAATTGTGAACGGGTCAGACTTGATTTATTCATCTATCAGTTCTTATTCAGCTATTCTGATGTGATCATTTCCTCTTCGTCCTCCCCTTTTATTTCTTGATATAAAAGAAAACGGATACTTGCTTGCGTTACTTTTCAGATGTGAGGTTTTATACTTGCCTAAACATACGGTTTGCTTACAAGACGGCTGAGATAAATGGCTTTGGACGAGACAGACATGGAAGTGATTCTTGGTAAGGAGACTTCGCTAGGCCGCAGGCGTCATTTTGGCGACTTGAGGTATTTGAAGAAATGCCTTTGCGGCGACATGGTACTTGTTGAAAAAGAATAAATAGATACCTGATGAAAGAAGCAAATTGCTGTGAAAGACGGACGTTAATTGATGCACTAATACTTTAACCCACCCAGTTGATTGGTTCATCTCATGCGCACTTTCAGCCTGCGAGTCAGCGCCAGTGCCGCCTTCTCAAAGGGGCAGATGTGCCTGATGATCAGGGCGGCCCATGCCAGACGCACTGGATATGAATGGATGGCGAGGGCAGCACATGGTTTGGCCAAGCAAAACAGGCCAAACGCATCTTGGACTTTTTTATTTATTTTTGGCACTGGGAGAGGGGAGGGAGGGGGTGAGGGGGGTGGGGGGGATAGAAAGACAGCAAAAGAAAACTGGCTGCAGGCGTGTCAGATCAAAACGCTAGTGCGCCAAGCTCATGACGTTTGATTCGCAGCCATGGGATGGATGGATGGATGGATGGATGGCTACTTTTTCAAGTCGTGCCACCCCAGCAGGAGGGTGATGCAGGACTCGTCCAGAACCAGCTCCACATGGGCCAATGTCTCTCGCTGGCTCGGGTCTGGTCGAGTCGAGATGACCCATATCTCGAAGGGTCACGTCGCTAATCAGTGGGCACGTCCCGCATGTGGCCCATGTCGATAGTAGGGCTGAGTCGGAACCAGGAAACAGCCAGGATGGGAGGAAGCATAGGCATTCGGGCATTATTCAACAGGGGAGCATGGGTGGGTGTTGGCATCTTGCTGTTGGAGAAGAACAAGTTGTGCGAGTACATTGCTTGCACCTCTCTTTTTTGCTTTCTCATTTAATAAGAAGAAGAAAGCCCCCTTAGTGGCTGTGGCAGTGCCTCCTCACCCCGCAACGGAAGCAGGTCCCGCGCCTAAGAGCTGGCAGGTCTTGGCTTTTTGCGTGTAAGAACTCTATCACTTACATCCACCAAAATCGGTCCCTGACAAGCTCCCCATTCCCCCAACTGCCGCGATGGTCTCGTTCGCCATCATGTCCCCCCCGTCACGGCACGTCACATTGCCCACTTGGATCCCGTCTTCAAGCTTAAAATTACCCATACACTCGCTCCAGCAAGATAACACAAAAAACAGGGCCCCCTTCGCACAATGGAGCCCCGCCGCCTCAAACGCCAGCCCATCCTCAGCCGCAGCCCCCTAGCGCGAGTCCTTGACGCCCCCCAGCTCCTTCAGCCTTCAGCGCATGCACAAGGCAGATTGCGAAAAACCGCCCACTGGCTGGACCTGCATCCTGTGGCGGCTAGCACATTGCCTCTTCTGTTATAGGCTGCACGGCCCCGGGTGATGGCGCCCCGCCGCGGGAGCCACAGAGGGCCCAGGTCTATTAAGGGCGATGCGCCGTCGACGCCCATTTCAGCGGTCACGCTCGCAACCGCCAGCTCTCTGTGCTGCCTTGCTCTGTCTTCTGGCTCTCTGCTCTCTTTTTACCCTGGCCGTGTCTCTTCTTTGCATACTTCCTCTTGACCTTCTTTTTTTTTTTTTTTCTCTTCGACTGACTGTCCAATATCTCGGGTTGCCTTGTCCAGGTCACTGTATAAGCCGATTGCTGTAAGAGTCGCCAACAAGATATCGCGAACCAAGAAACTCGCAACTCCATTGTCACCATGAACCAGAACCCCGCCGTTCGCCCTCCCGGCAGGGAGCATATCCCCAACTACCCGACCGGCTTCATCGCCCTGCGCATCCTCCAGTTTGTCTTCAGCGTCATTCTCCTTGGCCTTGTTGGCTACAGCGTCTCGTTGGTGCCTTTCGTTAGCAGCATCATTATGATGTACACCGTGCGTTCATCCCCCTCCTGCTGGTTGACCAAGGGGAAGAAGATAAAATACCCAACATACTGACATCGTTTTGTCAATAACAGACACTCGTCACCTTCATCGTCACCCTCTGGCAGATCATCGCTCACTTTTGGTCTCCCCAAGCCTACAACTACTGGGCTGTCCTCGCCTTCGATATCAAGCTTGTCATTTTCTGGCTCATTTCCTTTGCATTTGTCGCCGCTACTGCCGCCCTTTACTGGGCTACTGGCTCTTACTCATACTACTACGACTACTATTACGCCGATACTGTCTTTGGCGGCGTTCTTGCTGCCACTGCTGGTCTGGGCGCTCTCGAGTTGTGAGTGCATCCTACTCCAGTTCTGCCATTTGAGTGTCTTCGTATTGACTGGTTCTTTTCTTAGCTTGTTTTTCAAGATCTCCCTCATCATTCACAGCATCATGGTCTGCCGCCACCGCCGTACTGGTGGTCACAACAAGCCCGTTCCCGTCGGTGGTGTCCAGCCCGTTGCTGTGCCTGTGCAGGTTGCCCCTGGTGGCTTCCAGCCTCAGCAGCAAGGTAAGATAACAAGCAGTCTCCGTAAACCCTCTTGACTAACACCACCTTGTAGCCTACGGTATGCAACCCATGCAGCCCATCTACCAGGCTCCTCCTGGCTTTCAGCAGCAGCAGCAGCCCATCCCTGAGAAGCAGCAGATCCCCCCTGTTGTCACCCCCTCCCCTCCTCCCAACCAGCCTCAGATGTTCCACCAGCCCCAGCCCATTGCCCCAGTTCAGCAATTCCCCCAAGGCCAGTTTCAGCAGCCGCCTCAGGGTCAGTTCCAGCAGCCTCCTCAGGGCTACGCTGAGATGTACTCGCCTCACCACCACCAGCCTCCTCCATTCCCCAACCAAGCCCCTCCCCAGTAAGCTCGATACTGCTTCGACGCGGTGGATATGGGTTACGAGAAGAAGATTGCCTCAGATCAACTGTACTCAAGTGCTTGGATATAATTGTCTTGTTAGGATACCATGGTGCTTCACTCTTTCACGATGAGAGGTGGATTTGGCGTATTTGGATGTAACTTTTGCATGTTTGGGAAAACCTCATAATAAACAGAGAATTATACATCCTGCAGTGCCACGACTTGTTGAATAGCCGCCCCGCTACGCGTCCCGTACATTTTGTTTCTACATCAATATTGCTTGGCATTGTCCGTTCCAACGGGAAGGGGATCCATTCTATATACTTTCTTACGGGAGTTCTAGTCTTCGAGGCTGTGGAGAGCGTTGATGACGCAGCGCTCGATAATTCCTGACCACTTCAGTCCGTTGATGTAGTCCTTAGCATCGACACTCTCAACCAGACCAGGGAAAACAGCTGAGTATGCAGTTAGCAATGATATACACAACCCGTTATCAAACATGTTGACTTACCGCCCGCGTAACCGGTCCACAGACCAGGAGCAAACACGACGTGCTTGAACCAGTCCCGTCCGTCGAGGCCACCCTCGAACAGGAAGCTTCGCTCGAAATACTTGTAGCGCTTGTTTACCTTGGCAATGGTCAGTCCCAGGCGGATCTTTTCGACAATGTTCCACCATGGAATGCCCTCCTCGAGCTGTCGGTTGGCAGCGGCTGCCAGCTCATCAAGCTCAGCGGCCTTGATGCGGAGATCAGAGAGATAGTCTCGGATGCCCTTGAGGCTCTCCTTGAACGTGTCCTCGCTGCCCAGGGCGGTATCGGAGATTACGCTAGCACGGAGCGTAAACACTTCCTCCTGAGTGAGGGGCTTGGTGGCAGGCTCAAACTTAGCCTCAATCGAGTCCAGGTAGCCGTGAAGAGCTTCGGCGTACTCGGAGGCGTTGAAGGGAATGACTACGCTGTCGGCCAGCTTGGCAATCGTCAGGCCCAAAATCTGTGCCATGGTCTTGTGGTACTTGAATCCGGGGTCGCCATATTCGGACATCCAGTAAAAGCTGTCATAGTTGCTGTGGTAGTGGTACACTGCACTGTCGCTGTTGGCTGAGAAGCCCATGTCAATGCAGGGAATACCGGCATGGTCCTGGAAGGCGGTGAAATCGCTTCCACTTCCCATAGTGGCGATATTGCCGTCCCAAAGGTCGGCAACAGTCTGTCCTGGAACGGTCTGGTTGGCCGACGGAACCACGCTGGTGACATCGCGAAGGATTTGGTTCAAGAGAGGTGCCGCAGAAGCTGTGAACTCGGGTCCAGCAACGCCAACATCAACATTGACGTAGGCGACATTGGCAGCTGAAAGCCAGGGCAGATATTCCTCGACCCATTCAGTGCTGCCAATCAGAGAATACTCTTCACCATCCCAGCTAGCAAATACGATGGTTCGGAGAGGCTTCCAGCCTTTTTCAAGCGCCTTTCCGATGCCGCGAATGGCTTCGTTTAGAACTGCGGATCCACTGTTGGGGTCACCAGCGCCGCCAACAATCCAGGAATCTCGGTGGTTTCCGATGACAATAACTTCATCAGGGATTGTTCCATTGATGACACCAATGACGTTCCACAGCGGAGTAGTGACATACTTCTGCTCGTTGTAGACATTGAGCACGACATCGTCGGGGGTGGGTCCAATGTTGTACTCAACGCCCTTGTAACGCAATCCAAGATTGACGTTCCAGTGCTCATTGAGATCAGCCGCCTTTGGGCCGTGTCCGTTGAGAGCCTTAAGAATCGGCAGAGCATCAGCGTAAGATAGAGGGATAGAGGGGATGGAAGCGGTTGCGTCGTCAACAGGAGCACGAGGAGCGCCAGGCTTGGAAGGATAACCAGGAGTAGATCTAATTTAGGTCAGTTGAAAACTTGGTGTATAGACAGGTTAGAAACATACGGGTCACCTGGTCGAATGCTCAAAAACTCGGCGCTTCCACGCTGAACACTGCTGGGGTTTCTAGCAGGACCTTCGGGATAAGGCTTGTATCCATGCTCCTCGGTGGGCTCTCCATCATCGCCAGGGTCACTGTAGATCAGGCATGCAGCCATGCCGAGTTCCTGGGCACGCTTCACTTTGAGGCCACGGAAAATACCGCCATACCTGGCCAGAGCAATTTTGCCCTTGAGCTCGATGCCAGCCGCGACGAGATCCTCAAAGTCCTGGTAGGTGCCATAGTTGACGTAAACATACGAGGCTGTGGCATTGCCGCTTGCTGAATAGCCATGGAACACGGGAATTTTGTCCTTTGACCCAGAAGTAGGGTCTTCCGCAATGACATCTTCCTCAAGAGACGCCTTGAACGCGACGTTCCACTCACTAGCGTCCTCTGACTGCTGCAGCAAGGAAACGCTTGCATCAACGGGGTAGTTGAGGTAGACGTCATACCAGATAATTTCCGACTTGACTCCCCACTCCTCCCACAAGTCTTTAGTCCATTTAGCCTTGTGACAAAATTAGCTACAAAATCATTGTGGTCGCAGAAAAATAGCTACCTGAGAGTAATTCTGGCCGGCAAGGTGAGCACCAGCGGTGTAGTACTCGCTCCACTCTCTCGCCTTGTCGGCATCCGGGGTATCAAACAGAATAGATTGAAGCTCATCGGGAGACAGTCGACCATGACGCTTCAAGTAGTGGTCGTGGGGGCCATGGTGGTGTCGCAATGGCCAAATGAAGAACGCGTGAAGGACAAATGAGGCAAAGCCGAAGATGAGAAGAGCACTAGAGGCAATGGTGAAGAACCGGCGGCACGTTTGGTGCGGGTACCTCCTACGGTGTGGCCCAACCTGGACAGTCTGGATGAGAGGAGTCCGTTCGTTGGGCATTTTCTCGGATGAAGAGCTCCTGAGGCGGGCAATGGTTAGTAGGTGAGATGAATTGGTTTCATGCTTGCTCAGCAGGGTTCGTGGTTCGGAGTTCGCCAGAGGCAAATGCCGGCAGCCTAGGTAGCAAGGGACACTCACCACCGGCTCATTGTAGATTGAGGTGAGAGACGGGCTCTCTCAGGATGAATTGGCTAAGACAATCATCCAACAGCAGGCCCTCTGGTGCTGTGGTTGCGGCCTTTTTTTGTTGGAGGTAGTTAAGATTCGTCGCGATGGAAGTCGTTATCTCTGTTTACAAGGGCATGAGGGGACGTTGAATCCAAGGCGTAATCGCCCATGGGCAATGACGCTGCAGGGTAATCTACCAATCAGAGGTGGTCATTTCGCTAGTCCCCGCCCTCCCGCGCCACTGCGGATGGAGTTGCCCGGATATTATGCCTCAGGTTTCCAGTTTCCAGATCCGGGCTTGGCCTCGGTACACCAGCCACTGAGGCTGCTCACTAGCCACGCTGAGAAAGAGGCTTTCGCACGGTGAGACAGGTTGGGCGGATCGACAATGCATTACACACTAGTGGTGGCCTCGTGCCCACACTTCCGGCCCGGTGCCTCCATCAATTGGAATGGTAGTCCAAAAATGGCATTGGGGATGGAGTGTTCGACCGTTCGCCGTCAGCCGCCACCGAGGACTTTTGGGAGCACGGGATTGGCCCAGGCGCATGCATGATTGCCGACGGGGAAATCATCGAAGAACCAAGGCACTAATCCCCAGAGCATGGCCGTTCGTGGAGCTGCTGCTCGGGGTGGAGGCGGATGTGGAGGCCAAGATGCAGCAAATATGCCTGGGAATCTGAGGCCCGGTCAGGGGCGTTGACGAGTCGGGGCTCAGTTTTCTGATGGAGCGGTGGGACGGAGGATGACTGGTAAGACGAGACAAGACATTGGGGCCGGTTCACGATGCCTGCGTCTCGTGGAACCCCAGGGCCGAGCGAGGGTGGACTCACATATTCCGTTTTCCGGTGAGGAGCTCCGCTGTCGGCCGGTCTTGGCCCGCCACTCGGCTGGAGCAGAGTCCTGATCTGTCCAGTAGCATGGCCAGAGCTGCCCTCCTTTTGGGAAAACGACGCCCCGGCAGGCTACCAGGCCAAGGCCGAGCGGTGGTTGCTTCATAGACGTCCTCCTGTCTCGCCTTTGAAAAGCCCGACCGCGGGCGCCGCCTCTCCTCTCCGCTGCAGCTGCAGCTGAGGCACGTCAAGGATGGATGGTGCGCGTCAGTGTGCTCACAGCCGATATGCGGATCGTATGCGGGAGACTGGGCCCTGTGACCCTCGATCCCTGTTTTGCAATATCCCCAAGCAAGAGTCATCCTTTGCTCTGTAGGTGGTAGATGGCCTCAGTATCCAATGATACCGTAGCGCTTGTGACCCGGGGAAGGATTCAGCAATGTGCCTGTGCGCCCTTGTCTCTTCCCTCCACCACCGACCCTGCTAGGCGTTGCCCGCGTCTCTGCAGCTGTCTCTCAGAGTCTCTATCAACAACAACCAACCCCCCACCCCTGCAATACGGTCCAAGCTAATGAATGGCCGGGATGGTGCAGATGGCTTGCAACCCAAGTGGACCTTGTTTCCCGCGCTGCACATCGCGGTAGCACAGAGCCCACTTTGCTTTCCCAATCCAGCCAACCGCCACAGCAGCTTATTAACTTACCCTTCTCTTTCTCGCCTTTCTTCAACCCTGCCTGCTGCTTCTTCAACCTTTTCTTTTCCCTTCAGGTCTTCAGCCTGTGTGGTTTTCTCATTTATTTTTGAGGTTCGTTGTTTTGCTCGTCGTTCTGTGCCAGCCTTGTCCCTGGCCGACCTCGAAATCTTGCATTCTCTCTTCCTAAGCATCGTGACGGCGCCTCTGCAGTGAACCCGCTTCCGCTTCCGAAGTAGATTTTTTTCTCCCCCATCGTATCCACCCACTCCCAACCTCACGCCACCATGGCATCTGTATCGAAACCCAAGCTGCCAGCCAAGCAGCTGGCAATTATGGGTAAGGATTTTATATATTTCTTTTTCTCATATTACTATGGTTGAGATGGCTTCTCGGCGAGTTGTATCCTACCTTAGTCCACTCGGCGCATTTCATGTCGTCATGGCTGGACTCAATGTCACTACGCACCCAAGTTGGGACATGCGCAATGACCAATAGTTTGTCCCCATGCTACAGCACAGGTCTCTCCATGTCACCCTCCTTGTCCGTTCCTTTTGTATGTCTATCCATGAAACTCTAGCACGTCGGCCTTTTTTTCTTTCCTTTTTTTCTGGTGACTTTGACACGTGCATGTGCCAATTCTCATGCAGAGCAGGCAGGCATTTCATGGTTTGAAGCAAGGATGGCCATAACCAAACAGAAACAGCGTTTCCACCACTCACAAACCAAATCACCATGGTCAAAAAGCACCCTTCATAAAGTCGCCTTCTTCTTGCTGACTTTTGCTGCAGCTATTGCCCGCGTGGCTGAGCCTATGGCTTATACATCGGTCTTCCCGTATCTCCCGGACATGGTGAAGAGCTTCGGTATTGAGGAAAACAAGGTCGCTCGGTGGGCCGGTATTACATCCGGCGTCTTCTCCATATCTCAGAGCATCACTGCAGTTGCCTGGGGCAATGCTTCTGATGTCTACGGCCGAAAGCCGACCATCATCTTCGGCCTGGTTTCAACTATGACTTGCTTCATAATATGGGGCATGTCTACTAGTCTGCCAATGGCTATTACTGTGCGAGCTATTCAAGGCGGAAGCAACGGAAATGGTATTATGAGAAAGCCACGCATTATTGGGTGTTATTCGTGCTGACAACATCGCAGTTGGCATCATTCGAACCATGGTTGCAGAAATGGTACCACAGAGAGAACTTCAGCCCAGAGCCTTTTCCATTATGCCCCTTGTTTGGAGTGTTGGCTCCGTCATCGGTCCTAGTTTTGGTGGCTTCTTTGCCAATCCTGCGAAGCAGTTCCCAAATGTCTTTGGAGAGAACGAGCTGTTTATTCGCTTCCCCTTCCTGCTTCCTAACATCATTTTGACCGTTTTCTTCCTCATCTCGGTCACCAGTGGCGTTCTATTTCTCAAGGTAATTATGCCAAGCGCCATATCGATAAGCTCACCACTAACCGTGTCAGGAAACTCTTCCTAGCAAGCAGGGCGAGCGCGACTGGGGCCTGGCTGCTGGTGAGCGAATCACTCGAGCCTTCCGCCGTCAAGAAGCCGCTTCTCGTCGTCGATCTTTCGTCGATGGCGAGGCCACCGCCCCCCTTCTTCCCACCAAGGTTTTAGTCCAGAAGAAGAAGAGCCGTCCTCACTCGATGAGCGACGTCTTCACTAACCAGACCGTTCTCAATCTGGTAGCCTACACCTTTGTAGCCTTTCATTCCGTTGCTTATGACCAGACCTTGACCGTATTCTTACACCACCCTGTGAGCACTGAGCGTACACCAGAAAACTTTCAGCTGCCTTTCTACTTCAACGGTGGATTCGGCCTTTCGTCTGGTCAGATCGGCAACATGTTTACCTTGTATGGAATTATCTGTGCACTCATCCAGTTTCTGGTCTACCCCCCTCTCGTGAGCCGCTTTGGAGTCCTGCGATGCTTCCGCGTCTGCTGTAAGAACTACCCTATACCAAACCAGCAGGATGCCTCAACTAATACGTAATAAATAGGTGTTATTGTTCCCTTCGCATATTTCCTCACTCCCTACACCGTGCTCTTCCCAACCCAAAAGACCCGCCTCGTTGCGTTGATGGTGGTGATGCTGATCAAGGGTGCTGCTTCCATTGTCAGCTTCCCCTCCATCACCATTCTCCTCACCAACTCTGCCCCCTCGCTGAGCATCCTCGGAACTCTGAATGGCTTCGCCACTGCTTTCAGCGGTGTCGGGAGAGCCGTAGGCCCCGCCTCCACCGGTGCCATGTTCACGTGGGGCGCCGAGAATGGCTACATTGTGGCCTCTTGGTTCTTCCTCATGTTCGTTGCCATCATCGGAGCCTTCCCCGTGTTCCAAATTGTCGAGGGCCAGGGTCCCAGTGCTTCAGTGGAGAATAGTGATGCCGAGGACAGCGATTCCTCTGCCGCCGCCACGCTTCTCGACCCAGACAGCTGCGCCGTCTCGGATGATTCCGAGGTTGAGGATGATGACTGCAAGGGCCGACGACAGCCAAGGGGTTACGGCACTATAGGCCAGAGGCGATCCTAGATGAACCCGCCTTAGACATACATGTACATGGTGCATTGCATACATCGCATATATATTTCATGGTTCGCATGAGCGTTGAGTTTAGAGAGTAATGCTGGATGTGGTACTGGCTGATGAGTTGATGGGTTTGATGGAAGTCTGCTGCATAGAATGCATTGTTGGCGTTGTGATTCATCTTTCTGGCGGCGCGTGTTGAGCTGCAAGTATAAAAGGCGGATGGTTTTATAGTTCAAATGAGTGGTATTAATAAGATTGTTACTTTTGACTTTGCACAAGCTTGATTGACCTCACATTCCAACACGCAGTTCATGAAGAGAGGAAAAGTATTGTCTATTTCCCTCCAGTTTAAGGATGTTTTTAAACCTATATTGCCTATCCACTCAAAAGCCCCGTTTCCATTCATGCTCCGCCTCGTATAAAGAAGAAGAAGAAATAATGCTTCGACATCACTAAAATGATAATAGAAAACATGTCATGAAAACCATTCTCCTCTCCCATGGTGCGTAAGGATTTCTATCCCGGGAGCAAAAAAGACAAAAAGACATCGTATCATGTATGTATGCTCTTTTCCCCCCCGAGTAGCGAGTCGTTTAAGTGACCGCTCATCCCTTTTTTCCCAACGCCGTCGCAATGCCGCCAATTTGTGCTGCCATGTCATACAAAAGAAAAGAAAAAAAGTGAAGGAGGAAAGAAGAGAAAAGGGGGTATTAAAAGGTACATGAAGGTGGTGTTCCGCGCGGCTTGTTGAGCCATTTCTGTCACAGGTGACCACGGTGCGCTTTTTTGACAAAAGAGAGAAGTAGAAAAAAACGGAGGTGACAGTGAGAAGAGAGAGTGAGATGTCACTCTTACTCTTCCTCCCACTCAACAAGGCATAGCTTGATATTCTTTATGATATGACAACTTACCTGCCGTGGCTAGAATGGACGGGGTTTCGCCCAAGCTCAGGGCGCCGTCTAGTAGCCTAAACGTATGGTGAGCCCACGCCTCGTACACCTCGGCCATGGAGACCATCACGGTCGTGTCGCTTCCAGTCTTCATGGCCCGGTGATTGAAGTTGCTGCGGCGGCGGCTGTTGTTGATGTTGCAGGTGCTGTGGTCGCAGCGGGCGGGGCTCCATCGTAGGATGGTAGTGTCCATCCCGCCGAACCCATCTGCGCCAGGGACTCGCACCACGCATCCTCCACTCGCTATCCACTTTGGATCCCCTGTAGTCTCGCTCGCTTTCATGCTCACGATCGTCCCGCTCACGGAACTGCTCCAGGTCGGCCTCCATCTCGCCCAGGCGAAGGTAACCCCGACCGACCCAGGCATCGATTGCCTCAGCAATCTGGCGGAACCCTTCGGTATGTCCGCCGCAGTGTCCGGCTTTGAGGCCGCACATGACGAAGAGGTAACTGTGGATCATCTCGTGAAGGAAGGTGGAGATAAGCAATCGCCGGTTGTATTTTGTGTCCTTCAAAATAGGGGATGACAACACAATAAGTGTTTCATATCCGCTCGGGCGTGCACGTCGCACGGCTGTAGTGCCAACAATGTGGGCCTGGTACTGGGAGCTAGCGGGATGGCTCCAATCCCAGGCAACGCGGCCAGCCAGGCGGTTATCAAAGAAGAGCTCGTTGGCGGCAGAGAATATACTTCGCAGGGCATCGTTGTCAAGCGGCCAGTCCGGTGTGTTGCTGCGTTGCTTGGGGTTGATGAGCGTCTTGAGGATGCGGCTGTGCTGTGAGTCCGGGTGCCGGCGACGGGGTGTATGGCCAGCAACGTGGTCGAGTACAAGTCGAGCAGCTTCGTCATCGTCAATGTAACCAGCGTCTTCGTCGTCATCGGGCCCAATGTTGGAGAAAGAATGTTGAGTGGTGTCGGAAGAGATTGAGATGCCGGAGGCGGTACGCTCCATGCCACACGAGCCACCCGGAGGAGGTCCGCCGGGGCCCGGGGGTGCTAGGACGGGGCCCATGCTGCCCGGTGCGGAGCCGGGACCGAAGCCGAGAGGAGAAATGGGAGCAAACTCGGGCGTGGGTGACCGCTCCCGGATGACGTAAAAGGGCCTCTTCATGGCGACAGGAATAGGTTCGCGAGTTAAATATGGAATTGGGGGCGGTGGAGTAGCTTCGAAGTCTCGATCGCAATCGTGGTCGTGGTGATAATAGTCGTCATCTATAGGGTAGTTGAAGCTATCGCCGGTGCCGGTCGCGGGGCGGTAGCTCCCCGGCAGGTCATTGTGCTGGAGTGCATAGCGATTGGCGGCGCTATAGCCATATTCTGTGTGGCCAAAGGTTGGCTCGTATCCGTCTGAGCGATATTCGTCGAGGCCGTATCTGGTTCGCTTGAATTCGAGAGTGTCGCCACCGTCGCCACCGTCGGAGTGGCTCACCCTTCGCTTCCCGCCGTGGACATAGGGCCTCGAAGCAGCGGCACCTTGCGAATGATCCCCGTCACCCACCCAAAAGGCCATGGGACATGCTCAACCGGGGTCAACGTCAACAGCGTCGTCAACGTCGACAGAAAAAGTGTGAAGAAGGGAAAATAGTCACATATATGCCGTGACGCCGTGGCTGGTAGTTGGAGGCGCTTGGAAGCGGGCGGCGGCAAATGTGATCACACCACCCGACGGGGGGAAAGGTTCCGGTGCAAGGATTGTGCAGAAAAGGACCGGTCCTCGAGTCCGAAAGTGAAGGAAGGTGAAAATTGAAAAATGAGGAGTCAAGATGGAATGCAGATGGATGCCGTACCCCTGGCAGCCGGACAAGTGCGGTGTGGGCAAGGGAACTTGTCGGTGAGTCGGTGAGACGGGGTTTTGGGTGTGTGGGTGCGGGAGTGTGTGGTCGGATCGTGTGGCGGTCGGGTAGAGAAAGGGGAGAGGAAGATGAAAATGCAGATGCAAAAAGATGCAAAAGGCAGAAGAAGGGGAGATGGAGGAAAAGAGGAGACCAGGAAGCAAAGGAATGGAGAAAACAGAGTTCCGGTGTCAATGCGTGGAGTGCGATCGATCGTACAGTAGTCGGTTCGTCGTGTGGTTTGATCCGCCTTTCCGACGCTGGCGCGAGATGGAGACTTCGGAAGAGGCGTCAAGCAGAAACCAGAACCAGACTAGGCGTCGAGAGCAAAAGGGACAAAGTGCGGGAGTCCCCAACCCAAATATGAAATATGCCTGGCTCGGCAGACACGCGAAAGCGAAACAGACGGCTTGGGCCTGGGCAAGCGTCGAGGCCCAGTACGGCTTTGGGGGGCGTGACATGGCGGCTTGACAAGAGAGGACCCCGATGGGCCTTGGTCCAATACCATGCTATGCCATGCGCTGCCAAATCACCCACCAGGGAATCCTTGCATCATTAGAGGCCAAGGCGAAGGGCGAGAAGCCACTGGGCACACGCGCTACAGATGTCGCGGCGGGATGCAAGAATGATCCCTGAGACCCATGGATCGATCGCCGCCTCACTCTCTGGGAGCCCCCTTCCGCCTGCCTGCTCCGTGTGCGACGAGATGACACGGGGGCCTACTGATGGCCTGGGAGCTGCCGTCTTGTGCTTCTGGTGCTGCTGCTAAGCTGCTAAGCTGCTAACGGAGGCTAGGATGGGCCTTCCCTCCCACCTTGCCTAGCCGCCGTTTGTTGGCTCTGTGATGGGCAATGACGGCTCAACGCCTGGACCAGCGCTGGGCCTGTCGGCTCTTCGCGGTCACGGAGATGCGATAGGCTGCCCAGTCACCACTTGCGCACGCACGAGAAGAGCCGAGCCAGCCAGCCAGCGGCGACGCTCCACAAGCGGTGTGAGGGTGCGAGATGGCGTGTAACAGCGCATATCAGCTGTGCGGCGAGGGAAAGCCCTCGAGAGGAAGAGAAAAAAAAAGAGGCCAAAGGCCGAGCGGGAAACAGGGCGAAACACTGCTGCATAGGCGGTGCTACTATGACATTACATGTATGCACCTGCGGGGTGGGCTCCCTCCAACAAGAGATGTGCCGTCTTAGACTAAGAGGCTGATGAGGCCCGTCTTCTGATTCGAAAGCGTCATCCCAAAGTTTGTTGCCCGCGACGAACCCATCCACACAGGCATGTTCCCTTCACCAGTGCAATCCCAGGACCACGGAGCCGCTGCACGAGCGTCGATTGACACAATATCCAAGGCCGAAACAGGTCAGTGATTTTCGTGGCAGCCCGGGAATGTCTCCATGAAACATGCCAGTCCCCTGCTGGGTCCCCTCCCCATCTATCACCTTTTCCCTTCTCTTTCGTCCCATCATCCCATTTTCCTTCCCCCCCTCGGCCTTGGTGCCGTCATCTGCACGGCCCCGCCGTCCATACCTGTCCCGTGAGGCGAAATGCTCTAGCGGCATTCCCAAGCTCCGCTCCCCTTGAGCTTGAGAAGCTGACAGCGCAGCTCTTCCTTCTCCACCACCAATGTCCACTTCCCGCTGGCCGCGCTCGCTCGCTGGAGTGGGCATCTTGGCCGTCCATTTGTGATGGGCTCGTCCAGGGCTGATCCCGTTTTGTGCCATTAATGCGCCTGTGCGTGCGTGTCTCATACGATAGACATATCGCTCGCTTTCTATTGCCCTGACCTGAGCCACGCCAGCGACCGCACACGCCCGCCAGCAAATATGTACCTAATGCCAATGGCCCAACACGGGTTTCAACCTCAAAAAGATGCAAAGCCAGGATGCTAATCTATTACACGCTGGATATTAACCTTCCCATTGCGGCACAGATCCGCCTTGCTCGCCCAAACTATGGTGCCGGTTCTTGACTCGGCGCGGAGAATTTAATCTTCTGTTGGGGCCCGCCGACTTTATTGGCCCAGGCGCCTTTGGTCCAGTCAATGATTGGCCGCCCTGGCTTTCGTCCTCACGCCCACCCAGAGCAACCCATCTACACCACGAGTCAACCTCCGACGACGTTGATAGTCGCAGCATGGGTTGTCAATTTCCCTACGCGCCCCCGGCCCGGGTGGCTGAAGGGCGATTTCGTCCAAACGCCACGTGATTCTAATTAATTAATCACCGAGAGACAAACTCTTGGTCCCGACCAGGGGAACGAAGCGAAGAGTAGAAAAAAAACAATACGCTCTTCCCCACGCACCTCGATCCAATGAAGCCGGCAACTAGAGCCAGATGTGGAACACACCGCGCGCCAGCAAAGCGCGAGACGCAGGATGCAGTGGCGGGATGCACACGGGGGATTGGGGGACGCAAACGCAGACTGCATCGCATATACAGGACACATACATGCACATGCACACACATGTACATGAGCATCAGCATCAGTGACTCAAACTCATGGCCTGGCCGGCGTGCCACACAAACCCACGATAGCCCCACGAAGAAACACTGGGCAAACCATAAGTTGTCGACGCCCAGAGAACTACAGCACACAGCCCGCGCCGCAACTCGAGTCCCAGCCCAAAGACAGGCTGGCTAACTATGTTCCAGAGCTGACATGCAGCGCCCTCGCCGCCGTCCGTCCCTAAGCGACCATCCCCTCCGTCGATCCCCGCGCTGGTCCTTTCCACCAACAACATGGCATCCCTCAAAGAGCCATGCTGGGCTGGGCCACCGCATCCTCTCACACGCAGCATACCCTATTATGCAAGCACCTGGCCTTTGCCATGTCATGCTGTGCCATGGCGTTCCCACCACTGTCTGCACCACGCACATCAGCTAGCCCGGCTGGCCTGGGCCCTTTTCCCTCGCGCTGCCAAGCATCCACGACTATGGGAACTGGCTCGCCTTGCCCACCCGTTGGGCCCTCTTTCAACTCCAGTTACACACGAAGAGAGGGGCGGCCTCACCTCCACCGTCGATCGCTTTCACGGCGTCTCTCTTCAGTGGCGGTCAGGTCGGACAATGTCTCTTATCAGCCAGGATCTTGCCTGTAACTTGGACCTTGGGTCTCTGTCCATGATTCGTATTCTACATTACTGCGTACAGAAAATAAGTCTTCACTTTTGTGTGCGTGTGCGTGTGTGTCTCGCTACTCCTGTTTTTCTTTTTGCCCTTTTGCTCTTTTGCCCAGAAATGGTTGGGCCATTCGCCCCTCCAATGCCTCATTAACGCCCGCTTGCAGCGCCTCTGCATGCATCATCTACCACGGCAGCCGAATTCACCTCATTGATGGGTCCAATCCCAGCCCCTGTACGAACCGCACTTCATCTGCCTGCCGCTCCAGTGCCTCACGCATCTTCTCGCTGTATTTGCGTCGCTGCTCCTCCTCGTCTGACGCATCATCTTCTTTTGCTTCCTCAAAGTCTGCCGGCTTGAAGAGTGTCTCTCCTGTGAAACTAACCATTCCCAGCTTTTCTCCTGTCCAAAATAGGACGTTGTCCTCATTGGGCCGCTCTCGGCCGTTCCTTGATTTAGTTGATATGATTTTGCGTGCCAGGTCGTCCGATCCGGGCATTGAGGCAAAAAGAGATGGGTGTGCAAACGCATCGCTGTGTCCAATTCGGATCCTTCGGCATTCCGTATGTCCGTCTCTCTCAAACCACTTGATAAGTCCAGCCCCATCAGAAAAAACAATCTTGGTGCCGTGGTTAGTCACCGACAGAATGATCGACGACGCAGCCTTGTAGCGGTTCTTGAATGTTGCGTGTGGCATCACCGCGGTGGCTTTTGTATGGTCTCCTGAGGTCAGCCCGTACAGCTCCAAAGATCCCTTAGTCTTGTACTCCCCACCGGCTATTAGCGTGCGACCAACTCCAACTGTCTTGGAGAGCGCCACCTTCTCGGCCGAGAGCTCCCCACGTCGCCTCGCCTCATAATCCCCTGTAGAGAACGGGTAAGGGAGTGAGGCGAGGCTTGAGAGGCGAGATCCCGAATATACGGATCCCACTATTTTGGGGAATTTTCGTCGATCATAGTGTAAGATGTTGGAAAACCGCCCCGCAACGTAAATATCTTCCGACGCCATCTCTGCATTATCAGCCCGAGGCATATGGAGGATGCTGATCGGCGTGGGCTGAGACAGCGAGGCGTAAGGTGGCAGAGGTTTCGGGTCGAATATCACCTTGAATGGGCTATTATTGTCCCACACAGGCTCGTCAACCCGCTCTACCACATCATGAATTGCCTTCGCCCTCGCCCTGAAATCGTGAAGATGGATCCCCAATGACGTGCCCACCGTTAGTGGCACGCCATCGTTGACCTGTGATAACGTAGTGATGGACCACTCGAACGAGTCCCTGTTGACTACTTCGAGGCGGTTCAGATCGACCTCGAGAAGATCTTTTATGCAAAAAGCAACCTGTTAGCCGCAGAAATGGAATCTCACGGGATGGAAGACTTACGACTCTGAACAGCGAAAAAGGCACGGTGGTTATTGTGATCCACACTGACACATTCCGTCACCCCCGAATCGATTCTCTTGGATCGCCTGATTTTATCATTGCACTTTTTGTTCATGAACAAAATTCCCGCCTCGCTAGTTGCGACGATCCCGCCTCGCTTACCCCTACTGCCATTGACGTCCCACAAGCACACAGATCCGTCATCCAGCGGAGAGACTGCCAGCAAGGTACCAAGCCCGTCGTCTCCGTTATTCGGGCTGTACAGTGCCATGCCCCGAGCCTCGACCGTCTGCATCATCCCTCCTTCTTTAACCCGCGGGATCTGAAGCCAGTTGACACGAGTACGGCCATGACGCTGAATATACTCGTCGTACCAAGAAACATGCTCCCCAGGGAATGATGGATCCCAATTTGCCATGTCCTTAAGCAATACAAGGTGCTTTCTATGCGGTTTGCGCGACTCGCCTGCCTCCGGGGGCGAGAGATTGTACCTTTCGCCCGCTGCTGCCTCTATTCTCTCCTCCAGCGCCGCGGCCGGGTCTAGCGACGAGTCCGTATTGGGTAGGCGGGACACTGCCGCCCAGATTCGACGTCGGCTTAGGAGGAATTGGTACCATGAGGAACCCTCGAAGCAGTGGCGCTTCCACAGCTCATGGTCTAGGCATACGTCGCGGAGCTTTCGAGAAACGAGATGCAGTTTGGGTAGGCAATGAGGGTCGAGGACTGGGCATAGCTGCAGTTAGCGGAGCAGATTCAATTCGGGGGTGGGGCGAGCGCGCCGCGGCGGCACTGACAGCACACTATCTGAAGTAGGATCTCATCGGGGAGCTCGTCGAGACGCCGAGGCGGCGACTCAGGGTCGTCCATGACGCACGCCAGTGAGGCGGAGGCCGGAGGGCGGCGTGTAGGAGTCGATGAGGGCCGATGCAGGCTCGGGTGAGGACAGGTTCAAGGAGAACGTGAGGGGCAGCTGGAGGACGATCCTGAGAGCAGGTTTCCGTTCGGCCCTGGAGGGTCAGACGGTTACGGACCGGTCGCGGGGGCCTTGGAACGGGGAAGCTGGGGTCCTAGCGGCAAGGGACAGCCCCAGAGCGGCCAGGGTTATCGCGATAAGCGACGGCCACGGCGCAAGACGGTGCAATGCCAGTGATGGAATTAGCGACACTATATGTCCACTTGCCGGTGCCGGTGGTGCTTTTACTTCCATCCAAGGGCATCCGATATTGCTTGTTGTCGGAATGGGGATGGCGGCTCTGGGATATAGACTGTCGCGTTGGGCTGAGTGTACTAGGCGAATTGATGCTGAGCCCGAGGACATGCGCGGGGTTGGACAGCTGGAGGGATTGATTGTTTAGACCTGTCTTGGTAAGCAACCGACCCCCCGCAAATGGCGATCTTGCAAATTCAAGCCTAGTCTGCCCGGATGGATAGATTTGATGCGGTGTGTAGATGCATCCGGTGGTGAACTATTGCCAAAGTCTGAGGTGAGGTTTTGTCGGCGGAACTAGCTATCTTGTAAATTTGTTCAGCTGTGACAATTTCCAAGTGCCGGATCAGTTTAAACATTGACCGCATGTTTAGAAATTCTCCATACTTGGCAAGCGGCATGCACCATATCACATGGCTTTCCCCTTCTGTCAGTTTGCTTCCTTTATGCCGTGTCAAATTCTATGCGCCACTGTGGCTTGAAATCACTTCAGCGCGAAGCGAGGTTCGTTTCGGTGAGCACTTGTCAAGCAGCTGCCCACAGTTGAAGACTTTGATCTCGCCCACAACTTCGCGTCTAGGAAACGAAGTGAGCCCTAAAAATTGACCGATTCCTCATGCCTGAGTCAGCTCTTCTTTTCGCTTGTTATTTGTGCATTGAATCATGGCGCGAACTTGCAACGCGTTTGCCAACTAATTCCCAAAACAACCACTCTCGCCCCCATCACACGGCCTTATAAAGAAAATATTCTACGCTCGCCCGGTTCTTGCCACTTTGACCTTTATTCACGAAACCTCTTTCATAATTGGGAAACTTCAGTCATTTCATCAACCATCTGTTTCAACAACCAAAACACAAGATCTGCCGGCCGTGCACCGTGCAAGCTGATTTTCATCTTGCAAGCCAGGCTTCCCTCACACCTCGAAACAGCAGCCTGATCAAGAGATTCACTGGAAAACACCGCACTTGAGAATGCACTGTTCTTAAAATGGCGAGATCTTCAATTAAGACGCCTTTATCCGACAATGTTAGTTGAGCAGCTCCCCCTGACATGTGCTCAACAACTGACTTAACTAGTCTCTTCGGCCAACATCGACAACAAGCCGACGCTGGCGTCAAAAGGCTGCCTCGGAAATCTATTCGACTACTCAGCCTTTCATCTTTTCGCGCTCTGGTCAAAATATCCAGTTGGAAGAATTTCCGTGCGTCGGCACTCGTATTACCAAAGGAGCTACCTCGGAACCTCAACAATTCGTCTCCGAATTCCCTTCCCGGCTTCCAAAATGCAAAGGTGAGGAATCATATGGGAAGACACGAATTGTATCTCTCGATGGTGGCAAGACCGCCTCAGAATGGGAGACCATCGCTGCCGATGAAGAACCTGCAGATTTTCACGAGGTTCCTCAGCCTCATCTTTACCAAAAGGAATTCGGTCTCGTCTTGCATGCTCGCGATATTGCCAATGCTCAAGTTCCCCGGAAAGGTAGTGGCACTAGGCTAGGTGGACCTACAACCGTGTCTTGGTCTCGTGGACTCCCCGACCCGCCTGCACGATGTCATGTACAAAAGCCCCGTGTGCATTCTTTCCACTCTGTTTCTAGTCTCTACATTCATGGTAACGAGCCAAGTATGGTCCCCGATAGAAGTCCTTCTATCACTAACGAGACTTGGGGAATCTCTGAGCAACATGGGCGATCTCAGCGACGCGAAATCCGCAACCCTCGACCTCAGATTTTCAGGACCATCTCCAAGGCCTCGAGCAGTACCAACGGTGACCCATTCAAGTACGACGGGGAACAATATTCAGGCTTCCTTTATTCTTCTGCTGAGAGAGATGTCAGCGATGCACTGCATCGTGCGGTCGGAAGCGCGGTATCCAAAGAGGCTCGATTCCCAGCCGTGCAAGAGGAAGTCCTCCACAAAGCCACAAAGAAAGACGCAAACGTCTCTTCTTTTTACAATGCTGAAGCGATTCGGTCGACCTAGAATGTCGATGAAGAGATAAAGGTACCCGTACTTCGCGAAATAGGGAAGACTCCTCCGCTCGAAACAGAGCCATCTCGTCGGCTCACTCACGACACTGCAACTCCGGCCCGATCGCGACCGCCGACCGGTAATGAAGCAGACTGGCAAACTGTCACCACGGATCATAACATCGACTACGCACAGCAAGAGCTCCACAGCAGTATTGCTAAGGGGACTGGGAGCAGTCTCGCCGATGTATCGGACATGACTGAGTACCGCTATCCTAACGAATATGGATCAATGGAGAGGATCATTCAACACCCGCACCTTGATGGTGTTGCACCAGTTTTGTATCACATTACCAGGGACAGACAGCAAAGTACTTCGATTGCTATCCCCAGATATACGTCTCCATACCATGGAGCCTCTCCCCAGAATGCGATCCGATGCTTTCCTCGGACTCCGGTTGAACCCTCTGAAAGCACCTCTCGTTTCTCGAATCTGTTTCGCCGAGATGCGCCTGCCCAGAAATCCCCTCGCACAGGAGGTCTTGTTAATGGAGGGCCCAGACCGGATAGCTACCAAACACTCGATTCGGACACGATTCCCTTTGAACTCGATGGGCAATATTCCAATCACGATGCTGTATTGGACAAGAATGACATATCTCGATGGTCTCGTATTCGAGAAAACCTAGCGCGAGATCCGCCTTTGCACAAACTTGGAATCAAAGAGGTTCTGGAGTCTAAGAAAGAGATATGCATGACACAAAATGAATTTAAAGTCAAACTTCCTCGACTTCACTTCCCTTTAATCAGTCTCCCAGAAGCATCAATGCTGCAACACTCCCGAAGAGAACGTGGGGAAGAAGACCATACCGACCCGGCAGGATCGTTTGCTGGTAGAGCAAGATCTGGCACTAAGAGCACAATGAACTCATATGTACCAGCCGGAACTCCATCACCAACTCAGCCTTATCTCTCAACCAAATCCCGGGGAGATGCAATTGCTCACCCAGCTCCTGTCCACCACCATTACAGTGTAAATGAAGTGTTTAAACGCCGTGATTGTAAGTGTAGAAGAATAAAATATTAGATAAAGATATCTAACTTTTTTATAGCAAGCGAAAGAATTGGAGACATCTTGATTTCGTCCTCGGCGATCCTGGACACTCCGCCCTTGAGTGAATCTCGACCTCCTGCTAACAAGTGTCGATATCAAGGCCTTCGCCAAGAGGAAGCGACGCTCTATGATGGGCTCCCTCGAACTCGCGGTTTCTCGTCAAGTACTCTAGAAAGAAGGGCTAGGATGGTGCAGGCCGGATGTACCAATGACGGCAGCATCTTCTCACCCTCGGAACTTGATCTCATCGAGACGGCCAGAGAAAACATACTCTCTCGCCGTCGATTATCGGAGGAGAATAGCGAAAGAGCTAACGCATTATTTAGCGGTATTATGCTTTTGACAACCTTTTTTCCCTTCATCGGACTTCTCGCAGCTTGGGGGAAGTTTGACTCGACAATTTCCTGGTATACACATGGCAATATACACTCCCTCAGCTTGGGCCAGAGGCGAAAACTGAAGAAGCTACTTCTCCTTCAGGCCGTCTTATTTCCAGTTCTGATCATTACGATGACTGCCTACTACGCGACTCGTTAGACAATAGGCAATGTTCAGAATGGTGGTTTGGATTAATTTGGTCTCAAAGTTGGGGTGATTTCAGAAGTTCATTTTATGCAAGTCAACACTACGGATGCAGATAGAGTGCCTTGATTAGAGCCTAGCTAGTTTTGAATGATATTGGTGTTAAAATTGGTGTGAATGTAGGTTCGCTATATTAAATCAAAGATACTCTCGGAACAAATCACAACGTATGTAGTCGAAGCTCTCGAGTTCATTTTCTACACATCTGATTTGTTCACACTCGCCAGCCCACTAGTTTGAGATTTCAAGCTTTCAATCCTACTTGGCTTGTGGATGGAGTCGTATCTGGTCCCAAAGGGGTTGATCATTTCTTGTTGCTGGACCCACTGCTGCTGTAAGATTGGCTACTGCTGGAGGAAGTGTAAGTCGAGCTGCCTCGGCCATCATTGTGGTATGTGCTCCCGTTCGGGTTGGAATAGTAGTAGGATCCATCGCTAAAAAAAATAGTCAAGTCAGTTTTCAAGGCATAGAAGCGACCAAGAGCTTTCATCTAGAGAAAAATGATGCGATAAATAATCTCAATTAGCTGAACGAACCTGTTGGAGTAGTGGTAAGAGTTGGAGTTGGATGCGCTGGAACCATAGTCACGAGCACAGTAGTGATTGCCCTGACAGGTCAGCATATGAACTGAATTAGAAAGCCCGAGCCATAATAATTACCTGGCTATTGGTGCCGCTGCTCTTGTAACTGAAGTTGTCAGGCATGGTGACAAATGCTGAGGTTTGAAAGAACTAATTGGTTGGTGTTTTCAGAGAGTGGGATGGAAAAGAAAGAAGAAGCGTCTCAGGGAGAGGGAGAATCGGGGTGCTTTAAGCACAGGACATGGCCGGGAGGAGGGGTCGTTTGAAAGCTGACAAAGGAGAAAGCATGCTGCTATTAGTCCGATGGCATTATCTGTGATGTATTACCCCGCTCGAAAGTGATGCTATCGCCCATACAGAGCGACGGTATAAAAAAAGAAAGCAAAATTGCGGAGCCAGATGCCTGCGGGGTTCACATGCGAAACGTATCGCGATGCACTTGTTATTGATGGTTACGATAAGAGTCGGCTTTTTACGGAAGTAATTTATCTCAGCAGACGCAAGTGGTCGTCTATTCCATCAATTGACTGCCGCGTCGAACCTAGAACTTCTGTGGCTGGAATTAGCGAAAGTAGTCCCTCCACCCAATTTCGGAGGAGAGTGGTTTGGTATTGCCTGGATCGTATGACTTCGCCTGCCATATTTTCCGGGTGTCACAGAGGCGTTTATTATCTACGAGAGTATATCTACTAGACTGCAGAATGTCTCAGATGCACTCCTTCCCCAGCAAGAGGCAAGTTTTCACCCTCGCTCAGCCCCAAGATTCAGGTCTACGCGAAAGTCTATATGCGACTAGGTCCTTGACTGTTGGACCATGTCATTTTTGCCGAGATGGAAAAATTAGAGCTTGGACTAAGTCTAGCACTGGTCTGGAGATCACGACGCCCAAGGCAGGAGCAATTGTATATGATCTAATCCTTACTAGAGGTTATATTTAAGCCACGTATTTATGTTCAAATAGCGACATTATGCAAATCAGTGCTGAAAGTCGAAGGCGGTGTTTAAATTGGGCAACACCGTGTGAAATATCTCGAATTACGTACAGATCAACTTATTTGCGCGTCACATTATATAAATAGCTTCTCATGATTTTAAGGCGAGGCATAGTAAGCGGATGATGACACTCCATCCCACACAGTCACTAGTGAATTATGTATCAATGCCATTGCGGCAGCGCAGATTCTCACTGGTTGCATTTAGTAAACCGTTAACTGGATATTTCCATTATTGTACATATATTTATATTGGAATTATCCACAATGAACGGTGGCGTGCTTCCTGGGTCCTGCAAACCGCCCAGGCTATCTGCCTTTGTAAACACTTGACGCAAAACCTTTGGCGATGGCGTTGACGCACGGTGGTAAACCTCTGTAGATTTCATCGATTATTGAGAAGACAACATTTCGACAGGAGAAGTACCCGACTGTAGTACCCACGCATTGTCTTTAATTGAAGTAGTAGGATTTAAGCATATTTGTCGGAGTGGGGAAGTATCGCCGCTATGACCGACATTTGTTCCATTTGGGCACGCACACCCGGCAGCATTTGGTTTCAAATCCCCACCTTCTGCTGAGTATAAGGGGGTTCGGACGAGCAAGGACGAATTCTGTGCTAAAATCGATGTGGGTTTCGGCTCCGAGATGTCCATCAAGCGCCTAAATGTCTGTAAGGGTGCTGAAAAAAAAAATGGAACCAGGGGTTGATTCGGCCGAATAGTATTTGCAATACGACCCCAGATTAGCCCATCGATGGGGTCATAGGCTGTCACGCAATAATGGCTGAACCCAAGGCAGATTGACACTGTCTGCCAAATTCGTGATATCAAATCTTGTTACGTTGGAAATCAAGGGGAGCTCAGCTACATATAAAAAGTAATTAGAATCTCTCTCTGGTGAAGGGGAGAAGGATATTAACGCTCCGATCGATCAAACAACTTACTTGATTTTGCTGGACTGTATTTTCTTAATATTAATCATGACCTCAAAAGTACTTTTGTGAGTGGCTGCATCCGACAAAATAATCAAGAAACACTTCTAATTCAGCCTTCTCGGCACTAGGGCTATTAGTACCACATGCCCGTCTCGATACAAAACAAATAGTCCACTAAGTAACACCGTATTCAGGTTTCATCGGAGGCAGCATATTTGACCGAGTATACAACGCGCATCCCGGCTTCGATTACACCCTCCTGGTGCGGGACCAGAAGCGGGGCAAGCCTATTTCAGCCAAATACTCCAACGTGAAATTCGTTTGTGGCACACTCGAAGATTTCGATACCATCAAGAAGGCAGCATCCGAAGCCGATATCGTTATCCGTAAGCCTTGCAGGTTTTTCAAACTTCCAGAGCTGACATGGCTTGCTTAGACACAGCACCTTCAGCCGATGATGGTCCCTCAGCCAGGGCCATTGCAGACGGACTTGCTGCTGGCAACACTCCTAAGAACCCTGGGTACTGGGTTTATTTGTCAGGGTCTGGAATTTAATTTGGGATGATTTACAAAACAGCCGCTTTGGTGAGGCTCCTCTCGCCGAGGAGACGTACAACGACGTCAGGGGCATTGATCGAATCCTCAATCTCCCCGACAGCGCGATCCGCCACGACATTAAAAAAACGGTCTATGAGACCAACTCGGATACAGTTAAGATCACAATAGTGCCCCCCCCCCCTACTGTTTACGGAACGGGTAGTGGAACCACAAACACTCGCAGCGTCCAGGTCCCGAATCCAACCCGCGCAGCACTGCAGCAAGGTTACGCCCCAGTTGCGGGTGCGGGAAAGATGGAGTGGGACAATGTTCACATCGATAATCTTGCTGACCTCTTTACGAAGCCCGTCGATGCTACCCAAGACCCTTCAAAGAGAAATAACCCTACATCGTTGGGCCAAACGGCTACTATTTTGCACAACAAGCCGAGCACAAGTGGGCCGCCGTCGCTCAGTGGGTGGGCGAAGAGGCGGTTCGTCAAGGGTATCTTTTGGAACACGCGACCAAGTCGTTCACACAAAAAGAGATTGCAAGCTCTGGCTACCCGGCCGGGATAACATGGGGGGTCAATTCCAAGGGAGAGTCTGAGCGGGCAAAGAAATATCTAGGGTGGGAGCCCAAGGCACCAAGTTTGAAGGATATCATTGCCGAAGCGGTCGAGGCAGAAGCCAAAATCTTGGGATTGACGCCCAAGCACGCGCCAGCCTGATTGAAGTAGTGTTCTCCGCAGGAGAGGAAGGAAAATTGTAACGCTAGAACAATTAGTAGTGGCTGAAATGATTTGAAAACTTGGGCTGCATTGGGTTGCATCATGACCAGTCCCTGCGCTTTCAGGAGCGAAGAAGTAAGTAACAACGTGATGAGCGCGACATGCAGCAATGACAGACGCAGTCAGCCAAATACTTCGTTGTTAATTGGCATATCTATGGGTTTACATTTTCGGCATTGCCATGAGGATGTCTTTGGCGTCGCCTGGGCAATGCAGATGCCCCACCGGCCGCTCTCATGATTGTGGGACAAGGGTTTTTTTTTTTTTTTCATGGTGGAGGGGCAGTTTTGCGCACGAGCGGAGCGCCCCTCCGAAGGCGGTAACTAGGCGGCAATGGCGGGCATATTGGCACGCGCTCAACCGGTTTGCCGGCGGCGCAGTTTCCGAGTCGGCGCTGCCGTCAGTCGCCTCACCAACACCGGGAGGCAGGAGAATACTGGTTCAACGGGCGGCCGAGTCAGGCAGGGCTAGTAATTCCGTTGCCACCAAAACGCTGGCACAAGCCGTTGACCGTCTTTTTCGGGGAACCGTGTACGAGACTTTGAAGGCTTGATGATACTCGGCGCTTATTAGTGGCAACAGCAGAAAAGTTTGACTGTCCCGCTGATTCCATCGGCTATAGTTGATAGCCCAACCCCTCGTCCTAGACTATGTATTGCCAATGTACACTGTCTAAGAGGCCGTGCTGTGTCGGGGGGACTCTGTCAGGGCTTCGACCGCCCAGCCACACACAAAAACAAAAATAGGGAAATGCAACGGCGGCTACAAATCGTGACAGTCCCAGTTTTAGCGACGGAAATAAAATAAAAATAAACAAAATAAACAAAACACTGAGGCCTAAATGACCAGAAACCCTTGCTCCCAGACCAATGCAGAGACAACGCAACCGAGTCAGGCTTAGAATTCGCAGGCTTCCCATTTCTCGCATGTCCAGACAATTTGTTGCCCCGGCGCACGCCCCAAACAAAGCCGGTCCTCGCCATGACGAGCCCCGAGAAAAAAAAAAGAATCGGGGCCCTGAGAAAACTCAGGCGAAAGGCGATACCCATTTAGGTTTAGTGGAGGGGATCTTTGCCAGCCCACATCCGACCCCACTTGGCAGAAAAAGTTCAGTTCACAGGTCGTCGTCCCAAAATTTATTACCCGGGCCTTCACAAAATCTGGTTGGGAGAATTTCTTTCACTGAAACCCCACGTTCTTCCTTTCTCATCCTCTCTTCCACCAAAAGCCTTTCAGACATCAAAAATGGCTGACGAAGTGTACGACGGTGCCGTTGGCATTGACTTGGGTGAGTCGTGATCCTATTCTACGCCCTCGCTTTACACTGCCCTTCGACTGCGCTCGCCCGCGCCGTCTCGTCGCTTGCATTTTCACCCCTCCGAGAGTGGGCGGCACGACGAGAGGGCGAGGGAAAAACCCCAAACCACACAGCCCAGCATCAAAATTCCATCCAAAATCCTGCAAGTTGCTAACCATTACTCCTGCACAGGAACCACCTACTCTTGCGTTGCTACGTACGAGGGTACCAATGTCGAAATCATTGCCAACGAGCAGGGTTCTTTCACCACCCCTTCTTTCGTCTCCTTCACTGACAAGGAGCGTCTGATCGGTGAGGCCGCTAAGAACAATGCTGCCATGAACCCCAAGAACACCGTCTTCGATGCCAAGTGAGTTTTTCCCGCTTTTCGATTCCGACCATCTTGTGAAAATATCGGTTTTCTGACTGCAATTTCCCTCTATAGGCGTCTGATTGGTCGCCGCTTCGACGACCCTACCGTCAAGAAGGACATTGAGTCGTGGCCCTTCACCATCGTCGATGACAACGGTACCCCCCGAATCGAGGTCGAGTACCTCGGCGAGACCAAGACTTTCTCCGCCCAGGAGATTTCCTCCATGGTTCTCACCAAGGTAAGAATTTCCTCACGCTATGCGCTATGCACATCCCACTTCGCTTCTTTTTTCCCCGCCCCCGCGCTAGTAATAAATGGGACTTTTTTTTTTTTTTACTAACCCCCGTCACAGATGAAGGAGATTGCCGAGACCAAGCTTGGCAAGAAGGTTGAGAAGGCCGTCATCACTGTCCCTGCTTACTTCAACGACAACCAGCGACAGGCCACCAAGGACGCCGGTGCCATTGCCGGTCTCAACGTCCTCCGTATCATCAACGAGCCCACTGCTGCTGCTATTGCCTACGGTCTTGGCGCTGGCAAGTCTGACAAGGAGCGCAACGTCCTGATCTACGATCTTGGTGGTGGTACTTTCGATGTCTCCCTCCTCAACATCCAGGGTGGTGTCTTCACTGTCAAGGCCACCGCTGGTGACACCCACTTGGGTGGTCAGGACTTCGACACCAACCTCCTTGACCACTGCAAGAAGGACTTCCAGCGAAAGGCCAAGAAGGACCTGAGCGGCGATGCCCGTGCTCTCCGTCGTCTCCGAACTGCTTGTGAGCGTGCCAAGCGTACTCTCTCCAGCGGTGCCCAGGCCACCATTGAGATTGACTCTCTCTTTGATGGTGAGGACTTCCAGATGACCATCACCCGTGCCAGGTTCGAGGAGCTCAACGCCAAGGCCTTCTCTGGTACCATTGAGCCCGTTGCCCAGGTCCTCAAGGACTCCGGCATGGAGAAGTCCGCTGTCGACGAGATCGTCCTGGTTGGTGGTTCTACCCGTATCCCCAAGATCCAGAAGCTCCTCTCCGACTTCTTCGATGGCAAGAAGCTTGAGAAGTCCATCAACCCCGATGAGGCCGTTGCCTACGGTGCTGCCGTCCAGGCCGGTATCCTCTCCGGAAAGGCCACCTCTGCTGAGACCGCTGACCTCCTCCTTCTCGATGTCTGCCCTCTGTCCCTTGGTGTCGCCATGGAGGGTAACATCTTCGCTCCCGTTGTTCCCCGTGGACAGACTGTTCCTTGCTTGAAGAAGCGAACCTTCACCACTGTTGCCGACAACCAGCAGACCGTCCAGTTCCCCGTCTACCAGGGTGAGCGTGTCAACTGTGAGGACAACACCTCCCTGGGTGAGTTTACCCTTGCTCCCATCCCTCCCATGAGGGCTGGTGACGCCGTCCTCGAGTGTGTCTTCGAGGTCGATGTCAACGGTATTCTCAAGGTCACCGCCACCGAGAAGACCTCCGGCCGCTCTGCCAACATCACCATTGCCAACTCTGTTGGTAAGCTCTCCACCGCCGAGATCGAGAAGATGGTCGAGGACGCCGAGACCTTCAAGAACAACGACACCGAATTCCAGGCCAAGCACGAGGCCAAGAACCAGCTCGAGTCCTACATCTCCCGTGTCGAGGAGATTGTCAGCGACCCCATGGGCTCCCTGAAGCTCAAGCGTAACCAGAAGGAGAAGATCGAGCAGGCCATGAGCGAGGCCATGGCTCTCCTCGAGATTGGCGAGACCAGCGCCGCCGACCTCAAGAAGTCTGAGCTTAACATCAAGCGCCAGGTCACCAAGGCCATGAACTCCCGATAAATGCACACTGGGCTGTGATCATGGTAATTTAGCGTTTTGGGGTGTAGGGCAACAACGATTTGAGGTGCCCTGGTTGCGGGTTGGCGCAGCTGGCGCGACCTCAGATAGAGGTCGCCGGCTGAGGCCATTTCTTTATTCAATCTGCGACAATATTGACGAAGATACTGAGGCGTGAAAAGTTCTGCATGTTTGTGAGTTCATTCATCCTCATCATGAAGTATGAGAGATGCATGAATAGTGGGCAAATGGAGGCGGGATGGATGGGCCGGAACCCAATGAACGGTTGGATGGCCTATGAATTTA
This sequence comes from Calonectria honghensis, assembly GCA_013403855.1. NCBI lineage: Eukaryota > Fungi > Ascomycota > Sordariomycetes > Hypocreales > Nectriaceae > Calonectria > Calonectria honghensis. The sequence goes on along the minus strand of VTGB01000040.1, from coordinate 17,278 downwards.
AGCATAGACTCGGTAGAATGGAAAATACGGAATGATGCCTTTTTACCACTTACTTATTATCGTTTCTCAATGTCTCCTGTGATGCGTGAACCAGAAATTTAGAATTGCCCGAAGTTGCCCATTCAATCAGCCTTGGATGGTTTCAGTGATGAAGAAATGTAGACTCTCTAAGCTAAGGCCTAAAATGTTTGTTTTATAACTATTATTGTCATAAGCAAAGGATTATTAGTATTATGGAATATACAAGACTTATGCTGTTGCTCCAAAGCGGTGCTATTGCAGGTCAATCTCAAACCCTTGGCCTGTAATTGTATTGATAGGTTGCGGAGCGGATTATTCTGGCGGTGCTGACAAACCCCGCTAGCTACTTTGATGTTCTATTGACTGATTCATCATTGTCTCTTCAACGTCGAAACGCAGGACCCTTACCACGCTCGTCTGCTTATTACCATAAACTTTTGCTAGTATTGAACATGCAAATGGGTCTGCTTTGTTTCAGGAAACAGCTATTACCGCATAAAACCTGACAGTTTGAGTATTTTGCATATCATTTCGTTTGACTCCATCTTGTAGCCCTTATACTTTGTTGAGGTACCGTGGTGTTGTCACATCCATCCTGTCACCTCGGCTGGCATTGACGCTTGTGCCATACCCCTCTGGATAGAAACAGCAGCCATGGCGAGCGGCCGCAACACCAGCAGCACCCCTAAGCTCAACCTCCTCGACCTGCCCGTCGACATCCTGAGCATTATACTCCAGCCGCTCCTAACGAGCCCCGCGCCCATCCCGCTGTGCCCTTGCTCCCGGTCCCCCATCAACCCGCTTCCCGTGCTCCTCTCGCACCCGGCACTGCACGCCATCGCGGTACCGCTCTTGTACACAGCCAACGAGTTCGTTCTGGACGCAACAGGCCCACACGCAAAGCACCTGCAGCGGCAGCTAGCGGCAGTGGCGGAAGCGTCCCAGGAGGTTCACCGAGGGGGTAACGATGGGATGCCGTCAGCGATTCCGGCAGCGCTGCTCACGACGCAGGATGCCCGCCGCAGGGTGGCCAACTTGCAGGTACGGCTCAGCCGGCTTCGGGGCTGGGTGCACGAAGAGCTGGTGCCGATCTTGACGGAGATGGTGGTCCAGGGATCGCTGGAGCACTTGATCGTGTGGATTCAGACGCCAGGTGGAGAGAGGCAGCCGCAACAACGACGGGTGCAGGAGAGGGCAGAGATCGAGGACGGCGACTTGGCCATATTCAGACGACCGCCCCTCGAGAGCCTTCTCCGCGTCCTCGCGGATCCCTATCTCCAGACGTCGCGGTTGTGGGTTGATGGGCGGCGGCACCTCCGGGCGTGGTGTCGGTTCCACAGTGCGGGAGGGCCAGGGACCGAGTGCGGGACCTTGGGCCGGGCCGGGGCCGGGTTCGGAACCGGAGGCGGGACCGGGGGTGCGCAGGACGGTCGTATCGAGGGTGTCGATGGTGTGGAGGGGGGAGCCGAATCAGACGCTGTGGTGGTAGAGGTTGACTGGTGCGAGATTCTCCGGGCCGTAGATCCCGAGCGAAGGGACGTGGCGGTTGTAGGGGACGGGACAAGAAGGCGGTATTACTGATGTCGTCGTGCACTTGGATGCGAACAAGGCATACAGGTAGGAGTCGCGAGTTCCAGGTGCTGACTCGATCTTTTGACACGCAAGGTACGACAGAACAGGGTTGCGGAGTCCCGGGTCTTTTATTTATACCAAGAGGAAATCCCAGTCCGGTGACTGTCTCTACTCATTTATTGACTAAGGGTAACTAGGTTCTCATTTCAAATCATAGTCATGGACAGCGAGTTTGTATTCTTCCAAAATTGTTGTTCTCTCCACCGAGCATCTGAGTGATTGTTGATCAGTTGTCATGGCTGCGAACTGATCGCTTTTCCGATGAATCTCCAGACGACGAACGGGTCTCGAATCTAGGATATAGTCCATCGAATTGTTGAAACCGTGCACCTTGCGGCTCTCTACTGGTCAAGATGTCGCCAACTTCAAGTCTAGGGTGGCTAAAAGGGGCCTGAATCGCAGTGAAACGTCAATCATAACATCAAACATAGTCGTATTTTATGACTAGGTGATGAAATGTCTATGCAATTTCATGTGTATAATATCATAGCAAGGATGTTGTAACCCTGGAATATTTGCCAGGACCAAGACTACAGATAATACTTACAATCATCCGCAACATCAGTGTTGACCAGAGGTTAACCATAATTCATTTCAGATAAAACAGACAATAATGAAAGTAGTGTTGTGTTTCCTTATTATATACCAACATTTTCGAACGTAAGTTCACGAAATGCTTACAAGTACTATGATATATCGCGCTGTGCTGGTCCAGCAGTCTCAGTTTCAATGTACTCTTGTGAAAAGCATCATGAGACGCAGCCATCAGGACGGAAATGCCACTCAAGTTTGAATCAAAGAATAATGCAATATAGTCACCAAGCAACCAGACATACATCTCGGCTCATTACTACGATTGACATGCTCATTTACGAGGTGGAGACTTGACGATATCCCATGATAGCATTCACTACATAGACTTCTGCTAGATAAACATATCAATGCAGATAAACTAGGAGAGATCCAAGAACGGTAGCTAGAACTAATAGCATGGGAGTGTCTGTTCGATTGCTAGATAATAATGCGTAGGAATTAGCCGGCTTGTTCGATTCGCAGGCCTTGAATCAAGCGAGGCGAATTGAAATTGAAAACATGAGCCCCCCCCTGTGAACAGCAGGAACTGGGAGCATCTTCTGGGTTGAATTTGGGACATCTCTCAATGATACTACGTGGCTGTCGCAAGAGACTACCCGCAAAGATGCTGTTGGCAATTTCAAAAAGCTTATCCCTTTACTCGGGACAAGTCTCGTCTGAAACCGTACCCCTTCTGGTCACAGCCTCGAAACCAAGCCCAAGACGTGTAATGGACCCGAAACTACGGATCGACCATGGAACTAGGGCCATCGTGTTCGCCGGGGCTTGTACTCGGCGGTGAAGACGCCAACAACAGCCTGCTTGTCCTAGCATACTTTCTCTGACGAGCACTGATGACGCACAGCCATGGTATGTAGGAATGGTGACATGCATGATGGGCGGCAAGGCGAATCCAACAGCGTGGAACATGAGTCAGGGTGACTTGATTTTCCCAAGGCCAGAAGCTGCTCGCTGCGGCATCACCACAAACAGAGGGCTGCATGATGGAAGGATAGGCGGGGACGCAGAGGCCTGACGGGTACACGCGCATCCGTGTGTAGCGCGAAGATAGTAGAATCCTGTGTCTCGTATTCACTACGAATAGAGTGTGTTTGGTGTGCTTTTTTGGGGGGAGCCATCAGCCAACTCAGAAAGGCCTGCATGCACTGACGCAACTGCTGTTGGACGTACGCAAGCGTCTGGCAGCGCAATCCCCCATCTCCACCACGCGGCCTGCCATCGAATGCAGCGCTCGTCACACGCTGCTCGTTCTGCTATTTTGCTCGGAACTATTCCCGTTTCAGGTGCTCTTGGATGCTCGACGACCAGATTGGTAGATGTCAGTTCGCCACCTCCACCACGCCCCGTCCCGCGTCCGCTCCGCTAGCGCCAATTGAGTGAGTGAGGGAACTTGTTTCGGGAGGGGGGACGAAGAACTAGCGTCGTCCTTCCCCACGCCCTCTTTTTTTTTTTTTTTCTTCTTGCGACATGCGTGTGACCAGTTCCCAACCAGGCCCGGCAAGTATTCGGAGTGGTGGTGTGCGGTTCTGTGGGAGGGGATGGGATGGAGGAGGGTGGGGAGAGGGGAAAAAAAGACCGACACCCCGGTTCTCAGCTTCGGCTCATCACCAACAAGACACAATTTGGGCAGCTTCATTGGCCGTGACTTTGATCACACTCCGCGTTGCTGCCTGCGGACAAGATTAGAAATAGGAGAAAGCAGACAATAACGACATGCATTAATCTTGCATGTGCATGTGCATCTCTTTTTTTCTTCTTTCCAAGAAAAGAGGGGGTGGAGGCTAAAGGAGAGATAGATATGCTGTTGGTTGTTGTTGTCTGGTTCTAGCCTTACAGGCTGACCGAGGTGATGCCTTGGCGGTGGTGGTGGTGCCGGGCAGTGCTTCTGAGGTTGCCTCCCGATTCCACGACGTTACTGGCTGCGGCGTGTGAGGCAACTAGTTCAGCCCTACGGAAATAATTAGACGCGCCTGTTTGATCGCCGCCAAACGTTGACAGCTAGAACCGTATCCGGCAATATCTCCTTTCTTCGCCCGGCACCGGTGGCATGCGGGCTGCGCATCATCTCGCTGCTTGGCCAATGGCGAGCCAAAGTTGGCTTCCTCGAGAGAGAGGCTAGATGCACTTCATACACTTTCACTTTTTTTGGGGGGGACTCTGCCGGAGAGAACAGAAAGGAGTTGTCGTGGCAGCGTGTGCTGATAATACGAGACCGCTGCGGCAACGTACCCTACGTTCACGCCTCAGCTCTCTGCCGTTATCCATCGACCAACACATTGGATACGTAGACGCCATGGTCGTTTTTGAGCTTTTTTGAATATTTATTTTATTATAATTTATCATCATTATATTCGCTTCATTGCAATGCACACGCCCTCCTGGTTGACGAGCCCCCTTGGCTAGTCTGATGTTGGACCTTCGCGGCAACGCAAACTGTATTGCGCCATCCCTCCTACATGAAATCATCCGACCACCTGCCTTGGCATGCTGCATTTTCAAATGATGGAGTTGCAGCGGGCGTGAGACTCCGCCGCGGCATACCGGCGACTCAAGGTTGAGCGCCGGACCCCCTCTTCCTACCCCCTGGATGTTAGGCGTGCTGCTGCCTTGATCTTCGAGGAAGCTCAGGGGCACCCAGAGGGATAAAGAAAGTGACGTGTGTTGCACGGGGGTTCACCTGGCGGAGGAATTTCACGCACTGTGCGGCGATAGTTGGGTTTTATTCGATGTATTATTCAGCAGATATTTCCCCTCAAGAATGTTGGCGGATGGAAGGGCACATGAATTTGCAATTGGGGCCACAAGTTTGGCATGTTCTATAGTATTTCGACCTACGCCTCATCGGCTCATTGTGCGATGACACAAGCAAAAACTCCGATACCCTCTTATAGTATCTCTGATTGTATCCTACACCCGTAAAATGGCAACCAAGCAAATACAATCAACCTCGAAAAGCATTCGGAACATCAGTTCCCAGGAATCGTTACCAACCAAAACGTTTCGTGCTATTCAAACAAGATATGAGAGATGAATAGTGCAAGCCATAGAATGCTTGTTGTATCATCATAGATCTAGAAACACTATCATGTTCATGTTAAAGCATAAACAAGACCCATTCTGTCAATGTGGGGTGGTTCGTTGCGAGGTGGTTCCAAACCGTTGCTCTATGATCGTAGTTAATTTTTTAGCGTAGCTAGTATCAATTTTGTAAGTTGTTAGAAAATCGGCCAGTGATATGAAAATTACAAGGGGTTGACGCTGGTACGACGAAACGACGCTGGGCGTGCATAAACCTTTCCATAGCCTGTCCTTGAAGATTGACATGTTGGTGGTATATTCGAATACTGTAATGTATGGCAAGCTGTTCATGAATCTGGCTGGGCCTGATGCGGCACCTTGCTCCTCCGCATACAAACGCGGCTGGGTCTATAAATGGTGGACAACTGTGTCGATTAAATCAACTCTCATCTGAACCCACTTATGGACTATGACTGAGGCAAGTATAGTTACACGAGCATAGAGGGTCCAAGTTTTAGCTATATTGGCGTCTTGATTGTGCAACGGATCCTTGTTGCTGGATCGTGGCCGATAGTTAAAGACGCAGCCCGAGCGTTGCGGCCGTTACAACCTTGTTAATATATCCGAAGCCAGGGTTCATTCCGTCATTCTGTCGTGGGCAGCAACCGCTGAGGTAAGACAAGAAACGGCCAAGCTTTATTTAATTAGACGCGCGGAGCTAGAAGTCGAGCGGCCCGGATCTAGAAAGCGGGCAATAACCTCCATCACATGTCACATAGGGCATGCATCCATCTGGGGGAAGGAGCCCCACCCGCTATTGCTCCGTGCTCAGGCCAGGCACAACCAGGGCACATGAGCAGGGTCGCTTTGGGAGGCGTCATCGGGCTTCCGAAAACAGCAGCCAGAACTTCGTCACTTGACCCAAATCAACAAACCCGTTCACATGAAGGCTGTAAGCAGCAACTCCAGGCGTGCCCTATCGTCGAGTGGCAATCAGCAAGCACATAGCCCGGAGTACCCGCAACGGCAGAGAGGTCAGCCCGATGGTTGCCACCAATCGCTGCACGCCTTGTGCTGTAAGTGCCCGTCATCCTTGCTATACCGTCACAATCTCGGTGAGGACTGTTTATACCCTCCACCAGGCCGTTGTGCTATGTGGCATTGGATATCTCCCCTAGTCCCGAAAAAAAAAAACGATGACATCGTCTGGCGATACAATTTGCACCTGGTTGTCATGTGCAGTGCTTGAATAGCACATGCCGAGCAGTCTCCGAATTGTGCTTCACTATTGTTTTGATAATGCTCGCGGCGCTTGGCTCCGAGGAAGCTCGACCCTTTTTTCGCAAACCAGGACCCCTTCAGGGACATTTACGCGGGGACTTGGCTGTACCTAGTCGATCGGCCGGTGCTAGCCGACATGAGAGAGCGAGTAATAGAAGCCAGCGAAATGTCTATGGGCGATCTAGACTGGGCTCAACTGGGTGGTTGCATAGGATCTACTTCCAGCTGTCCGGCAAAGACAATAATGGCGTTGTTTGGGGCCAGCGCACGCAGCTATCTGAATCTTACCCCGCCCTAGCAAAGGTTGTGTAGGGGATTGCTCCGTGACTCGCCAGCCATGGGGGGTTTTCTTTATTTTAGTGTGTGGCATTCGAACCAAAGAAAGCTTCAGAAGCTACGGAGACGCGGCTTGACGTCGTTCTATACATTCTAAACGAGAGCGCACTGGGACGGCGCGATGTATCTCGGATCCCGAGCAGCTTAGCGCAAAGGATCTCAGATGGAGGGTTGCGGCGCGCTCCCCCTTCGGACGGCATCTCGGTGCCGGTTCCACCCAAATGTCACGGTAGGAATTGCACCTTGCTGCTCGACCGATGGCCACGGCGATGGAAGCGAACTGGGCTCATTACCGGCGGCGAACAGAGAGCAACGGGGACCGAAAGAGAAAAAAAGAAGAGGCGAGCGAGACTACAATTCACGAAGTGGGTTCTTGTCGCAGATATCTCGGTGTCTTGGCAGATGAATGTCTCAACCACCGAGACGCACCCCTCACTATGACCTCCTTTCGCGTCGAACCAGCCCCTAACCCCGGTGTCTGTCCTTCAAGCTTAATTTTATACGCCCGAGACACCTCATTCCAGCACAAAAGAGCATCAAAGTCTTGGCACGTTTTATCGCCGTGCTCGTCCCCCCTCGTCGTCATCACTGCGCCATACGTTATGCCGATCCCCAAGACACGGGAGGTTAACCCCGACCGGACATGGCTCGGAGCCCCGAAGGAGGGGGACCAGAGGCGCCGGGGCGCGACTCCGGGGGACACGGACGAACGAGATGCTTATTTTTTCCTTTTTTCGTGTCTGTCTCGTTCGCTCACCTTTGCTTCCTGGCGTTGCGTTGCGTTGGCCGCCTGCAGTTCCGCTCGCCCATCCCACCCCGCTAGTGGGCGCTAGACCACTCGCCTTGCCCCAATGACGTCCCTCAGGGACCGAGTGACGACATGGTATCGCCAGAGCAGACGCCTAATCTTCCTTTGCCATATCATATCAAAAGAAAGGAGGGAGTCTGTGCAGTTTTACGCGTCCCGCTCCCGCTAGCGTAGTGATGTGCCACTTTGAAGAAGGGAGATAGAGCTCTTTCATCATTCAATCAGTCAATCGTACAATCATCCTTCAACCTCGGCCTTATCACCCACCACGCCCCCTTCGGGCTTCCCTCCCCGCCCACACGCGCTACGCACCGCCAAAATATGCAGCCCGCCATCTCGACTCCGCCGGTATACCGCTATGAGAGAATCCAGAATCTCGGACGTGTGCCGAGCAAGCAGATAAAAAAAAAGAGAGGGACGACACCAAAAGTAAACAAACAGATGCCTTTGATTGGAGCGCATCCCCCGCCTTCCTTTCTCTTGTCTTATTCTCCCCCCACACACACACATCCCATCACCTTGCAAACAGGCAGAAGAAGAAGAGTCTGGAACCTGTCTTTTATTGGGCTTATTTTTCAATTCCTCTTCCGCCCCTGGGCGGAGCGGAGCGGTGCTCGCGGAGTTTAGACACAAACGTCCAAGGAGAGGCAAGACATGCCAAGAAGAAAAGAATGCGTCCCCCCGTACATCTGAGACGTGCCATGTCTAGCATAGCATAGCGTCCACCGCCGCAAGGGTAACGCAAACAGGACCCCAAGAGGCAAAGACACACGCCCAACATGCAGCACCAGCACCAGCACCAGCAGCACCAGCAGCAACGCAAGCAAGATGCAAGCTAGAACGCACTTGGGACCGGATGGATCGACAGTAGGTTTTTTTTTTCCTGTTGCTGCCCGGTCCCGGGTTTTCCTTAGCCATCCCACCCCTCCCCCTTTTTTTTTCTTTGCTCGTGATTGATCATCCTCTTGGGGGATTATGGGTGATAATTCTCTTTGGTCATCAATGCCCATTGCCACCTGAGGAGAAGAAAAAAAAAAAAAGAGTCACTCGCCCAATCCCATTTTTTATTCATACTATGCCGTAAACTCCTTTGCGTGGCGCGGCGGGCAGGTTTCCACGCGGGGCAACCTTCCCCCTCCCTCCTCTCCTGCTCTTGTTCTGAGGCGCGCCCGGTTCGCCGTGAGACCAGAGAGACACACGGGCGCGCTAGCTTCGCAGCATAGTCGCGTAGTCGTTGTCGGACACAACCCTCTCTCTCTGAGTTGCCTTGGACTCAACTCTGCTCGCCACCAGCGTAGCATTCCTATCACACCCTCCCGTTTCGCCTTGGCCATTCACTGTGTATGCGCTGTGCGCTGAATCAGTGCATGCGTGAGACACTAGGAAAGTAGAAAAGCCGCCACAGTGAGAATAGTAAAGTTTTTTTTTAAAGAGAATCACAGCGGGCGCTCGTGGAGATCGGATCATACACGTTGTGTGTGGTTGATGATGTGAATAAAAGAGAGCTAGCTATTGGTTGTGCCATGCCAGTTGGACATGGGTCGAAGAAGCCCCGTTGTGCTGTGCGTCCCCACGGAGCCAACACTAAAGCAAGCTACATGACAATTTCCCCTCTCCCCTTCCATTCATTGCGCCATCTGGTCTCTCGTTCTCCTTTGAAAAGAACGTCCGGGTGATATGATGATGGTCCATAAAAAAAAATCGAAACCTGCAAAACCGGCCTGTGCCCCGTCCATTCGCCCACGTTGTGCTACCAACACCGTCCGATAACGACCCACACTTTTGCCGGTTCTACCACAGGATCCAGTCCAAAGCCTATACTCAACCCGTGCATGGGTTGTCGTTTCTCGTTTCCCTTCAGCCGAAGCTAAGGCCTGTCGCTTTCAGCCACCCCCCGCAAGCGTTTCCGGGGGGGAAGCCATTTGTTTTTGGATTTTGTTTTTTTATTTCTCATGAGATGCTCTTTGGTCCTCGTTTCCCACGTGCGGGGGGGGGGGGGGGGGGGGACGGCTAGAGACGGTAGGAGCTTCCTCAAGTCGTACACGCTTCTTTTTTTTCTGGCTTGCTTTTCGTGATTCCAACTCAAAAATTTCCCTCTGTTTTTTTTTCATACAGGGCAGAGTAAACACCAAGTAATTAAAAGAAAAAAACATTGCATGTCGTAAGGAAAGAGCAATCTCAGAATCGTATCGCAAAGTGAAAGAGATGCTTAGACGACGAGGTGGAAGTCCTCCTTGTGGTCATCAGGGTGCTCACCCCAGTGAACGGGGCCGAGCTTAAGGATGCGGAGGCCGTTGCTGCTGGCGCTCGACCTTCGGCGAGGAATCTCTGCAGCGCCAGTGGGAATGTCCTCGGCACGGCTGTGTGATCGGCCAGCCTGGGTCTTGGGGTAGGAGGCGGAGGTGGCAGGAGCCAGAGAGAGGAAGTTGGCCTTGGGAGCCGGGGTGAGGGTGAGGAACTTCTGAGCAGGAAGGCCAGACATTTTGATAGAGTTGCGGATTGTAAAGTTGATGTGCGTGTTTTGTGCTAGTTGTGTTTTAATGGAGAGAGTCGAGGTCTTGGTGCTTGGTTGTAGAGTGAAGAGAATGGGAGGAAATCTTGTAAGTTGAAGGAGGGAGACAGCCTCTTTATGCTCGCGGCTTGATGGCAAGACTGCATTCTGTTGTTCGGGGTGTGTCCATCTCACTTGCACATCACATCCACTTCGACCTCCCACATGATACAAAATACATGGCACCCCCGGCGTACCGGTGCTCGAAGAGCCGTGTCCCCACAGACCCTTGGGCCGGGAGCCTATCTCTGTGGCCCATGCGAGACTATGTCGCAGATTCACAACACCCTTGGGCAACTCCGGGCCCTCTGCGCGAATCTCGCCTGGTACTCTGGCGGGATGCCCAGCCGTCCCATCCATTCCAGCTCTCATCGAGTCATCTCCCTGTGCAATCACGCTGCTCAAGGTGGGTGTGTTGCACGGACAAGTCAGTCAGCCAGCCAGATTTGCAACATGCAGCACAGCCAAGCCCCAAGGGCGGCCGGCGACACTTGCTTTTTTTTTCTTCTTCTTGGCCTTTGGCGTTCCCTGGGGACAGCTGGTTGCGGGTTTGGCCGCCGGTGTACCAGCCAGGGCTCAGCGTGCGCGCGCCTCCTCCATTGCCCGTTTGTCTCGGCCTTCTCGGGCTTGCCCTGTCTGCTCTGGCTCGTCTTGTTTTCGATTGGGTGCGGTGCGGCGCGGCGCGGCGGACTGGGCGGCACCGGGTTTCCACCCGGTCGCCCTCCAGGGAAGCGCCATAGAGCTTAGCTGTTGGCCACTGAAAAAGCAACCGTACGCGCAGGCCCAAGTCCGGGCGAGCTCTCCCATTCGCCCCCCCAGCAATTTGTGCCGTCCGCCGCGCACTTCCCTTGGTGCGCACGTGGGGGACCCTGGAGCGACGGCGGCCCGGATCTGGACTGCTCCGAGCAACCTGCTGCGAGATGCGACGCATCAAAAACACCACTTCCAGAGCTGTGCAGCGCCGTCGGGTTGACTGCCGAGAGCTTCCAGATCCAGGGGCACACGGGACCTGCTTACACCCTCCCGCCAGAGCTCCACTTGCGGCTCAATCATGGTAGCATTGAAAAGATTCGGAGCCAAGACCATGAGCAACCGTTGACGCCGACCTCATTGGGTTGTGAACTAGCCATGGCTAGGGAATATCTCGGGAGGTGAGGGGGGGGGGGGGGAAGCCTTGGCCTGTGTCGATTGCGGGGGACCCGCCACAGCACCCGCTCCCGTCCGCCCGTCCCTTGGGAGCGTTGCCAAAACCTTTATTGCCGTTGTTATCACATGTGCCCGCCCTAGGATCAATGTACGGAACCACATGCAGCCCTTCTTGCTTGGGGCGCCGGTCTCCGATCAGAGCTACATCCACGAGGCCATGTGCCCGGCAAACGCCTCAGACGCCGAGTCTAGCCGGAAATACCCATCATATCATCAGCTAGGCCGTTTTCGCAGAACTCTGGTCAGACAAATTCTTTAGCCGGGAACCGGCTTTTGTGTGACCGGACTGGGTCCCGGTGGATGCTGTGCAATGCATTATAAAACCACAACTGTATTGATGTTGTAGGGAATTGTGAAGAAAGATTCGTCTGGAAATCTTGGCCTCAGTATATGCGTTTCAAACACAATAATAGAATTTGTCGCCATCTGCCACTGCCGGAGGAAAAAGTCAATCTGCCGCGACTAGCATCATCCTGTGAAATCATTTGGGTCACCACCTGCCTCCTGCTATTTTTGTAGTAAAAAAAAAGAGTAGAAAAAAAAAAAAGAAAATTCGCTGTCCCAAATATGACACATGTGGCATTGATCTTCTCCGTCCAGCCGAGAGCGCGGAAGTCCAAGTGAATATGTAGGTAACATTGAAGCGATGGCTTCGCAACCCTCTCAGATGGTCGATTGATCAGCTGGCTGGTCTGCACCGCTAGTAGGGTTTGTTTTGGAAGGATCCCATCCTGTTCAGCCTGTGCTCCATCTCCCGACCGATTCCGTCCCAGGCCATGCCAAGGATATTGCGCCCAACTGCCTCTAGCCTAGCATGTGACCGAGTTCTCACCGAGACCCTGGTCAGGACGGATCTCAGGTGAGGAGGGCTTGACCGAGAAGCAGCTTCTTCCAGCCAGATCCTGAGAAGAGAGAGCGTTTCACGCATTTGGAAACATGCCATCTCCCTCTTTCCTCTTGTAAAACATTGCGCACAAGCAACTTTGCTAATCCCCCAGCTCCCCACCAAGTTTCGCATTTGTTGGATATCTGCTGAAGTATTTGCCTCGTCTGCCAAGGAAAGCAGCGGAATTCACCCCGTGGTTCTGGATGATGCGGGTCTATGCCGGCTTGTTTCCCCTTCCCTTGCCTCAGCATTCCGCCGTGCCAGAGATAATTGCGAGACAGGGGATCTTGGCTCGTCACATCCCTCATCAACATCCCCCTTTCTCCAGCCGTTGGTTCTGCACCCTCAACGCCCCGGCACAGCCCAGTATGCATGAACGAACCGTCCCCTGAAATATTGTGTTGAAACGACATCCTTCGCAAAATTGTTGAGTCGAACGAGGGGAAATATGCAGGAGCATGACACACGACAAGCGAAAGCTGGTTTTGTTCCTCTTGGCTATGTTGGTCACCAAAGGGCGGAGGTTCAAAGCGCTGATAATTGTCCAGATCATAGACCTGGCCAAAAGAACGGCCGGTGGACACCTACTCGCCTCTTCTTGTCCGGCCACGCTTCAACATCGTGGCCTTTGCCGTGCCGGCGTACAGTATTCTTCGATTCTAGGAGCACGGTGATGAGCCCCCAAGCGAGGGTCGGCGCGGCATCGGCAATGGCGGCTCGCTTATTGCGTTTACGAGTTTCACAGCATTTACAATCATGGCCAGACTGTTTTTGTTAGTGAGATTTTGAGCCTTGACAGGGTGGGGCTATGCGACTGACTGCTGCAAGATCAGCGCTTAGGAGCATCGCTGATTGGTCCCGCCCGCGCATGCGTCCACTATCACATTGATGGCGGCAATCATCGTGTAAGTGAGCATGTTGCGAGCAACTGCTGAGCAAGGTTCAAGCATGTACAATGTAAATTATCAGTGCCATGTTTCTGGCTGTTCTGAGGGGTTCTGGCAGGGGCAAGAGAGCCACCAGCTTCCGCTCTGAGTTTCTTTTGCATGAGCTAGCGAGTCCTGGGAAGTATCGCTGTTCATGTAGGTGTCATGACTACAGTGCGAAAACAGTCAATGTCACGGTTTCATGAAGATGTTGCACGTCCGGTATTAGGTTGATAGTTTAATAGTTGTTTGGTGAATACATGTGCTCGTATGAGATCTGCATCCTTAATGAGTCACGCAACAAGCTTGGATTTCGAGCGATGGCAGTTCCCCAGCCCAGGAGTAGATGATGCCTTATGCTGAAGTCTCTGCCTTGCCGGCGATGATGGGAGGATGAGAACCCGGGAAATGTTTCCCAACGCCTCTAGAGGTTTCCCAGTGGTGGGTAATTTGATTAGATCTGTGCCACTCAACGCCTCGCCTTGGATGGATACCAGACCAGCTGCAAAAGGTCCTCGAAGGTTGAAGGATGATGCTCTATTTCGCCACAACTGCCTCTCTTGTACAATTGCGCAGCAGAACAGCTGAAACGGGTGTTAGCAACAGCATATCTGGGACCACTTATGCATGTGACTCGTTGGTGCTCGCAACGAAATGTCATGGAGGGTGTCCTCAACCTGTCCAAGACGGGCTTGCACCTCGCTGCTCTCCCGAGTTGGGGGCCGACGCGGCAACAATCACTTGACTAGCACACTATGTGCCGGGGCCTTGACATGGGTCTAGAAGGTCCGATGCAAATGCATGGCAGTGTTTGCGTGCGGCCGCCTCCAGGGCTGCAGCTAAGCTTTGACGAGGTCGAGGAACATTCGACCGCCAGCTAAGCCTTGGGGAAACCCTTCAATAGTACCGAACGTGGAAGGACTTGGGTCGCATATAGGCCGCATGAGGCTCTCGGCGGGAGGATTCCCAGGCTGCAAGCATTGAGGTCATGAGTGTTGGCCATTTTGGGAAACACTCGTTAGGGCGTCTAAGTATCCGGATGTATTCGTCAACCCATGCTCATGGTGTGCCCAGTTTCTGCAGAAATATGCAAGCCCTCTGATGCCAGCTTCTGGTGGAGGAACCATACATGCGCCTGGAGAAGATCCTGGGGGGTGTGGGCGTGCAGCAAATTGATCCAGCTGCGGTGCCACACGGAAGGTTGCGCAAGAACAGGATAGTACGCAAGCCAAGACCCGAGGAAAGCAACCAACCCAACGCAAGAATGGGGAGAGGTGGAAATTAGCCGCAGAGCAGACTGCAGAAAAGCTACAGAAGCTGTAGTCGACGTGGAGCCAATCGAGGAGAGTAGCCGACGATGCAGCCATGGTGAAGAGAAGCTGGGGGGGCTGTGACAGACGCTTCGGTGAACCTGACAGGATAATGAGACGCCTCGAGCTCTGGTTGGCTGGATGAGCGTTAATGTGATGGGTGATGCCATGGGTAAAGACACTGTAGACGCGCTTGCACTTGTGTTGCAAGGTATGAGGTGCCCCACAGTGAGGCGCTGTCGCGCTTAAACACTGTGTATGCCCTCCGATATGCCTAGAAGCAGGTCTCCACTCACTGTTGGCCGTTCTTGGAGGCCAGGTCGGGGCCGCCGAGAGGGCCGTGCCTTCCCACTTTGGAAGGGGCCCTGTCATTTAACTTACATGGCGGACCTCCACTGCCTCTTCCAATGTGGGATGCGGGATGGAATAGGATGGGATGGGATGGGATGGGATGGATGGGGCAAGGAAGCAACCATCCGTGCTCCGTACCTGCCTTTACTCACCGCACCTGCACCTGTACCTGACTTTGGAAGCAGACCACTCAGAGCCCTCATGGACTGGATGGCAGAGCTCAAGCCTCGACCCGCACGCAGTCTTGACCTGCAAGCTACCAGCTGCGAGCTGCTTGACCCGCCCATCAATCCGCAATCAGTGGAGAGGCCACCCAGTTGTAGAATAGAGCATCCCGTTTTATTCGAATTGCCCCCTTTGTTGTCCCGGCAGCTTAGCTCGCCTCTTTCCGCACCCTACCCGCGCGTCCCGTACTGGTCTGTTGTCTTGTCGGACCTTCAAGGCGGCTTGGTCCAACCTCAATGGAATGGAAAACTGGTCTGGTGCGGTTAGTTTGGCGGGCCAGCGCATGCAACGGGATAGCACAGCATGGCACCGCAAAAGAAGGCCCAGCAGGGCCCAGCATGGCAATGTGCAGTCTGGCCAACCTCGGTTTTGTGCGACGGGATTTCTGCCATCCTGCGGGAAGTAACGCGGGGACAGCGTCGCGCAGCCACTGCTGCTTGCTCGCTCAAGGGCTTTTTTTCTGCAAACTGGTGGAGGGACAGCCGACAATCAGTGGTACACGCAACTTCTGCCGCGGGAAACCAGGAACCAACACCAACAGTGCCGCCGGCAGATTTTTCCTGCTGGTCGGTACGTTTGCTGCCAAACCTGGGCACCTAACTTGCTGCAGACAGCGTCGCTATCAGGTGCAGTAGGTGCTCTTAGCCCAGACCCCTACCAGCTGTTGGCTCTGCGCAGCAGACGGGTTCAATTTCCGACATGTTTTCCGTGGGCATGTGCATAAGTTGGGCCGTGTGCTGGCATGGATACTGGCCATGTCTCCAAGCAAGGTCCTTGTACCATGAGCATCAAGGTAACAGGGCAATCCGGCTTCTCGTCCGCGCTCATCATTGTCTGGGAACTAGTACACCCACTTACGCGGCAGGAAGACCCCGACACATTCGTCTGGGGTGGTGATTGCCCGGGAAGAAAACTTGCTGTGGAAATCGGTTAAAGGCTAACGGGCCAGCCAGCGGCCATGAGTGGCCTGTCGCGCCATTGTCTGTTAACCTTCCGCCTCACATTGAGCGTGGCGGCCGGTTCCTGATTAATCCATCGCCACTAAGGTCGCCCTACGCCTCGTGGCTATCCCTCAAAGGGCTAACGAACTTCCCTCGCGGATCATGTGCAACATCCGCAGTCTCCACAGGGCGTCTAACGCCTCTCGCGTCTTGATCGGTGAAGAACTGGGATGAGTGAGTGCTGACACGAGATGTCTCCCCACCAACACACACTCTGAAGAACTTTTTTCTCTCTCCGAATTATTCAAGTTCAAATGGAAATACCCCATTGAGATAACGGTCTTGTTGTGTGAAAACTGTCAACATGTCAGGACACCTGATGTACAACCAGGGTTCCTCGGCTCCTGCATGCAGATGAATAAATCTGTTAGCGCGGAGGGTGTAGAGGAACAGGAAGCAGAAGGTTGAATTGCTCATGTGGTATCTATCACGAATAGGAAGGCAAGCCGAGCCCGTCCTTTGAAGGGTAAAGGGTGACACCATCGCGTATGTGTCAGGCATGCCTCCCATCCATGAAGACTGTTTGCTCATTGTGGACTCTGGGGGAGGGGAAGCAAAATGTACGGGCTGCGAACCGGAAATTGTCATCTGAACATAATCACAGTAAGTCCTGCAGCAGCCCCTTCCGAATCATGGCGGTTGCCCTCCGCCCATTCGCCGTGATGCAGCCGCGACAGTGAATATTTCCCATTCGAGCAGCTGGTGGAGGGTCACCAAGGAGGTGCACACTTTTTGCCGATTGAGCAAACAAGAAATGGAGACGATCAAAAGAGACGGAGTAGGTCAGTTCTCCGCCCTGTGTCGCGTCTGCGATGACACCTCGCCCAACAGCCGTCATATCGTGGCCGGGTGTTGCTTGCCCATGGGGCACCCCCTCGTCATTCGCGCAGGCAGTAATCCCTGTGCCATGTGCGCCTCGCCGACCAGCATCACAACTCACTTATCCCCCATCTAGCAATCGCCAATTACCATGGCTAGCACGGCGGTCGACGTCTAGATGCATGTGTGTGGCTCCCACCCATGGCCCCTCCCAATGCAGAAGAATATGTCGATGCGCAGCGGCGCCCCATCCCCCAACTGCCCCCCTCAGCACCCACATCCACATCCACGTCGTGCATCACATCAATAACCC